>JAPZDY010000002.1:10539380-10552726 GCA_029783645.1 Ctenochaetus hawaiiensis
TTACTCAAGTGTTGCTCTGAAGGACAAGTTTAAGCTGCTTGTGCTGTGTCTGAGTGTTTCCATTTTTATACTACTTAATACTGAAACTCCACTAGCTTTTAAATGCACAAATATTGTAAATTTTTACTTCCCTGCATTTATGCAGTGTGTATAAAATACAATTCATTTTTACGTAACAAACCAGTAGTTAAATATTGGACATGTGATGCCAAAGAATGACTTCCCCTTTTATTTGGATAATTGCTTGAGACTCAAAGAGGTAAAACTGTCCAATATTTTATATAAAATAAAAGTCAAAAAGATAAATTCATTTTTATCTCCTTTGCCCCTTTAACCCCTTCTATCACCTCTTGCACCTCAAATTCAGAGGCTCTACAGTTAAAACAGCAACAGGTACAGTGAGGTCAGTTACTCAGCAGAGGCACTGTGAATGTCATAACCAGGAACAAATGTTTGCAGGGGCAGCGGGGCAGGGAAAGGGAGTGAAACTGAGAGATGGTCATGTTTTATTAAGCCTGATAATGCAGCCTAATCTGTGGCTCGGGTTACACAGTGCTTTGTGGGTAATTAGAGATCATGTCGTATGCCTGGCCTGCTGAAAAATTGCACTCCGCCCTAATCCCCCTCCTATCCGCCTTTTGCCCGCCACCTCCCTTCTTCTCTCTCCTCATTCTCTCCCTCACAAAAAAACCCTTCATGCTTCCAAATGAGCTGGCTTCCTGACAGGAAAACGCACAAATAAACAAACATGGCCACTGCACTTCCATAATTCAGGTAGCTAGTCATCAGAAAGTCTATACCTTGCTGTAAGACGCTTGGAAATGTGCTTATGTGCTCAGAATTCAATAAGAGGAAGTCAACAGTGGAGCACTTTGTGGTTTGTTTTGTGGAACTTGTTAAATGAATGACTAATGCCTCCTGGCAAGTGCCCCAGGTTTACTATTACCAAAACAATGGCACTTGATACAGAGCACCGTAGCCTTGGTTTTCACACAGACAGGAGCTCAGGCTGCTGTTTTCTTTTGAACCCTAAATGCTGACTGCCCATTCATGCAACATCCCCCGAACACAGAGACGCACACAAAGGAAATTCTCAACTGACACGGTGACTTGTCTAAAAAAACAACAGCTTCTTTCATCGCTCATTGTCCCCAATTTTTCCATTGTCAAAAAAGCAAGAACGTTTCCCTTTCTCTGTATCTCGATTTGGCTATCAGTTTGTGTAAAACAGTAGCCGTGTTTACATACACACAGTTGAATAATTACTGGCTTTACCGTGATTATGACAGCAGCTTCCATTAAACTGTCTACATATCAGGTGGAAAGTAATGATGCAGCCTGCAACAGTTTAAGAACAAAAGCATCGACTGCCTCCCACCATAAAGTCAAGAAACTGTGTAGGTGCGAAGACTGAATGAAAAGCAAGTTTAAAGTGTAACCCACCGGGATGAATGTGTGCAGTGTTTCCCCTAAATTTTTTTGTCACGCTTGGTGGTTTGAGAGAAAAATCCCCTTTACATAAAGGAAGCCATAATAAAACAAAATATATAGAAACAGTAGGCATTTATCTTCTCTCCATCACTTTGCCAACTCATAAACATCCCACAGTGTGCACTATATGAGTCATTAAAGTCAAGTATCAGTAAACCGTTTTGAATATTGTAATTATGAGTACACATGATAACAGCAGTGTTACAGACAGCAGCCACAAATGATAAACATGACTCCTGTAATGTGGTTCTCCAAACTCACACTGAACTCATTAACCTCCATGCCCACCAATGGCGGGGAGGGGGGGCGACTTATGAATGGTCATTTATCCAGACACAGAGGAGATAAAGTGCACAGCATTTCATAGGGATATCTGTTCATAATGCCACCATGTAGGAAACAGGCTTTCAAAAAGCTCATATACCATCAGGCATCACATTTGCATAAAAATGTATCAAAATGCAAAACTGAGCTATATTCAAAGCATTCAAGTAGCATGGTGATTATGGGCAGAACTAGAAGGCTTTTAAGAGCTGAGGTAGCTAATAGCTACCAATGGCTCTTTATCTCAGTCTGCATGTAGGTGTGTTTTTTGTGGCTGCGGGTAGCTTAGGAACCAAAGACAAAACATTAAGCAGGAGAATAACAGTGAAGTTGTTAAGCAGCAGATAAACTGGACTCTAGACTCATGAGGCCAGATCTCAGCATGTATCCGTTTGAAGTCTGGGGAATTTTGACGTCTGCTTCCTGTTTCTGGTGGTTTTATTGGCTCCACTGGTTGTCAATCATTGGTGTGGTTCAGTGGTTTTCTGCCATTACCATACACAAAACGCTCTGCTCACAGAGTTTTACAAGAGCAGACGTTTCAAGATGATTTGCGTCTCTTGCAGGTTGCAGGATAAACACTGACTTCTGGTACTTTTGATGCAATAATCCACCTGATTGACTCTGTTTTAATCACAAAAAAATATTGGTCTACATGCTAGTTTACTATTGGCCTTATTTTAAAATTTAATGCTGTAAATGCAGGTTTGATTTGTTAGTCTCCACGTATCAGGAATGAACAGTTGTATCATTATGCCGAAGTATTTGCTTTTTTCTATTGATGCTGAAGACAAAGATTATTTGGTCAATAAGTTTAAAGATTGAATGGGGATAATAACAGAGGAAAGAGCCAAGTTGGCCAATTACAACTGCACAAGTTACAAACTAATTTTGAACCCTGCAGGATCACTCACACACACACACACACACACAAAGCGTCGTATATACCTACTCACAGTAACACCTCTGAATCCCCCACCATTCAGCCACACACACATACACACTCGCCCATACAGCTTCAAGGCATTTCATTTCCTCTCCACCTATGACAACACCACAAAATAATGGGACATGGCGTCATGTGACAAGAGCGAGTACATGGGGCGAACAAATCGCTCTCCCTGTCTCTCACTCTAGCTTGAAGGGCAGAGCGGTCAGTCGTTACATAAACTACAGTTGGTTCAATTACAGAAAAATGTGCTTTGTGTCCTTGTCATAATCAGAGTGATGAAGCAGATATAAAACAAGTTAGTTAACTGTGTTCCTTCAGGATTTTTGATGAAATGCCTTCCATTCTGTGCTTTCTGTGACCACGGAGCAGCACTGCATTGACTCCAAGATGCTTCATTTAGGTTTGACTGCAAAATAAGAGTTGCATTGCTGAAGTTTCTATAAATGAAAAAAAATGCAACTGCGTTATCAGCTGAAGTGACCCTACAGAAAAGCATGCTGAGCAGCAGAGATGAGAAAGAGTTGGAGTATTTGCACAAATAAGGTCCTTGATGTTTACACCTCTCCATCTAAAAGGAAGTGACAAACTTAAACTTAGGAGTGAAGTACCAAACAGTTTTCTAAACAAGGAAGTGAACATTTTGTCCAAAGAAACCTGAACTCACCAACATTTGACCTTTAGCCTCTCTCATCCCTCTTGGTATTCTCTCACAGAAATCACCAAAATTTGCTTGTAGCTTCTAATTTCCCAGTACTGCCATTAGCATTTTATTAAAGTTAATTCTTAAACTAGAGGAAACAAGCAATTGTAATTCATTCCTTCTGTTACCACACACACGTCCTCACAGCCAACCCTTTATTAAACCATTTCTACCTTTGTGATGAATTACTTTGATTCTTTTTTTATATTTCTGGTATACAGCGCTTCTATTTCCAGCAGCTGCAGTTAATTCTTCGTCTGTTGCGCACTGTTGTGACTGACCCTTACTCCAGGTATTCACTGTGTGCTCCAGCAAGCACCATCGCACAGTTTTCAGATGAGCCTGTAATTAAGTCATCTCGAAGCCTTGAGCTGAGACCAATTTGCCACTAATTGTCCCGAGTTTTAATTTCTAATGGAATAAGGGCCAGAGGGAATGCTGCCTAATGAGATGCAGTTACTATTTAGTGCGTGTGTATGGGTGTGTGTGTGTGTGTGTGTGTTTGTGTTTGTGTCTGCTCTCTTTTATCTGTTTACTGTAACTGCTATCGCTCTGGCTAGTAGAGAAACAAGAGCGAGCAAAGCTAGATGGTCCGTTTGGATTCTGTTACCTCGTTTCTGTTTACTCTTCAAAGCACTCAGGGTGTCTCTGTCCTCCCAAACTGTACATTTACACAGAATAAATGGTAAATGTACCTTGAAATAAGTAATGTAATTGATTGTACATTGACAGCAGAGTCAGAATATGCCTTTTAGTGAAACCCTCTTCCTTTTATACAAAACCAGGAGTGCCCTCTCCTAATAACTGTGTGACAGTGGAGACCCTTCCAACAGTGAGAAGTGCTTTTGCCCTTGGCACTCAAGTTATTGCTCAGAAAACGTGGCTGTAGACTAGAACTAGAAAGGTTGTTTACATAGCCTTGGGAGTGTTTGTGTCATGATTTAGATTCCAGGCATTTCAACATTCAAATAAATCAGTTTGGACTTCTGAGGACAAATAAACCTCTAAAAGAAGAAATGGGCCAGCTGTGTTTAAAATCTGCAAGGTAGTCTTATCTCTAAAGCTCAAGCAATTTTGCTTTCAATTATTTCAGGCGAAGGAAGTGGGAGTCAAAGTTCACGGAGCATATGTGCTTCACTGTGTTGGAAATAAGGAAGCTTATTCTAAAAGACTCCTTTTGACATGTTTTTATTTGTAGCATTTTTGTTGTTTTGATGATAGCACACACACATGCACTCATGCACACACAAACACTTACTCAGGTCACTTTTGGGATTATTAAATTGACTAACATTAATTTCCTGGAGACTTATCCTAACCATTTCACTCCTAACCTAACATTAACCTTAAATCTACTAGAAGTAGCTTTTAACTTTAACAGCCTCAATTTGATATTTCTCCCCAAATAAGCCAACAAGACCATCAGTGACAACGTTTACTATTTCTGCAACTCTTGCTTTCTTGCCACCTTGTCAGATTCTGTAAACTAAAACTAATTTTTATAATGAAATGCTGCAGATGCATTAAATCTCACAGCTGCTCTGTAATGGTGCAGCAGCAGATACTTCTGCATTGTCAGACAACAACAGAACCAGCTTATACTGAGACATTTAATGTTGTCCCTGATCCTGAACTGCATCTTACTGTTGGTAACTATCATGAAGACTAACATTAGTAGGAAATGGTGACAACTTTAGCTAAGCTCAACAAAATTACCATTACAGTAAAGTAGGGGTGTTGGAAAAACACTATTTGATGCATTGATATAAAAATTGGAAGTTCATTTGATTATAAATGACAAAAATCATTTTTTTTTAAATGAAATTTTAACTGAATGGAAAAGGCAGAACCGCGTGCTGTGCAGCACCTGGAGAATCTACGGTGCACATGCTATTTTCATCTTCACAAAAGGCAGAGGTTGCAAGCATGTTTTAAGTTAATGTACAAATAATTACTTGATTACTTGAAATGTCACTTGAAGTAGATTGTGAATATTTTTTTATGCCATTACCCAGAAACTACAGCAGACCAACAATCAGCAGTAACAAAAAAGTCCAGCTGACCAACGCAAGCTGCAGCATTAAACAACTGAAACCAACTCTGAAGTGAGGAGAATAACTCTTGTACAGCCTGTTTCACCTCAGAAACCCCACGCCCGCTTAGTGACTTGTATAACGAAAGCTTTTCGGTGCAGCAGAGAGGCTGCTCGCCACTGCTGCACATGCACTGTTAATGACAACACACTGCAGCACGCCGCTTCAGCCTTATTTCATTATTCTCAAGCAGGCAAGAGACTGTAAGATGCTTTCAAATTAATTGTGTCATAAATTGATGCTGTTAACTTTTTAAAAAGAAGAGCTTTCTATACATTTTTCAAACCATGTATAGACTTGAGATGCATCTGTTGTGGTTTTTATCTTTGCCCTCTGAAATAGAATTCAATTTAGATATTTCCTGCATTACAAGCAACCAAATCTGTAAGCTGCAGGAATACATGTAACCCAGTTGTTTTGGGAGTGACATTACTGAGTTTTACCAAGTTAACTTCTTTTCATCATTGTCATATAACAGTTTTTAATCTTACACAGCCACAAAAACCACATACATAGCCTCATCTGGATGTTTCCTATGAACAGCTGTGTTGAAAATAGAAAAATAGCTTTGAAAATATGTTGCATCTTTAAATCACTACCAAATCAAATTTATGCACTAGCTGGATCAAGGTTTTTGTTACAAGCGGCTGTCCACAGGGGCCGCCAGAATAAAAAAAAATTGAAAGTACCTCCTTACTGTCTTAACCACTGACCCAAAACTCAACTGTTTTGCAGATGGAGACACATCTATTGACCATAATTGCACCAGTAGTTACCAGTTTACTGGTCTGAAGTCTGTAAAAAGTCCCCAAAAGTAACCAGAGTTGCTCACACACACACACACACTCATGCAAACACAGACACTTACTGTGTGTGTTTGTAACTTGTCCTCTGTGGTGTTACACAAGCAACAGCTTTGGCACCAAATAGATAAAAAAAGAAAACTACATGAATCTTTCAGACACTCTGGTGACTTCACTGTAATTTTTTTTTTATATACCTTATCGCTTTCGAGTGCAGTTTGCTTTTGCGACTGACTCAAGGCCCTTCCTCTTATTGTTTGAATATGTCAGAGCATTGTTTGAATGAGGTCACCCATTACCGACATGGCCCGAGGCCAGCTTGACGTCAGCTGATTTAATTGAATCTACGACATGAGTCAAATTCAAACAAGCAGAGACTGCTTTGCCATGACAGCCTCATTACTCCACATTAAGAACTCATTTCAAAATGCATTGTGACTTTGGGCTTGACAAATAGTGAAAAGGGATGAAATCAAATAAGTGAGTACATTTTGGAAGACTACTTTTGAAATGCTCTGGCTGAAAATATTCCAGAGCTGTACATATTTTATAATGTCTTTCATAGCAAAAAAAAATAAAAAATAGTGTTTTTGCTATTTTGTATAAGCTAATATGAATGCCTTCTGGGTTAAAGCGTTCCCATGTTTGTCGTCTGCTGTAATGGAATGACATTCAATGCCATTTTCCCTCTTAAATGGAATTTTTGTCAAAGCCTTATGAATTCAACCTGCCTTGTCACTCAGGCCGCAGACAGTGCTGAGAGAGGAGAAAATATGCGAATGAAACCTTTCGCTGCAGATTTTACTGTTAGCTGTGAGCAGACCAAATAATGACGCCTTTATCACATCTGTGGCCCAACAGACAAAGAGGGCTTTCTTGTGACATAGCACAAGATGTGATATCGACAGTATAATGACCTACATTATGTATATAACGCATGCACAATATTCATAGCTGCTCAGCAGAGCGCTAGCTTGTGTTTCAGCGTTTCGTCAGCTCTAAATTTCTCAATTAAGCATGCATTCTTTAAGAGCCATTGGCAGCTCAGTCAGAGCTTGAGGAATAAAACAAAACAAAATAAATTAAAAAAAAACACGTACAGCAGGCTCAACGTGCCAGGGCCTCCCCTCACAATAGGGAAGCAAATGTTTAGGCTGCAAGGGCTGTGGAGTGGAGATATGGCAGTGTTTGCCTAGGGCTAGGTATCGGGCACAAAAACAAACATGGCCACCCTTAATGAGCCTGTTTGCCAGCCAAAGGTAAAGACAGCTGTTGTCTCTCGCCACAATGGAACAGGCCTCAGTGCCATGGAGCCCGGAGGAGCACTCTGCGTCCCTATAGTAACGCTCACCTTGTGTGTACTCAGGAGGGAACTTATTAAGTCCTCTTTACAGATAAATAGTGAGTAAAATGTACATTGTGAGGCCATACGGCGCTTTCATAAGGTCTGACTGTGAAATGAAAAGGTTTATTAAATCTTGTCTTGAGAGTGCTAAAAGTGAAATTGCTTGTGGGAGTGTGAAACGGCTGTGCAGTGAGGATAGACGTCTGCCTTACTCATAACATTAGCGAGTGAGAGTTGAGAAATCGTGGCTTTCTCTGTTAGATAAAGAGCAGAGCAGATGTTTTTGGACTGTTTTAGAGACCATGCTTACTTTGCTTTTTCTGCATCTGTCCTTTGTGGCCGGAGAAAATCTCTCTAAAACCTTTTTTTACTGCAAAAAAAAAGTGACTTCTTTAAAGGACGCTAAAGCACAGGGATATTCCAAATAAAAAAAAGCAAAGTGGAGGGTCATAAAACCTGGAAAAGCACTTTTCTCCTGTTTGAGAAAATTAATACATTCTAGCTGTACCTGTCTTACTGAATCAGCACTGACAGCTTGCTGCACTCCACGGCCAGTTTTAGTTCAGAATATAAGTGAGACGACTGCACAGGCATTTTGCTGAGAGGAGAGCAGCCAGTAAGTAAGAGACTGCGAACATTAAAGGTTTAACCGTCAGTTGCATCAGGGTGGCTTCTGTTGAGACAAAGCCCTCCCAGCCCCCAGCGCCTTCCTGGCATTGTTTACAGTACAGTTTGAGCTATTGAATGGATGACATTTTTTTCCATTATTACACCGCCTTCTGACAAAAGGACCAACAATGTCAGAGATGAATATAAACATTTTTTTTTATTATTGTGTGGATGAGTAGGCTGTGTAATTTCTTATTTTAGACAATGAGACTGCTACTTAACTTTTATTTAGATATAACATTAACAGAGTTTATATATATAGAGAGAGAATAACTATTTCCCACAGATATGAATAAATATACAAAAGTGTTGCTTATAGTTCAGATTAGTTTAAAACAAAGCAAACTTAGACAAATGGGAAATTACAGGAAAAGAATAATTAAAAATTGATCATTATCGGTATCATAATGAAAACACGCGAAGAAAAGCAGAAGAAAAAATATCTTCTGTTATTTTTTAATTGAGTGTTAAAAGTGTGAAGACGTAAACTTCTGAGCATACAAAGACTGCTTAATGTTATTGCTTCTGTGTTTGTGTTTGAATGATGTTGCTACTTTAGTCAGAGTTTACTTTGATAACACAAAAACGAAAGCTGGCAATCTAGTTGTTAAATTATATATTAATCATTCCACAAAACCAATTCAGGTCTTAAATTGTGCTTGACTAACATTATGAGAAGCTTATTCATACAGAAAAAAAATCTTAAAATGCTAGTGGGATTAATTTTTATCTGCACATTTCTTCCAGTATTCACTTTCCACTTCTAAGAATAAAACACTGCAATTGCTGTAAAAGTAGTTTTTCTTTTGACTATTTCGAAGAAAAACTCCACACACCTTACTGCTGTGATATAATGACTGGGTTGCAAATTTCCCTGACCACATGTTTGACACTACAGTTGTTCCATGGTGACTAGTGATGTGACTTCTTGGCTTTTTCTGTCCCACATCTTTGCATTGCCCCTTTATGGTAACGGTGCTCAGGCAGAAATCTGGGGGTACAGTTGTGTTTGCTCCTGTGCTAGGAAGCATTAGGATGTAGAAAGAGATTTTTACTTTCTCTGACAAAAAGGGACCCTGCATGCTAATTATATCATGGCATCACAGATGTGAAAAATGGAGGATTATATGTGCTGACGTTTCTCAGAGGCGCAGCTGATGTTTGGTTACCTTATACCTCATCGGATGGAACCACTCAGACTTGCAGTAATAAACAGTAATGACTTATTTTGTGATCTTAAACATATCAACTTACCACTCAAAACCAGCCTCAAGTGGCCATGAGAGGAACTGCACTTTTTGACACCTCAGTGTTGGTTTCAGTTTTCAGTCTCAGAGGTTGCCACAAGTTCAGAAATCAAAAAAAAAACATGTTAATGAGTTGTTTAGGATTTCTTTTTAATTCAGATTACTACCATGCTGTTCAGTTTTGTGGGTTTTTTAGAGTAACTTTAAAATTTGCTGACCTGCACCCATTCACTGTAACTCAGAGTTAGTAAATAACATAATGCCTTTAAAGCTGCTCTGCCTCAGAAATGTCGGTACAACCTAAACTACTTCTTATTTCAGGATCATTACACCAAACGGTGATATTCTTCACAGTTGCAGTCATATTTGCAGCTCTGTGCATGCTTCAGATTATGTATTTTCACTTACAATATCATCACCTTTCTGTCAAAGACATTTGACATGCTGCATGTCTCCCTGGCTGTAATCTGTGTCCACTTCCCCTATTTGTTTTCTGCAGTGTCTTTCAATTAAACAGCAGGGCCAGATTCTTCAGAGATTTCGTTTTCGAGTGACTCCCCAGAGAGGGAGCAGAGGAAATGGCTGAACACATCAGACACATTTGTCTTCTCTGCTTAGTTACCTTGTAGGGGGAAGATGGTGATACCCATTTCCTCCGACTAATGTGTTTGCTTTTACACCCTATGCCAAGTGTCAACATGCAGCTTTTTGACAGTCATTTTTCATTTGGAGCAAGTATGGGTTAAATAAACCAGCGGACTGCACTGTTTTTGCATTTTTCCTTCTTTTATCAGCTGCTTGTTGTTTTTAAGGTGGCTAACTTCTAACATGTTTAAGGTTAAAGGTGCTCTAGTCAGAGATTATTACTTAATAGCCTTGGCTGGTTGTTGATTGAGAATAAAAAGCCAATTATCATAATAGGATATGGGACATAATGACAGAATTAAATGAGTGTGACAGACACACAATAGGCCTGCTCTGTCATCGCCTTAGCCCAGCTCGCTTATTAGAATTAATCTGGCCTGATTAAAAATGCAAATGGCTCAAAGTCATTGACGGAGTTTACATGTTTTTATAACATTTAACTGATTTAATTACATGGAAAATGAAATGGTGGGATGTGCGATTGAATTTTTTTCCCCCCCTCCGTCGTCACCCTCTTGCCAGTTGCCACAGAGAGATGAATATTCTCTCGTGCCAGGAAGAGAAGGTAATGAGATTAGTGCTCTTCCTCTCTCTGTTTCTCTCTCCATCTCTGCCTTTCAGAAGCTGATGGTTTGGTTCATCGAACCAAGAAGAGCCTTTTTTATTGTTATCACTGAAAACATTTTATCTTGGTCTCAGAAGCACCTACTGTATTGTGTGGGCTGAGAGCTTCACAAAATTGAAAGAGTTTCCTCCTACAATGTATCATTTTAGAAGACCACTATATGATTTATGGCTGGGGGGGGAAAAACATATTCTGATTCTTCCTGGTGTTGTTTTTCATACGCTAAAAGCCATGGAGACAAAGGAGCAGAGGTCTTAACAAATAGATTTAATTGTCCTGGTTTACATGACATGTTCTGACATTTTCTTTAATTTAACTCCAGGAAGGTGAAAGAGAAATTTGTCACATTAAATCAAAACAAAAGCAAACACTTGTCCTTTTATTCTGCATCGAGCTCAAGCTTAAAACAAAAAAAAACCCCTCTTAAATCAGTCATCTCTTTTTACACAATAAACAGTACTTTGCACACAATGACCTGTTTAAGTGAGACCAGCCAGTTCCTGTTTTCAGCCTTTGTGCTAGTGAAGGTTTCAGACTATATTCAGACTGAGTGCACCTCGTGCTGTAAGCTGGTTTAAAGTGTGGATTGATAGTTTAGCTTACTTGAAACATGCTCAGTGTTTTTGCACCTCACAGACATGGTCTTAAAAACCTAATAGCATGCGGTGGACATCCTGTGGGGGAGGAAATTGATTTTGCTGGGTTTGTTTGAAACCGACAGGCAACATACATTGTTTTTTCATATTTCTTTACATTGCAGACTGATCGTTTTATTGTCATATTATCTTGTTTTATGGTTGTTATGACTGAACAACTTTTTTCAGAATAGTTTCATTTGAGCCAGTGTGATTTTTCTCAATCATAAAAGGTCCACAACGTGCAAAAGGAGGCATTTTGGAAGTGGCAGACCGTTTTGTAGATTAGATTCATGTGAATGGGCCAGATGGTCTGTTTTGATCTCGGTGTGTTGTGTCTATGCCTCCGTTGCACCGTCTCCCACCCACCTCGCCTTACATCATCATCAGCAATGCAGTTATTCAATGTGTAATAAAGAGATGTCAAGCTACAAAGGGGGCTCGAGACTGTGAACACGCTGTGAAAAAAGCCTTTTATTTAAACACCATTTATTTTGCAGCAGGGGGAGAAAAAAAAAAAGACATGCAGAGCTCAAACTTTGTGTTGACAGGACAGGATCAATTCCAACTGCGTGTCCGTACATCAGCTCAATGTGTTGAAATGGAAAGTATGCTATCGATCTGTGTGCATTAGTGCTCTACAGTAACATAAGCAATGAGTGGCAGAACAAAAGAGGCACTGTGCTTCATGCGAGAGGAGAGGTGCAGCACAAAGAGGACAGTTAACTTCATGCAGTCTGTTGGCATTTCATTGTTTATCATTTCAAGTCCAAACGTATATTTGTCTTTCATAGAAGAATTTTAGCCCCTCACATACATCTGGAACTGGTTTTGCATTGTTTGAAATATATAGGAATAATATACTGTTTTGCCCTGCAGAGAGAAAGGTTATTAAAGTATATTGTAGTAAAGTGCTGTACAAAATATGATACAGCTTGACATTAAAAAGCTAAGAAAGCCACCAAAAGCCTGCTGTAATGGAGGTCAGTCAGATCCTTAGAATCAAGTTGCTCATTTATATCTGCACAAGCCGCACTCAGTCACAACTGCATCGTCTTATGAGGCTGGAAAGCATGCATCCTGCACGGATATTTCTCCTCTCTTCATACTTTCCCTCTAGGGACAAAACACAATTACTTCATTGTGCCACACAGCACAGTATATCACATTCTGCACTTTTTCAGAAGAGAAAAGACGCAGTGTTATGTTGGGGCATACGGCATCATGATAAATATGCTTTACAGAACGGGGGTAAGGGTTGGAAGAGGGAGGGTCACTGTCAGGGCACAAATCGAATGAACTTTAGTGCTGTAATTGGATTAGTGCGTTGTAAACAAAGGGTTATTTCTATACGTATCCTAATCCCAGGGGGCTGGATTAAAGGCAAACAAACAGAAGACAATGAACCAAGAGATGTTTACAATACTTAGGCTTAATATTTATGCTCCGGGATGTTAATGTAGCTGATATACTACATGGAGGAAATAACAGTATCAAACTGTAAAAAGCACACTTTCTTGAATAGGAAGACAGATCTGTGACCACATCTGAGAGAGAAACAGTTTGACAGACAGTGTCAGGCCCTTTTCAGTAACTGCACCGTTCAACCGTACCTACCTACACCGAGGACAGGAAATGTGGTGGTGACAAGGAAAACCATGCGATGGCACGTCGAGGGGCAAAAATAGGCCACTTGGCATGAGAGTCAGTCAGAGAGGGGGAGGAGGAGCGTCAGAAAGAAGGGAAAATTGGTGCATAGTTGTCCTCTTGTGGGGACTTTTCTTCTGCTGGTCTCAGATAAGAAACTTCAGTCTTTA
>JAPZDY010000002.1:10552826-10565091 GCA_029783645.1 Ctenochaetus hawaiiensis
AGTTGTTAGATCAGTCTCATTTTCGCTTGTTGGTTTTCTGTCAGAGACAAGGACGAACACCTCTTCAGTGTGCACCGCCTACACCTTCACAGTTAGAAAAGCTGTCCACTTTAACACAACCGCCTAAAGTGTCTTACAAATCTCACTTCTTTATAGTGACAGTAATATTTTTTCGAAATGTTGACCCTGGAAAAACCCACATTTGTTGCCGGTGTCGAGTGTTATCACAGCTTTTCTGACCCAGTTCTATTACAGGATACTCAAACCTGGTGAAGATCATAGTACCTCAGGTGTCAAACTCTATTAGGCTCCCTAGCAGGCTGCTATAGGGGAAGCTCTAAGTGTTACTTGTGATGTTTCTTAAGCTCAAAGACGCTTCATCATGACTGTGTTTTGTCATGATTGTATAGTGTAATTTGTTGGCATCAAACTGCTCCTTCAGATTTGTTGGATCTATAAAAAAAAACACATAACAAAATAATAAAAGAAAAAAAGAGTATCTTTCAGCTACAGAAATGAGGATTCTTGTTATGACTTCCCTCTATTGTTTGCCATAAAACATTAACTTAACTTAAAATATATATTCCCATTTTCAGATCTGTCTCTGAATAAATCAATAAGGTTTCCATATGAACATGTAGCTTTTTTGATGTAAATATGTCTCCTTTTCATATTGACCATTGAGAGATCCTTTCCGAAATGTACTGCGAGTGATGGGGGAGAAGAATCCAAATTAATCGCACTGTGCAAAAATGTATTCAACAGTTTATCTGAAGCAACAGAAGCACATGAGTGAGTCTCCCTTTGTTACCATCCCTCCACTGCAGCTCAACAGGGAAACACTGTCTAAGGAAACACAAAGAGGGGATTTTGCACTAAAAAGGCTGTACCTAGAAGATAACCACTTGATTTGACTAACTCTGGAGCTTCATGTTAGCTTCTGATAAACTTTGGAAAGGGAGCTTTTAAGGCCAGAATTCAGGGACATATGCCCCTTATGACAGGCAGACAGTGCTTTAAATGAGGGCTGATTGAGAAGTTTTTGGCCTGAGGTAGAAGGAGATGAGTTATGCAGCTCTTATTACAGTGCAGTTCTGCTCTCCCAGTGATTATGCAGAAAGTTTGAAGTTAATAACTCTGTTGGTATTTCTGTTTCAGGTAATTGAAAATTGCAAGTCAGCGCTGTTTGAGGAAATGGTCAGCATCGACCTTTGTGCATTCACCTGCATCTCAAGGGCTCACAAGACCATGAAGGCAACACAAGGGGAGGGTGCCCCTTCTTACAGCATGGTGAAGAAGTGAGCTGCTGAATTCAAACAGTGGCAGAGAAAGATGACCGCACACAGGCTGATGGCATCTCTTTTCTCAGACAGTGCTGACTTGCAATTTTCAGTTACCAGAAACAGAAATACCACATCAGTAATTTACCTCAAACTTTCTGCATAATCACTCAAATAGCTGATCTGCACGTGCATGTAAGAAGACCTGCATAACTCATCTCTTTCTACCTGAGGCTACAAATCAGCTCCCCATATCAAGGGGTTAAGGACCAAAATATTTGACCCTGGTCTTGTGTGAACAGAAACAACCCAATGTGAACCTTTTAAGTTCAAATATTCAGATAACCAACATTTAGTGTCATGTATCACACCAGGTTTGTGTGTAAAAGATGATGGTCAAGTCAGCCTTTTCTAATCAACTCTATGTCTCCGCCAACGGTCGAGCTATTACACCCAGTCAGAGTCCACTGCTGGCCCTTAAGGATTTGAAGAATGACGTGTCCTAGGGCCCGCCCCTCCTCTGCATATCTGCTCATTCATCTGGGCCGCTCATTAAAGGGTAATTACCTGTAATTAGTGAATCATGTCGCTTTAATGAAGATGTTGAAAGCTGCTGCAGCCAGAAGGACTAGCCTTAATTCTGAGTGATGTTCAAGATTAGTGGCAGACAGGAATTCAATGAAGGCGGACATATTAATGAAATATTAACATTTCTTGCCGGTGCAATAGATGGCTTGTATTCTGTTTATACTTTGCATTCATTTACAATTTCAGCGGCGTAAACACCTGGCTCTGGAGGGCAAGTACGTGTTACTGTATCAGAGCAAGCTAATAGGCACAATGATGATGAAGCTGTGTGTGTCTAAGTACGTCTGTGTGTGTGTGTGATGCTTGTGCGAGTGAGTGTAATGCTTGCTGTAATGTGTGCTGTGCCGAGTGTGCGTGTGTGTGCGTGTGCGCGCGTGTGTGTGTGTGTTCCCTGGCGGCGTGGTGAGTGTTTAATCTGGCCCGGTGGCGTGCCGTTGGCCCGGCTAATCACAGTGTGTCTGTAGGAGTGCGCTGAGCCAGGGGAGCACGCCGTCGCTAACAGTGCCTGACAGACTCATTAGAGAGACCTGGCACTGAGCTAGCAAAGCACACACACACACACACACACACACACACTGAAACACTTTGAAACACACACAGTGGGAAAGGCACTCAGGCTCAACTGCACAGACATTTGGATAAATTCACACACTTAAACACCTCTTTTTTTGACATTTTTGCACACACACACAGACACACACGCACACTCATTCATATAATCACCCATAGACGAGTGTGCGCTGTGCCTCTCTGGCTCTCTCTCTCCTCCACACACACATACAAACGCACACAGGCTCAGTGCTCCACGTGTGTGAACAAGGCAAGCGATGACCCCTCACAGTTGCAGCCCAAACAGACAAGAGCAGAGAGAGCATCTGCGAAAAAGGGGAGGAGGGGAGGGGTGCGGCGGGGTGGGGGAGGAGGTGGAGGGTGGGAAAAAAACAAGAGGAGGCGAAGAGGAGGAGGAGAAGTGGAGTGGAGAGATGGGAAGCATCTGATGCAGCAACGCTTTCTTCCATTCAAATCGTGTGTTTAGACAGGCAAATGGCATTTTCAAAGGCTAATTATCTGCAGTCAGGAGATCACCTGCACCCTGTCGAGAACCTGGGGAGGAAAATAGAAAAGGTATGCTAGAGATGCACTGAATGTCATCTGTGCTTAAAGATACTACAAATATGAAAAGGCTCATTCTTTGAGCAAAACTTGAATTCTTTTGCTCACAGTGCAAAAATTTAAGTAAAAACTATCAATTTTATTGGGTTAGGTAGAATGACATTTAACAAACTTTGACAAACTACTTTGACAAATTACTTAAGTCTTGCTGGCCTTGCTCTCACAGCGAGGTTAATTGCAGCTCAGCTGCAGCAGAGCCACGTGAAAACATTAGGTTCGGCTGAATAACAGGTGAATGCAAAGCAGGTCAATATGTAGTCAAGTGTGGGCCTGCCAGCTGTTCACTCCCTCTGCTCTGCCACCACAGCACAATGGGAAAACACACACACATGCACATGCACATGCACATGCAAACACACACACATGCACATGCACATGCAAACACACACACATGCACATGCAAATGCACACATACATGTGTGTTCTTGCTTTGCAGAAGAGGTGGAGCTAAACATAAACGAAGTGAGCAGAATTTGTTTTTTTAAACACGTTTTTTTTACTTCAGTTCAAGTCACTGAAGCATGTACACCAACTAAATAGTAATCTACATGCAATGATGTATTAAAAAGTAGTGATATACAGTTAAATAACCACTGATAACATTTAAGAGATAAGGCTACAGTTGTTGTGTATTTGACTTAAACTCCAGAACCAACAATTAAAAGACTAAATAAATTAATTTATCTAAATACTAATTAGTCAGATCTCGATATGGATTAATTATATGTGTCATAGTCTCCATTGTTGTCTTACATAACAAAAATGTACAAATAAGCCACACCTTGATGCTAATGACCTATTCAAACATCTCTTATTATTTAGGGTAGTATAACAAGTTATAAACCCAGAACTGGCAGATTTTCTTGCCAAAAGGTGCCTGTTTACATCTCCAGTTAGGTCACATAAGCAATAATTCAGAGTAATTAATCTGTTCACCTGGCAAATGTTGCCAATATTTAGCTCTACACAGAGCTAAATATTGGCAACATTTGCTCTGTGGCAACATTTAGCTCTGTGTTGTTCTCCACCAACTCCTCAGAGAACAGTGTGGCTCTTTAGCTTCTATATGCACTGCTGTGTTCACTAGCTAGTCACCAACATTGTCTGCCTCTTTATTTGGTCCTGGGCAGAAAGCACGCAGTGGGTTTATTAGAGTATTTTCTTGGTGAAAATAGCTGCATGCTGTGGCTGAAAATGATGCTTAGAAGAGCAGTGAGAGTGACCCAGAACAGTAAAGTTGCGGGTTGCAAAACCAAAACGATGAGCTGAGAGATGCTGAAATACTCAGCAGGTATTCTCTGTGGGTTTCAGCAGCCCCTATTATAGTCTTTTGATCCATCGTTCATTATCAAATATTTATAGATAAAGTCAGCCTTTCTTAATGAACAATGTATTTGTAACCCATTTTTTTTAGATTGACATTGTCTGTAGGAACAAATGATGCAGCTTAACTCCACATGGAAGATAGGGAAGCTGAAAAATGTTGAAAGATGGACTAACTCATTCTTGGTTTTGGTCTTTTATTGGACTGTTTACTGTTACAAAAAAATCTAAATTCACTCCTGCCTTATTACTTACTTTGAAAAATGAAAATCTAAAGAAATGTAGAAAAAGCAAAAGATTCCACACAAAATGTCTCGGTATGTGACAAAAGTTACAACACAAATTCTCCTGCTGGTTATGGCAGATGTCTTTCTCTTCTCTCTTTTTTCTTCCTTCCTCTCACTTTCTCGGCCGCTCTTATCCTACACTTTCAGACACTAACCTCCTTGTCTGGATTTTTTAATCTAACCTGGTTGCTGTAACTGGAACAAGTTTTGCTGACAACCTTGTTTCACCTGAAAGCCAAATCAAACTGCCTTTAATTTTCTCCACTACTGTACCATGTAAAAGGCCAAATCTCCCCTCTCTCTCTCTCTCTCTCTCTCTCTCTCTCTCTCTCTCTGTTTCTCCCTCTCTTCAGAGTACAATAGCTGTTTTGCTCTCCACTCTCCTCCATTCTCTCCCTCACTCTTCTCCAGCACAAGGCTATGACATTGAGGGAATGTGATGTGATGTATTGTAGTGAATAATGTATTCTGCGAGGATTGTACAGAGCGCGTAGAGCAGATGGCAGCAGGTTGATCTCGATGTGCGTGCGTGTGTGTGTGCGTGTGTGCGCGTGTATGTGTGTGTGTTTAATGATGACAGTGTGTATATGTATGACGTGCGTATGAGCATGTGTGTGTGTGTGTGTGCTCACCCAGAATGGGGGAGGGGAATGAGGAGAGGAAGGGAGGAGAGAGGGAGGGAGAGTGGGGGTTGGTATGCATGTGTGTGTGTGTGTGTGTGTGTGTGTGTCTATGTGAGCCTCCTTTGTGAGATAAAACATGCAAATGGTGGATTATTTTAATGAATTTTTTTTTCGAGAGCCCCGAGCCATAATCCCTAAAGCAGTTGAAATGAAAATAGTATATGTTTTCTTTCAAACGCTCTCCCTCCCTCTCTGTTTTTTATTCCCTGATAGGAATTTACAACAACCAGCTGTCTAGGAACGGGATCCTTTGCACTTAAATTTCTCTCTGGTGTAGTTACAGCCAGACACCAATGATTATATCCGGATAGCGTGGAATCAGCTAAAGCTTGTGAGGCCCGAACTGCTCTGTTACACAGCGAAAGGATCACGGTTGTGAAATCTTTCTGATTAAATGGTGATAACGATGTCGATCATAAAAATAGAGCCGAATGCTCGTATAGTTACTTTGAGTGGACTGCAGATATAATATATGCGCATTTATAAACACTTGCACATGCTCAAGCACATTGAATGTAAAAAAAAAACCAAAACAGTAACACCTGCACAGCTTTGCAGGATTTCTACACTTGTATTGCATTAAATCATAGCTTATCCATAATATTTAATACGTTTCAATGGTAAGGTATTTGAAAAACATCTTTTCAACTAACCAGTTTTTGAAAATACGTCTCGTTTGTCATGTTTGCACATATGAAATGTCCAAAAATCATATTGTGAGATACACGATCTCTAGTCTTTCTCATGGGAAATATCTGCGAAGCGCAAATACCAGTATATACTTTGTTCTCTGTGCTAAAATAAAGTAGCGAGTACAAAAGTCAACTGGGTTTGGTTTTCGCTTTCAGATGTAATAAATATGCAGTGGCTAAAACACAGCGCACGCAAACAGATAAACTACACTCTCTTTCCCAGTATGAAGTTGTCCCATATAGATGAAGCGAACAGATGGTAGAATCTATTTACATTCGCTTAGTTGTTGAGTTCATATGCTTCAGGTTATTCTGCACCTTGCAGAGACTTTGTTTGGAAATCTATAGGCGACAACGAGGTTGCACACTGTCACACTGTTTGTGTTTGATGGCATCAATACTTTTCATTACTACTTTCATTACTTTTTTGACTCGGTGCAATCCCATCCTCCACCTGTTCATTCCCATCCTTTTCCTGCCTGTTGGTTACCTGTCTTGGCAGCTGGTGGTGTGATGCCCCGCACTCTGCTCTCAGGCACCTGAAGGCTCATCAGCCCTTTGGCAACAAGGAGATATTTCTAGGTGGCATGTTAGGCTGCAAAGTGCAAAGTCTGGTGGATGCCTGGCAACTGGCCTGCAGTACTGTTACATTACAGAGGCTAGACAACACAACAACAACAGAAAAAACATCCCTTTTTTTTGTAAACTCCCACACCACAGATGCAAAAAATAGAGAAAAAGTCAAGAACATTGTTGTTGCTTTTTTTTCTACAAAAATGTTTGTATCAATTAATCATTATAGGAGTTCTTCTTGAAATATGCAGGCTGAATCAGAGTGTGTGAAACCGAAGGCAGAAGAGAACTTGTACTTCCTTGTCTCTTTCATATTAGGGACATTGAGCATAATTGAGTAAATGTATTTAAGTATTTGAGCGAGCTGATTCAGCCTCTCTGGGATGGTTGATATTGTACTTAGGAAGAATATTGCCCGAGGCAATTCATTAGTGGTAAATAATTGAGAAGCTCAGATAGTGCTAAGGTGAAATGCCTGTTATTATTTTATGGAGTTTGTGTTCTTAGGGCTCTGCAGTTTAAGAATATTAAAAATGCACAAGCCTCTCCACAAATTACTCACTGGAAAGATTCACAATGGGCGCTAATGACTAACCATCCATCTTCCATTGTTTTCAAGCTCTGTTAAAGTGTTTCACCGCACCATTAACAATCCTATTTCTGCTTTTGGTAATGTTCTTTTATTTTATGAGGGATGTCATTTTACCCTCAAGCTTTTTACATTTTTTACTTGTTTTATTTGAGGTAATTAAGGCACATCAGCTATTACAGTAAGACACCTTGCACTGACATTTTATTCAAAAAAAAAAAGCATTTCTCCATCTCAAGTTTTGAAAGCTTGTGTAAAATGGTGACAACTAGCCTCTTCAGAGAGGGTATGGAGAGTGTAATGGGTGGGCGTGCAGAAGGTCATTCTGTATGCAGGGTTTATGTTATACAGCGATCAAACATCAGCAGTCTTGTGATGTCTCATTGGCAAACTGCCTCATGTCAGTGTGAAATGCACCTGCATCTGTTTATTTAACCTTAGACAGGTTCATTCAGATGACTTTTTTTTTTTTTTTACATTGATTTGCATTAAAATATTTTTTTTATTCTCTGAAAGGGTTTTTTTTTTTAAGCTTTTCTTTGAGCCCCACCTCTTTTTGTCTTTTATGTCTGTGCATGCTTCAACACTTACCTGTTTAAGTTGTCACCTTTACATGTCGGTTTTCCGGTGATGCAACTTAAAGGCCACTGAGGTTTTTTTCAACTTCTTATACACCCACTCAATACCACGTGACAACCAAGAAATGGTGGAGTAAGTGCAGTTTTGATCACTTATTCAGTCCTGTATGCGATGCATTTAAATAGCACGATGTGTTCAGTCAGTGGTCTGTGGTCTGGTCACAGGAGCTGTTTGTCTTTAACAAGTTAACAGTTGTGTATAGTTGTGTGGTGTTCGGTAAGATGCTGACAAGCGCGGCTGGATTGTGGTTTCAGCCATCCTGGCAGCGTGACTCTAGGCGTGATAGTGTTAGCTGGCCCAACCATTTGACTTTTTTTTGTCTCTTTGTTTTTTGGAAAAAAACTCTTAAAGCAAAATGCTTATTTGATATTTTCTACAAACATTAATGCTTCACAGAAGATTAGTCTGTTCGACTTTGGTCATTCTGTTACTTTTCATGAGTGTTACCAGGAGGTTAGAAGTTCCACTTCTCCAATATTTGATAGCAGGACGCCTATGAGGAAGCATAAAATATCCTAAAAGTGTTAGTATACAGGGGTCACACCTATTTGATTTGGCAACATTTCAGCCACCCTCAAGCTGAAGTGCACTATTGTCTCATGTCCTTATTTTTGTATATGTAATAAGCTTTTCACCCCCACTAGGCCACTTGTGGGGCTGAAGTTAACTATGTTATGTGGTTTTAATTATGTGAGCTGCTGATGTCTGCAGGACATATTTATAATATATGTTATATTAGATTACTCTCACAGTTGCTAATAACCCAGCAATTGCTGTGAGCTGTGTTTAATGTGCAGGGAGACAGTGTAAATCCACTCGTTGCTCCGTGATACTCCTTCAGTCTCTAGATCCCTGGCTCAGTGCCAGCATTCAGCCCCTCCGTTGTGTAGGGGGTTTGTGTATATGCTTGTCATTGTGTTTAAGAGAGTAGGGAGGTGGGCACAGGGAGGAGGCGTGTTTCGGGGTGGAGGGGATGTCAGCTCATTAACCTCCATTCTCCCCCTACCATGGCACTGCATAAAGTCACTGTGTAAGTCTCATGTCATTACTCCTCCCTCTGCACACGTGCGTTTGGCATTAGGGGAAGAGCAGAGCAATCAGAGAAGGGGAGAATGAGGGAAAGGTTCACTAGGGATGGGGGGGGGTCCCTTAACATGCTTCTTTACAAATGCCCTGCTTGTATCTCGCAAAACTAAAGCCCAGCCATCTCGTTTTCTTTCCCACTTTTGTTTTCTCTGTCTCTTCTCTTTCTGTCCCTGCTGTCTCTCTCTCTCTAACCACAGGCCCGGTACAGTGTGGGTGAACGAGGGGTTAGGCTCCACACTGCCCCCACCCCAGGCATCAATCCAGCTAGGAAAAGACTGCCCACTGCTGTGGTGAGATACAGTAGCTCAGCCTGCAATATCTGAAGCCTCTTCTGTTTGTGTTAGCCGGTTAATTTAGAAAGGTGTACCTCAAGGTACTGACATAGGCCCGCTGTTTTTTTTGGGTGCACCAAACTGATCATCTCTGTAATTTTAATAAAACTACTCCTAATGGAGAGACATTTACTAAATAAGCACACACTGCTCATGCTTTACACACAAATATGTGAATACATTAGATAAACTCATTATACCATTTCTATCACCGCAAATATTGCATGTATTTGCATTCAAAAACAGGCATACTTACTGGAATTCACAGCTAGTATCAAGGGTTGTGTTTTTTAATTGCAGTAACATGTGTGAAAACACACAAAGGTGCAAAATACGCCTCTGTTGTAGTTACTGTCGGGTTACACTGTGTGGGCATTCATGGAAACAAGTTAAGTCTTATTCTGAAAGCACCTTTGCCATCTTTAGAGTTCATCTTTAACCACATTTTATGGAACGATGAATAAACAATTGTAATACAGGTTGTTATTTTCAGAAAATAGTTCAAAAATTACAGTAAATAAATATATTGTTTGAATATATCTTTTTTTTTGGCAGCTTGTTATCTCTTACTTCCTTTAAATTTCAAATCTTATATGAAAACTGTGCTGTTCTATGTGAAGGACTGTTGGTAATAATGTAGCATACTTCTCTAAAAATTATTTTTGTGTTAATATCTGTCTGTGTATCACTAGCGCTATAATTATCTGCTGTTTGAAGTAAATACACCACAATGTGATTATTAGTCGAGGTTGACTGATAAATTAGTTCGGTGGATTAATTGCCACTGACAAGACGTTTAACAAGCTAACATTACCAGTGGAATTTGATTTGAACAGTGACCACTGCCAGCACAGCCTCCACCAGTGAAGTGGAAAAGTACAACACTGTTTTGCATGAAGGCTCCAAAGTTGAGGTTATGCCAATACCTATGAACCTTTATATCTGAAGTATAGTTAAACTAATATAAGACAGTTTTATCTATATATTATGAGGTTGTTGGTTATTGTTTCATTAGACTGAAAATGCAGACTGCTGCTCTATTGAAAATGGGCTGTCTGTTTTACTACACCTGCTCTTAGTGTTAACTATAGACTAGTCCGTTACCATATTGTCAAACCAACACACAGCTAAAGTCTTTGTGCTCCTGACAAAGAAAACAGCTAAAGAAATAGATTGAATTGTCTCTCCCATGCTCATAATGATTTATTTTAGTCACTTCCAGAACAGTCAGACTTCAGATTTTTTTCTCTTCTTCTTCTTCTTCTGCTCTTTCATACTTTATTCCGTGCAGAGGCAAGGGAGCAGTAGATTGCAATAAGATAACCAATTATATGCTAGAGGAAACCAGACTTTTTTTTCCTGCTGCAGTTATCTGATGCTGCGGTGAGCAGAGGCAAAGGGCTGGGGTAATGTGACATTCACTCTGCCCTTTATCTTCTCTCATTGCTGTTTACCCCAGTCAGTTAAAAGTGGCTTGTGCTGTGCATCCTCTTTTGCTGCCAGAGAAACCTCACTGACACAGACTCACAAAGAGACATGCGCTTACTGTACGGACACACATATTGTAGAGACACAGACACCAAAACTTGCAAATACACACACACACAGACACACACATGCACACGCTCTCTGTGAATGTCAGGTATACTGGTGGGATAACAACAGTTTTTTCCCAGTAGTGGCCATGTGTTAAGTATAGCACGAAAGCACCTGCTGGGGCTAGCTGCTAATTGCATGTGATGCTATTGTGCCTGAAGCAAAGAAGGTGTTTCCCAGCACTGGTTAGGAGGCAGGCTGTAGAAGGCCACCGCGGCAGGATGAGGGAGGCCTTGTGGGTGGCACTTTCATCTGACATAATTTTTTTTTTTTTTGTCTGTTACACTTTTGCAAATGCACTTGCACGTGGCACACTCAGTGTTTATGACCTCTTTTGCACTCAGCTTCAGATACTGCGCAGACAGATTGTACTGATGATAGACAGACGTGTTGTACCTTTTCATTCAGTGAGACCACAAGATAGAGAAGCTTTGACTTAAAGCTGCACTTTGGAAGATTTTACTCAAAAGTACATTCAACTCATAAAGGTACAATAACAGTTCTTTTGACCATTTTCGAGGCAGCAGAAGTAAGCAAAGAGAAAAGCAAAAAAAACCTTTTTTACCATTAAAGTTGATTTAACTCTTTTAGCTCTGTGTGGTCTATACCAACTCCTGAGGGAAAAACCCCGCTCTTTTACAGCTAGGTACTTAACTATGTTGACCAGCCAGTCCCTAACTAGGGCAGGTAGTGCACAATTTTTTTAGAAGCATTTGCAGTGAGATTAAACCAAAATAAAAGCTACAGGCCAGAAAACCAAACAATAAGCTGAAAGACCCAAAAAACGTACTGGAAAAAATGCTTAAAAGTGAATTACAAGCTATCCCTTTAATGTACAAGCAGTCATATGATAGATTGTCATTAAAAAATATTGATCACAGCCACATTAATAAATTTTAAGTATATCGCATGAACTCCTTAAGAGTGAAGTACATTTGCCTACAAATAAACAGCATTGGGTATTTTTTTAATGATATTTTTTGATGAAAAAAGATAAAGAACACCGGTAAATGTGAAAGCTTTCTGCTGTTAACTGACTTAATTTCTCTGTATAAGAGTTGTAATCTTTTTATTTTCTGTTTCTGTCAAAAAAAATTGAAATTACTTCTGGCCTCATTTCTGCATAATATCATAGTTTGACTACATTTGAAACAAAGACAGAGGTATTTAAGTAGTTAAGCAGTTAAAAGGTAGATAAGTCAAAAAAGAGAAAAAAAATGACTTTTTTAATTCCTAAAGCTAAACTGAGATTGCTGTTAGAACAGTGTGACTTATCATGCGTCACTACCGCCGTTTAGATTGCTATCCTGTTGTGAACTCACTAACACTGAGTGAACCCAAGTTCACAGTGGAAACAAAACCTTATTTAGCGCCACCCCACCTGGCGTGCCGCCACACACACACACACACACACACTCTCTCAG
>JAPZDY010000002.1:10570278-10582523 GCA_029783645.1 Ctenochaetus hawaiiensis
ATCTGCCCCCAGTATCCTTACATCTGAGGAATTTGACATGGAATGCCGTCTGTCTGTCAAGTTTGATCATGTCGTCTCCGCTGTCTGTTCTCAAGTCTTCTGAGCATTGATTTCTCAAAGATGGCCTCCATCAACAAAAAAGAAAGAGGTTTTATTTGACACGTTGGGTATGTGCGTGCATAGTATTATCCAGTCCAGTCAAGGTTTGTTGCTATTGCTGCAAGCGTGGTATGACAAAGCTTTATACCTTTGGAAGCCAAGGTTATTTCACAGTACGGCTCCTCTTAACATGGTAGCAGTTTCTCAGTCACCTTGACACTGCACAGGTTCAGTTACTGAGCTGTTTGTGGGGCAGAATCTCATTTTCTCTAGAGCTAAAATCAAAATCTGTGTTTTTTTTTTTTGGTTTTTTTTTTTTGCTTTATCTGTAGTCCATTCAAAGCTGTCTCTTCTCAGGGACTTAACTCAGCAGCACACTAGCATGTAGTGCTCAACTGGTGAGCTGGTGTTGTCTCCCAGCACCCTTTCGGGTCAAGGGTCATTTGTTGTTATGTGAGTCCCGACCCCGTGTCAAACAGTGTTTTGGCACCTGCAGCAAGTGATCTTTCAATGCCTGATTAACTCAATCCTGAGGACACAGCATGCCCTCACTTCACGAACACACACGCACGCACACATTGGTGGATCCACAGGCGCAAAGACAGGCACACACACCCTTTTACTACTGCATCCACTCATTCGCGCTCATTCTCTCTCTCAGACACACAGCGGAGCCCACAGGGAAAAGCCCATCTCTCGTCACTGTGCTCATGTAGCCTAATTACCGGCCCGCTGACGAACAGTAATTACCCACGCTGCCATGCCACCATGAGGTTTAACCAAAGTGACAAAGTCATTAGTCTCACACTTCAGGCCACCCGTAAAGAGCTTTTCCTCTATGCACCTCCTCCCTGGCCCCCAATTTTTTTTTTTCACACCCCATCTTGCACACTTGTGTTTATTTCTTCTCTCTGTTTCTGTCCACAGTTTGATGGTGACAACATGTACATGAATGACAATAACCAAGAGTTTCGGTCTCCAAACCAGGTAAGACAGCCCAGATTTTTCCTATAAACTCTACAGACTTGTATAAATAAATATCTGGGGAAGCTGTGGTGTTATTAGTCCCAGTATTGTAGGTTTCAACGTTTAACAAGTAGAGTTTATAGAATTATATGTTTAGGTAATGCTGGAAAATATGAAATGTTTGCCAGTAAAGGTGCTCATTAAATTTAAAAAAATGATGATAAAAAAAGACTATTTATTTTGTCATAGACAGTCATACAGAGGAAAAAGTAGTGAAAATTGTCTCTGCATTTATCATGTCTCTGAGGAGCAGTGGGTAGCCACATGACCAGCGCCAGTTCTAATTCAGTGCTCTACACATTTTACTCTCAGACATGAAGCAATAACGGATAAATATTTTGGTTCATCTGGCAGCATGGATCAAAGGATGGTGATGCTGTTGTCAGTCTTTAGATTACTGGGCTCACAGCTTTGGTCCAAACTAAATCTCAACAACATCATGGTTAATTACCATGAAACTTTGTACAAGTAATAATGGCCCCCAAAAGAAACAAAACCTAAAGACTGCACTGGTCCCCTGACTTTTCCTGTAGCTTGCTAATAGTTTGACATTATTGTTTTGGGGTTTTTTTTGCCATCATCAGGTCAAAATTTTGATTTGTCCAGCACTATGTTTTCCCTCCAAAAAATCCCTTCAGCCTCTGCTGTAGCTTTTTTTCAGTTGTCATTAGAATATAAGCATATATATAATATGATATTAGCATACAAACATGCATGACTAAGATGGTGAATATTGTATACATTTTTCTTGCTAAACATCAGGATGTTCACATTGTCTTTGAGAGCGTGTTAGGCTACATCCATACGGCATTATCATTTTAAGACAGAATTTGCACAATAAAACAGTTGTTAGAGATATGGCAAAGTGGTGCCTTGAGCAAGATCACATGTTGAAGATTCCTCTTAAAGCCTTTTAAAAACAGTTGATGATTTGCTGTGTCAGATCATCTGATTTGAATCATATATCAGTTATTGGTGTGGGTAGCCTTGTATCCCTAATCCAAAGAAAAATGCATCCACGACTTTAAGCCTATCTTACTAAGTAAAACACTTAATTCCTCGTAAGCCAAACCATCTCTCTCACGTGTCACTTGATAGATGATTTTATCCAAAGCACATTATCATAACATGTATTTTTAACATTAGAGGGATTAAAACATCAATCCTGACAGTGTTAGCACAACGTCATCCCACTGAGCTAAACAGGTCACTCACAGATAAACCAGTGGTAAAGTTTAGCCATTACAGACTCATTGAAGTCCCGTTCTGGGGGCGACGCAGTCCCAGTCACACTGTCAGTGAGTTAGACAGGCTCGGCAATGAGTGCACCCAGCTGGTAGATGGGAACACATGGCTGGACATATGGCAGAATATGGAGCTCCAGGATTTGTTGATCCAGCGGCGAGGCCTTCATGTTCTGACAAAACACGATGAAGTGGAGCCACCTCATCAATTAGTGCCTCGCCAAATACTGTCAGAGAGTCCCGGGACAAGGCCAGAATGCTCAGGACATTGTGGCGCACACACACACACAATGCACAAAAAAACACTCACATACAGCAATAGGAAGTTGCACATTCTTTGACACAAAGTTATTCATAACTAATAAGCATGTGTACAAGTAGACTTCCTAGATTTCAGTTATACTCACTGTACAAACTGTGAAAAACATACACACACATATTTGTCTACACTTTTAGTGGGGACACACATCAGCATTGGGCATTGAAGGGTCAGTTCCCACCATATTAAAAACCACATGTTTTATCACTTATTTAAGAGGTTTCTGACTAATGAGACTTTGTGATAACTGCCTTAGACACATCTGCCACTACCTCAATACATTAAGGATTTATGTTATTGAATATTTGTTCCTCAAAACATAACAAACGCCTTCCTTCCTGGAAACCTGTTGTAATCTACAAACCTTGTTTGAAATTGTTTTTAGTGGAACATCCTCCTACCACAGAAGTTTTTCAGTCATTTGTCTGAACTGACCCTTTAAAAGGAACCCAATTATAATATTAACCCTCAAATCTCTGTCTTAACCCTCAAACAGCCCTTTGAAGAAGTGAAAACCAGCCATGTCCTCACTTTACAAAAATGTGCTAGGCAAAGACTGACGAACAAGAACGCATGTCTGTGCACATAAAACACACTCATATACCCTAATAAACCATCACACACACAAGCACATGCACGCACACAGATATATCACCGTCATCCTATAGCCATAAGGTTGTCTTTGCTTTGATGTTGGGATTGAGTGACTATAATGAGAGGTCGAGGGAAGCTTTAGCAGCTTATTGTCTACTCATAACATACATCACAGGCTATGAGGTCCACCGTTGTTAGCCACATATACTGATCTGCCCTAATTATGTCACTTTGCTTGCGTACATGGGTGTGTGCTAATTGGGATAAATGTCCAGCTTTGTAGTTTCTCTGCTGCAGCCGCCGTGTGTCAATCATCGACACTCTCTCCAGGTTTGCAGTGTTGTGTCAACAAATACCTTCTTAGTGGATAAGGCAATTTGGGCTTTTCAAAACATGTCAGTTGCAGTTGACGCTCTGTCAGTGCTGTCAAATAGAAGCTTACACACCAGTTCTCAGTAGCCCAATGAACACAAGAGTTCACTGTTTGGCCTCCGATTTTTTTTTTTATACAGCAGATTTAATTTGAACTTCAAAAGAGGAGGATGTGTGATCTTACCTTAAAAGTTTCATAGAGTATTTAGCATGAGTTTAAATGAAAGTACTCACTTGTTGCAAGCCTAAAAAAACATTAGCTGAGAGGTTGGCACTTATCATGATATCTATGCATAACTGTTTTCATTTGAAAACTTTATATAAAAACCTTAACCGTGATTTTTTCCCATAGATTTTCCATTTATCTGTTTCAGACAAACCTTCACATTCGGATTGTTTTGTGCATACGCTAATACATATTATCTTGCAATTAAGTATGTCCACTGATGTTGGGATCCTCATCAGAATTAATGACTTCTGTGGAAAGAGTCTTAAGAGGTTAATCCATAAATATCTTCAAAGCCACCACATCCAAGGAATATCTGCATTTTTCTTTATATGTCACACAAAATTCATCAGTCTGGCTGCCTTCTGTGTATGTGAGCCAATCATTGCCTAATTGATGCTTAATTGTATGCATTAGCTGTGCAGTGATTTGTCACATACAGCTTGCTTTTGAATATAAATCAGACAAATTGAAGGTTCAAATATGGAATCATTTTTCTGCATCAATTTGAAATGGTGATTACTGTCCGATGAATATGCTGTATGTGTGCCTACATTCTGGTGGGTACATGTATTTTTTAACATGTTCCTCATTCTTAGATTTAACACCGCCCCCCTCCCCCAATAGCTGTTGTTCATAAAGGAACAATATGGGAAGCAGAAGTGTTTTTTCTTTTTTCTCTTCTGTTTATTTTATGTGAGAATCCCTGCAGTAAGACTTCATTCTTTGGTTATGAGGAAAATACTCAGGGCTCAGCGTATCTTCACAATAGTCAAATATAATGTGGAAAAAATTGAAACCTGTATACTTTAATGCAAGTTTTAACACTGAGATGCCCAGCCTAGCCTTTGCATGATGTGTGCCTGTGAAAAAGGTGCATGTAGCCAGAACAGAGACTCCTTTGTTTGCATGTCTCAGGGTCTTCCACAGTGTATGCACTGAGGTAGCAGTTTGACACAGCCAGGAGATTGCATTACACATAACATCTCTGAGCTTTAAAAAAAAAAAAAAAAGAAAACCGCTAATCAGAAACAGCCTTAAAGGGCCCGTTTACTGTATGCTTGGACACAATCTGTCCATTCAAACAAGATGTTTTCAAGTCTTTGAATACTGTATGGTTTCTGTACAAGATATGCATGGGAGCAGCACATATGGAGCTCCCAGACGTTTTGATAATGTCGATGTTTTCTGTTTGGCTGCTCTTTGGAGGTTTCAGCCGATTTGCAAAAGTGTGGGCATGTTATTTTGTCGATCAGCATTGTTTGTATCTGCCCACACACAAAGCTACTTAGGGGATAGTTTGTTGAATTAAAGATTATTAAAAATCTCAATTATCTTGATTGACTGAGAATGTTCTTGTGAGCAATACAGAGTTTTTAATCACTCATGTAGGCTCGTTCCAGGAGTCTGAGACGCTGCCCACATCTCAGATTTTGTCAGCGGCTCAAATACATGCACGTCTGGTGTGTTGTTATTGACTAATTTAATCAACCAAAAAACAAGGGAAAAGAGCTTTAGCAACTGCAGCATCTGTGTCAATGGAAAAATTATAGACGGTACAGACACATCAGGCTCACTTGAACATGATTCCAGACTGAATAATAAGAAAAAAGCCTGATTATGAGGCTCTCGTGCACCCGCATGCCAAATAATGCTGACTGCAGTGTATATTTTTGCAGCACTACATTCACTGCAGTAGGACGATCACAGCCAAACCGAAATATGTGTGGTCGGGTTGGCTGCCTCCGACGACACCCACACATGTTCTAATTTTGTATAAAGGACAATTAGTGTCCTTCATTTGGATTCATATCAGGCCTGATCTGTTTGAGTGATTGTGCAGACTTGTACCTCCATGTGTATTTTTGGGTGTTTTGGCTGGTTTCTCCTCAACCTATAATCAGTCTCTGCAACATATGGATGCATGTCCATGGGTATATATGCGCATTCGATAGATTAGGGAAAATTGGAGACCAAAAATAAAAAAATAGCTGGTTATGGAAGAAGCTTGAAAGAGCAAACAAGCCAGTGGCAGGAAGAGAGAGGGTAATTTTGTGTGTCTCTCCCTCTCTTGTGTCGTACTTGTTGCATTGTGTTCCTGTGCAGGAGAGGAAGCTCAGGGGCCACGGTCTTCAGAGAAGCAGCAAGTTTCAGCCTGTTTGTGCCTCTGTGTTTTCTGTTTCCAGGTGTCTTGCTGAGCCATGTGTCTCTATCGATTTGGCCGGCTGCAAGAGAACAGTGGCTGATGGTCGAGATTAGAATAGAAACCTCACTTGTTGGATACAGACTCTCTCTCTTTTTTCTCTCTCTCCTTGTCTTTCTGTGTCTGTCTGTTTATTTTTGTGCATTTCTTAACTCTGACACTCCCTCTCGCTCTTTCTTCTTATTTCTCTGGTTTTTTTACACACATTCATGCAGCCAACTCCTTTCTCCTGAAATGGCTTTCACTTATATCAACTGAACTTCACCTCATACATCCCACTCTGAATTCAGTTTAGCTCTATTCAATGAAGCTTTACTGACATTATGTTTTGATCAGAAAAGATGTCAAAACAGTTATACACAATGCAATGATTTACAGTAAATCTAAATTTATAACTACACTGTAAAAGTTGTTCCAACAAAACAATAAGTGTTCAACAAAGTGCAAAACGGGGGTTAAATTAATTTTACTCAAAAGTTCCTCTGCAGACAAATTTTATGAACAAATGCATAAATTCAAAGTTTTTAATTTTTTCTTCCTCATTGAGTTATTCTGGATCTTCGAATCACATGTATTATTTTCATAATATTTACTATAATGTCGAACCAATCCTTTAATGCTGTTGAGCTATATGAACAGTTTGGAAGTATTTAGTCCTTGTATGTAAAAAAAAAAGACTGAAATTTACATTTATAATTTGATAAAGGAACTGAAATGACTCTGAATGTGATATCTAGGCAGATACAGACCAACAAACTCATCTAAATACTCTAAGTGGAAAAAAAAAAAACCTTTTGAATTAAATACATCACTAGATTTAAACTTGTGGTGAGAAATAACTGAGATGAGTAGTTGAAGATTTGGGGCGATATGCCTGATAGCTGTTTAAAGAGATGATCTACAGCTTCTATGTCTGTGCAACAACAGCAGCAAGTTCAGTTTAAAACTGACTGCTTACCAACAATATAAAGTTTAATATAGAACTAAATTATTAAATTATATCTTGTTTTTTTCAAGCCAATGAACTGTTGTAGTAGCATACAGATATGAAAGTGGGAGTATGAATCTGTTACAGGCAGGTGACATGATGATGTTTTGTTAATCAGCCAGTAATAGAAATCCAGATGTTGTTTCGCCTGATGTTGTAACACCTCACCTCCTCTCTCTCTCTCTCTTTCTCTCTCTCATTCTGTCTCTCTCTCTCTCTCTGAGGCAGAGACACCTCAGTACACCCTGGCACCGCACACCCAATGTGGGCGATGCTGATGTGAAAAGGCACAGTTACTTAACAGTGACTCACAGTGCACCATTATACCCCACCACCACCACCACCACCACCACCAGCACAACTGCAACACTCTCCTCACATCACAACACTCCCCCCTCCCCGCCAAGCACACCCCCTCCTTACACTTCAGCGAGCGTGCTCTTTCTGTCTATCCTCTACCCTTGCATCCTCTCCCTGCAAGAAAAGTTAGGGGGACATTTGAGACAAAGGATTGAAAAAATGAAAATTGAGGGTCTGAAAACGCCAACACACATCTCACTCCCTCTTTGAGGCCGCACGGAGCCGCTGGCAAGGTCGCGAGAATGAAGTAGAGATACATATTGTACGTTATTTAAATTTCAAGAGAGCGTACGATTGCAGCAGCAGCATGAATTCAGGCTGAAAACAGTTTTTTCGGTTTGAAACCAGCGCTGGGGCATCAATATCTGAAAACAATGCTGGAGGAACATCAGAGGAGCATCAGCACAACATCCACGCCCATGCTGGGGGGGGATTGTAAGTTACAATTGTAACCGGGGATCGGTAGTTCTTTATGTAGGTCAGTTCATGTCAGCCAATAAGTCCAATTACCATCAGCCTCTGAAAGAGAACAAGCTGTGACCTCTGCTCTGCTTTCATGGGGCTAAAATGGATGGAATGATTGGAGCTTCTTCCCCTGTGGCAGAGCAAGAATTTTATTTATTGAGAATTGAGATATATTAGTGAGTTTGAGAGTAAACAGCAAGATGAAAAAATATGAAATGCAAATGTCAAAGACAGGGGATCCATGGCGATGTGAGAAGTCAGTGTTTCCCTTGTTCCAATATGAAAAAAAGATCCATCTCTCATGATGTCTGCTGATATCAGGAAGCTTTAAAGAACATCAAAACGACCCTCTTTTTTGGCATGCACCCTCTGTCCCTCCTCAAATACATAACCAGCGGAAAAAGCAGTACTTCTCCCCCCAAAAAACAGCAACTTATCAGCAGTGAGAGTGCACTCAATGATTCATACACTCTTTTAAGAGAACTTGAAACCTTAGCTCTATTTCTGTCCCGGCCTCTCTCTTGTATATGCTGCACGACGGAGCAGAGGGATTTAGTGGGACTAAGTAGTTTGATATTTCTATTGGTTTTCTGCGTGTATTTTCACTCTCTCTTTCCCTCTCTCTCAGTGATCTTTCTCATCATATGGAGACCAAGGTCATGGCTGATTGAAATATAATAGAAGTGTAGACATCTGGCCTAATACTGTGGGAAGTTAAATCTATTTTAATGGCCCCTGCCGCAGTGGATTCTCTCTGATGCACTCTTGCGCTTCACTGACAGTAAATCACAATGTTCTCTTATTACCCTGACTGGAATGAGGGCATAGAGAAAGAACAATGAGGGATCCACATCATTTGTTTTCACCCCTCCCTTGCTTTTTCCTCTCCTCTCCGCTCCTCCTCTCCACCACTCCTCACTCCGTTTGCGACTCATAAAGCAAGGGGCTTAAAGAGAGTGACATCATGAAAATAAAAATAAAGGGGATTATGGGCGAGCTATTGTGCCATATGTGATTACTGGGGCTTCCATGTTCCCTTGGGGGGGATGAGTGACTACGAGACAACATATTTTATTTATTTATACGATTCTCTCTAATGAATAAGAATAGGAAATGTGGCTGTGCTGTCCTTGTTCTTAGCTGTTATGTCTGTTCCAGTATAAGTGCCTTGAGAGAAATGTAAAAACCAGAGTCAAAGTTCTCGAATACTTGGCCAGTAACACTGATTCTTAATCGGTTTCTGATACCACAGTTTTACCTTTCTTGTCAAAAGCAGCAAAAGAAAACAGCCTTTGGTGTGAACGTTAAAGAAATTTCTATTTCTCTCTGTTCCGGTACAAAGATCAGAGATATTTTTTCACCCTTCATCTTTGATCTATTACTGAATTTTTTTTTTTTTTTTTTCCCAAATTGAACTGAAATAAATGGACCCCTTTCACACCTTTTCAAAACACTTCCTCTGCGGCTGTGTTTTTTAGAGTTCAGGTACAATCCAGCAGGTCCAGCTACATCTGCAATGGAGAGTCAGGTCCTTTTTGCCCACCTAAATGAGATCCATTCTGATGTGACATTTGAGAGAATTACCAGTGCATGGGGGAGCAGGGAAGAGGTTAGCTCGCTCTGTCGCCATTGGTTGAAGTGCACCACAGCCCACCTTTGGTGACGGACGGTACGAATGACCCTGAGCTACTATCGGTCATGGTGAAACACCCCCTACCCCCCACCCCACCCATCCCTACCCCTCTTCTCCACCTCCTCCTTGCACACCTCACTTATCCCAGTTCTGTCTTGCTGTCAGTCAGCCCTTTGGGTCTGTTATACCATTCTTCTTCTATTGTGCCGCTCTGTCCGCTTCTCTTGATACATTGTCCAAATGGAGTTCCTTGTCGTTTCAAAGTCAGGTCAGATAGCCTTCGCAGACCCTGCAGACCATCGCCGTAATGGTCACTTGTGCGGTGTTCAACACCTGCTTGATGATGGGTTTGATTTCTGCCCTTTCTCCGCTCTGCAAGGTTGATCTTTGAAGGTGAATTTTGAAATCCCCCCCCCCCCCAGAAGATGTTTAAAAGATTTACTGTTGCCATCCGTCTATCTGGAATACGCAGAGTGGACGTGAAGACCTTTATGTATGCATGGCCAGCTGTTGTTTGTCGCTAAAAGCACGCAGCTCTGTCACTTTTTTCACCAAGTAGCATATGGCTGGATGACTTTCCATAGGACACTGTACACTCATTCAAAGTTATGTGGTTTTATGATGCAAAAGAGTTGTGGGGTTTTTTTCTAATTAGTTATTTCCAAAAGCTTATCAGTGTTTTGTGTTACAGGAAACACTTTGAGTGTGGAGGCTGTAAAAACAAAGTCCATCAAAGACAGACAGCACTTTGCCTTTGGAAAACTTGCCCCCCATCAGCCATGACAGGCTCTCCGCTGTACTGTGCAACATTTTCATTCTCCTCCTTTTGTCGAACACATCATTGTTCCCAGATGAGCTGTCTGCCACTAAACACCTCATAGGCCACGAATGACTCCATCACCAGGCTTATGACTTCATCTCATCTCCTCAGCCATTTGTGTCAAAGAAAACTTAAGTTCAGCTGATTAATTTTTTTCCATGCAAGGTAACTTAATTTCTGAAGATAACTTGACAAGACGGAGTTATGTGTGATTGCAGGGACTTTTCAACCTGTAAGCGTACATGTCAAGGTGAAATTTCAGATGTTAAACCGTAGCTTTAGCAGTAGCTAACAATTGCTGCAGCATGTACCTCAGTCTCTTGTGTATTTAAGATGCTGAAAAGGCTATAAAGATCACTGTGGCGTGACCTCAAACCAAGTGCAACACAGTTTCAAACATGCAAGAAAGAGACCTATGAACTTTCTGACTTAGCAAAGGCAAAATCTTCATGCATGCAATTTGAGAGTCAAACTCTTCAATTTATCTCAGTTCATGATTCCAATTATTGGACTTTCACTCAAAACTGAAAACTCTGGTGTTATAATGGTGTTATAATTTAATAATGTAATAACCAGCTTTATGATACAGGTAGACAGAATCACTGCCGTCAATTTGATGAAACAAGTAGCCCAGAGAGAAACTTACACCTCAGGACAATAGCCAGTAATATCAAGGTTGTCTGTTAGCCAAGTTCGATCCAAAACACAACATGCTTTCAAAAATATGGTAAGCTTGTGGCCTAAGATGGAAGTGGACAAGTAATACAGCTGCCGTTTAATGTATGTGCACTTCAACCCTGTTAGTGACTATGCAGAAAGCTTGAGTCAATAACTTTAGTGGTATTTCTATTACAAGTTATCGAAAAGTTGCATGTCAGCAGTGTTTGAGAAAATGAACAATGTCAGCTTTTGTTCAGTCCTCCAGCAGTGAGGTTTGAACTTGTCCAACACCTGCCCCAGTCATCTGATTTGGCACCCTCAGACTACCACCTCTTTTCTGAGGTGAAGAAGCAGCTCATTTTTTTTCCTCTACATCACTGCTGCTGCTGTGGACAACTTTCTAAAGGTCCAAGACACTGACTCCTAGAAAGGGATATGTATGCTTCACAAACATGGAACTAAGTGTGTAAAAGTAGGAGGAAACTTTGCTAAAAAAAAAAAAAGAAATCTGCTAGATTTTCTAAAATTGACTCCTTCTTCATAATTTTCACCATTACTTACAAGTTTGTTTTCAACACTGGTGACACTGTCTTTTGACACTTAATGAAAAATGTTTTCACTGTACTCATCAGTGCGTCAGTACATCTGTCAAAGGAAATTTTGTAGAATGTCATCACCCTTTTGTTCTCCTCTAGAAAAATAGCATCTAAGTGAAGACAGCATGTTTCTGGAGGGAAATTATTCTCTTAAATCATGCATGTCAACATATTAATAGCTTCCATTCTGCCCCAAAACAGACTACGTTTTGATTAAAATCCTTAAAAGCCTTTTCTATAGTATCATGTTATTCTATTATTAAGACATTGGTGTAAACTGCAACTTGACTGATGGTGAAGGCATACAGCTCTGAAGTGGAAATTCTAGCTTTTGTATATTTTTGCTGTTAGTGATCTTACAGTAAAGCTTCAGAAGTTCTACCATTTTGCAAGACTGCGTCTTCCATGGATTAAAAAAAAATCAACACTGTTTGTACGGAGCGAATCATCTCCCTGTTTTTCTTTCAAAGAGCCTGAGTCCGCTTTATGTATGATGATGCCTCGACTCAGTATCTCACATCTATAAAATGCAGCATCTTAAAGCAATATGGTGTTTTGATGTCAGACACAACTGAAGTGCATGAGAAGCTCGGTGCTATCATGTTCAAGATAAACAAAGAAAATAAGGAAAGAACTGATG
>JAPZDY010000002.1:10588639-10612284 GCA_029783645.1 Ctenochaetus hawaiiensis
TAGGCACACAATTTTGCATCAATTCGTCTTGGAAGCTTTAAAGACTGTAATTTCGGTTCATTTAGAGTTGACTATAATAATCTTAGGCTTTCTGACCCGCAGAGCAGCATATATCTCTGCAACAGCCCTGGTTTTTTTTTGCAAGGTAAATTTATTCTGTCTGGCAACCTCTTCTCCATCTAATTATGACTTGACAGGCAGCAAAAAAAGGAGGAGTATATGGATGAAACAGCTGTCAAATGCAAATTTCAGAGCTTTACATTTGATGTACATTTGATGGGTTTTTTTTGTTCATTTTAAACTAAAAGATTGGGCACTTTGTTCAGGTGTAGTATGTGGTCTTTTATGCTGCAGTCACATGTTGCTCATTTAAGTCATAACTACCAGTTTTGAGCCATTTCTCTTTGCAAATCGCACCATTTACAAGGAGTCCAAGACACGGGGGGATCAACATATTGGGTTATAAAAGACAAAGTTGTCTTTTAAAACAGATACTGTGAACAGTGACATGCCTTTATGTGAATACTGATTGCTGAGGAAGAATCCCTGTCTCGCCCTTGGTTGTCAGCGTTTCGCTCAGGGAAGAGGTGGCACCCAGGGGTCTTATGTTCAACAAGCCCCCTGATCGTTCGCTCCTGTCTGAGGCTACGGCAGGGGGAGATGCAAGCAAGATCTAGCCCTTTGAAAAAAATAAAGGAGGAGGGACACTCAGAGGCAGACAGTAATGAGGGGTCGTGGAGGAGTTTGCAAAAAGGCCCCAACACGGAGCCCCGAGGGGCGCCGGTGCATTTAAATATTGAAACAGAGCACCAGGCCCTGTCTCATTTCCAAAGTAATGAGGCTGGTTAGGGAGAAGGAAAGCCCCCGCTGCCAGAAAAACAGCTGCCAGTTTGAGAAGTTAATGTCACACATGCAGTCAGATGAATCCTGATGGGAACTTTGTCCTGTTTGGTTTAACATGTGATGCCAGATTAATTCTCTTTGGTAGGATGTGTGATGTGTCATAAGCTACCAGCAGTTTTTCTTTTCTAATATTCTGAACAGTGACAAGTTTTATTGACAAGTTGTTGTTGATATCATTGCTAACCTGTTAGGTGAAGACATTTTTAAGGCTACATCAACTCATTTTAGGGCACTTTCCTGACATCTTATCACTTTTTGAGTTGTTATTTCTTACTCATTAGAAAACGGTTGCCCACCTACATGTTTAGCAACTATGAAGAAATTTAAGCAATTATTTAGAGTTATATCAGTAACTGCACGATGGGAATATGTGTAATATTCACCCTCCTTTTAGCCCTAATTCGATTTCAGCCAATTCCAGAGGAAAATGTTAAGATTTTTGTATATATTTGCTAACTGTGTTTCTGTCTTTGGTGCTGAAACTGGGTTGACAACAGGTACAACAGTACCGCATCAGTACGATATCAGGCAATAAAACCAAAATTATTGAGATTATTGAGGCTGAAGAGCTGCAGAGATTGGAGATAATTATCAAGCCATGGCTTTCACTTTACAGTCATTTGATTCATCGAAAATAGAAAACACAGATAATTTTAGCCATAACTTTGGAAAATAATACATGCTTCTAATAAAAAGTAATACACAGAAATACTGAGCACGTCAGTTTATGTCTGTGCATTAGTGCACAGTGCAGTACCATGTTTTGCATTGTGCAGCATGCTCACTAAGTGTTTTTACTGCATGCATGTGTGGAATCAGTCTTTGTCAGAGCCGCTGATTGCTACAAGGTTATGTGAGCTTGACTTAATTTGACTTCATTTAATCGGTGAAAGGAAATTTATTTTGCATCACTTGGCATTTAGGACAAACACAGCAGAGACAGAGGCCATAACTATTTTAATGCAGCGACATAAAAACCATATTGACAGCTGTGGTTATTGACAGCACAGGGACAGTAAGATGGAGACACAATCAAGCCATTAAAAAGCTGAGAGTAAGACCATCACACTGTACACAGATCTGTTCCGACAAATAGGACAATACACAAGAAGCAAAAAGAGTGAATTTTTAAAAGTGTTTGCAGCATGATCTTTAGTTTACAGCCATGAAACTGTGACATGAGATGCACAGCATGTGTGTTTAAAACTGGAAGTTAGCCTTTCATTTATCCAGGACTAATCTAATGAGGAGAACTTAAAATGAACAATCTAAAAAACAAAATGCTGCTGAAAATTTCAGTTTGACTTGACTCCACAAGCTCAGTGCAGCTGGATTACTTGTGTTTTTTTAAATTGAAACAGCAACCCTTTTTTTTTCCCAGTATAGGTTTTAGACATATCTCATATGACCTGCTTGCTCTGCTGCCTTTCACTGGGATAGATATGACATCTCGGTGACGTTCTCAGATAAATCACTTTTTGTAACAGTAGAAATGTTTTTTGTTGTGGCTTTTCATTTAAAAAAAAAAAAAAGACAGATGCCCTTCATTGCTGCACTCCACAACAGGGGTGAACAATGCGTCTTGTAGTTGTCAAGAGAAATGACAGCAAGATAATTGGGAGGGCACTCCCGTTTCATTTAAACTGAAACAAACAGGCTCACGAAAAGAGACGGCGCTTTTAAAAAGTAAAGCTTTGTTTTGTGCAGGTTATCATGCAGGGTTCAGATAGAAGTAATGAAGAGACGTATTAACGGATTGAGCATTAAAAACAAATGTTCATTCATTGCAACTCATGAATATTCATTGCACTAATTCAAATAACCTTAGGCGACTGTTACGACTAATGAATATTTAAAACGGCTCGGTCACAGAGATTTGAACACTGCATCACAGCTGACTTTCTGGGATCATCGTGTACAAGGGTAAACAATTAGGAATGGCGAAAACAGATTTCAGCGGTGATCAAAATACATCTGGAAAACAATATCTCATGTTGTCACATTAGTTACAGGCCATTGACGCTGCAAAGGAGAATGTGATGACACGCAGGAGGACAGCAAGGTGAAGCATTGGAAATAATCATAACGATCGGTTGATTAATCAGTCATTCAACTGAGAATTTTCTCTGGTTCCAGCTTCCAGAGTGAGACATTTTCTTTGCTTTTTGTGATTTTAAATTAAATAGCATTTTAATAGCATTTTAAAGATGTACCTTAAAGAAACTATCATTGGCATTTGTCACTATTTCTGATGTCAGTAAAGGAAATAATCTAAATTGCAGCCTTGTGTGATTTGGCTGTAGGTGTAGCCTTTTAGATCTTTTAAAAAACCTCATCCAGGTAAAAATGAAGAAGCACATAGGAAAAGCAGCCTCAGCACAGCAGCTAACGGAGCAGGACTCACCCTCAGAGAGACCCAGCGGTGACTAGACGTGTTTACATTTACCCCGCTGGTTTTGAAAAAAAAAAAAAAGCCTTGCACCCTTACGCGCCGTGAGCAGGAGAATCCCGCACTGCCCACTTAAAAGGGGGGCCTTGGCTGCTTCCTTTGAGGGATCAGCGCGGTGACTCGTCCTCCTCGCCACCACCGCAACGCTAATTAGGCCCACCACAAAGCCAGCCTGTGGGGATAATGTCCCATTATTAGAGTCATTTGTTTCAATTAACCGCTCTGTGATTCTACAATAGCACAGCGCAGCCCAGTGCAAAGAAGCCATTACTCTAGCCCAAAGAACCGCGGAGGTTTGGGACAACAGTGTTTGTAAGAGGTTTATGGATACCTGCTTCTGCCAGCAGTGGTGCTGCCAGGCTGCACATATAGCCCGGCCACTGATGAGTTGTTTCTGCAATGAGAGAGAGCAAAACAGTCCTTATTCACATCTTTTCTAGAGCTCTAAAGACTGTTACTGGCTTTGCTGCTTTTAAAAGCTAGGAATTTTTGTGCACTTCACTGAGAGCTGATGAAAGATAAGTACAAGGGATTGTTGACTTGTGTGTGGACCACTGAGAACTATAGGCTGTTTTTGTTTCCTTTTACATACTAAGAGCATTGTGGTCGACTGAATTACTATCCTGCTACTGTATACTTAGGCGGCTCTTGTCATTTTTAGACTGCAATCAGGTCCTGAGCTCGGTGCACATGGCCTTTTTTTTTTCTCTTCAGCCCATGCATATCTCCTGTACGCTACAATTCTTGACTTAAATTTGAGTTTTACTTGTGTATTTTCCCCATTAGCAGACAAACAAAGCAAATTGCGTAGACAAAAATCCCCCCTCTCCCCTAATTGGGACTTGTGAAATGACAATTAGCCTAGCGTCTCTGTGGCCGCCAACAGGCGACACTTGATAATAGCAGTGTGTGCTGTTTGTGCACACTTGCATGCTGCCTTCTGTTGGACACAGCTGGAGGCTGAGGGAGCCTGCTGGTTGCAGGTTGAATAAGGCATGAGTATGAGCGAGATTATGACTGTTATTTGTTGCCCGATGCAAGAGGAACAACGTCAAGAAAATTTGTTTGTTTAAATGGCCTTGATGACACTTTTTCCTGATCATTCACTTGTTGTCCTTTTTAAGCAGCATTACAGTAGACTACCTTGATGTTTTCGGACACTTAGCAGCAGCAGCAGCAGCACAAAGACGCTTATCAACTTCAAATGCTCCCCAATACAATATTTCAGAGCACTTTTAGGTCCTTTCAGCACTAGATAATGGAAACTTCGATTGTTACCAAGAGGTTGCTGCCCTGTGATGCCTCTGTTGCCAGGCTCTCTCATTGGCTTTCTCCCCCCGCTGCGCAGATGTTTACAAAGAGACATCACCAGCTCACATTAAAGGGTTCAAGTTGTCCCCTCGGGCTGTTGCTATGGAAATAACCCTGCTACGGTCGCTCATTCATGTTTGATTAATTGTTTTTTCCTTTCTATGCTGTTGCCTTTACAAAGAGCTCATCATGGGAGCATTTCATCTTGAAAACAAACAATAGGAAAAGATGAATATGTCGAAATCTGTTTTTATTCTCTCCTCCTGCTTTGTGGACATTTTGTGGATGTTCTGCTGTGATAAAAGTCTTAGAAAGTATTAGTGTTAGTATTAATGTTGATAAAGCCTCGCCTGTGAAGCCTTACGGTCCTAAAGACTTTTTTTTATTATTAGTACTTCCTACCTGGGCTGAAGATAAGCATTTTGCCTTTTTCCCCCCTTCTAAATTGCACTGTGCAGCGCTGAGCTACAGCAACCCACTGGGGCCAATTAGGATGCCAGCAGAGCCAGGAAGTGCATAGCAGATGCTTTTGCCACTATTTATTAAAATCCAATCTGCGGGGCCCCCTCCAACAGCTCGTTAAACTACCGTTAATCTAATTAGCTCTCACTTGCCACTGTTTTCACCACATTACCAAATACAAGGGCCTCGACTTTGCAATTTAGGCTGATTAAGTAGGTCCAGTGCTGTTAGCTTGTAGGGAGGAGCTGCTCGGAGCTGTCAGTCATTTTCCAGAGGCAGACAAACCACACAGCTTTGTTCAGCAGCGGCTCTGGGCTCCAGTTTTGGATTAAAATATCTACAATGGGGATATTGGTTGTAATCAAATCCACATTGCCGGCTCAGTATTGCGAGCCTGCAGGTCTGAGAACACGAATGAAATGATACACTCCACCTCATAAAGACCTTGTGTACTTGCAGTGGCTTTGTATCAGAACTGGATACAAATTCCATAATGGGTTCTTTATGTATCAGGTCTATGCGATTCCCACCGACGTCCTATCATGTCGTTTAGATCACAGCCATGAATCTGCACTTCAGGTTCATTATTGTTTCGGCCTGGCTGTATTTTATTTGATGAGTGCTGCTCTCTTGACAAGTGCCTGGTTCTGCTCAGAGATCTACGCGCGGCGGCTTTGACATGCAGTCCTGCTCATTGCTTACAGATGGACGCAGTCTGACATGGAGCTGTAATCACTTCCAGATGAGGAGGGCACAGTACATTGTATATTTTAAGGCATTTTAATCCACCCAAGCCTTTATGGTGTACTACAAGATGAAAATACACATGGACATGACTAACAGAGGGCCGATTGTAAAATAATTGACAGGTACTGTGAGATATGAAGGATTTATGGGAACTAGTTGTGTAAGTTGACTGTTGCACTCTGTGTAATACTCAAACAGGATGTAAGAAACTATTTTAACAAGCATCTTGTATTTTGGATTCCATTCATGGCACCTACAGGCAGTCTTGATTTAGAGAAGGTTGAATCACTCAGATCTTTAACAGCTTTGTTTACATTCTCGTCCTGCCTGCCAACAGTTTAAAAGACACAATCTTGACAGCATTACACAGGGACACTTTGAAATGTTAGGTGAAACCGTTATCTAAATAATAACGAAATGCATGTGATAAACACTTAAATGTAAGCCCGCTCCTCTAATTATGGAAACCTTAACAAAGACTTACTCACTCTCTCTATAAACCAACTCCATGATTCACTCACTTCTGCTCCAAAGTCATCTGATCATACAGTCAGGTAGAGAAGACTGATACCATTACCCATAATTCATTTTAAAAAACATGATGCTGTCTGGGAAAACTTATTGTTTATCATACGTTTCTGCTCAGTCTGCATCCTTGCAAGCTGCAGCTAACAACTGGGTGGAGGATCGAGTTGACAAACATGCTTTTACATTTTCAAACCAGCTGACTTTGTAGCCACTCATGAAAGACATGAGCCACTTTTGTTCTGATATTTTCGCTGCGCTCCACAACCATCAGGAATCCACTTTTTCCTTAAGGCAGCGAGTTACAGCTGGTGGTGAAAATTGCAGAAAAATTATATATGGCATGTTGAAATTACATTATTCTCACTGCTGCTTCTCTAACCATGGCCATTTATCTATTTATAAACCCACAAAGGCTTAGAGTCTGTAACAGCTGCACTAAGCTGCACGTCTCTCCAGTATGCTGGTGTGGAGAGGCCCGTGCCTGCACTGTTGAAAAGGCCTATTCCACTGTACCATATGCAGGCTATACATTTTTTTTTTTTTTTTACAAATTTCATTGTTTAATTTCTGAGTCATTATTTCATTAGAAAACAGTAGCTTGAACCATCTGAATATTTGTGCCATTTGTTAGTTTAATCACTTGATGCTTTCATCAGAGAAGGTGTTTAAATTTCTAAATAGTTTAAAGCTCCACTCTACACAGAATAACATTCATACAATGTTGATTTCTTTAAAGCAGTTATTGTAAAGTTCAGTGTGGTGGCTGAATGCGACCCCTGAAAACAACCTTCAACTTTGTATTTGTGAGTTTTACCTCTTATACTCAGAATACAAGTATATTTCAAAAAAATAAACAAAGACATGAAACATATTAGCCAAATAGCAGGTCTAGATAGATTTTTAGTGTAACCGACTGAGAAGTTGTGAGTTGATCATAAACAGCCAATTGGTATTTTTGACTGATCCCTAAGCCTGCTAATGTTGCTAGCACTCTCCTTAATGACAGCTAATAAACTCCTTTCATGCCTCTTCAAAAGCATACTTTTAAAAGTTTGATCTCAAGGCAACATCTAGGCATTTCAGTCCTGAGGATAACAATGCTAAATGTCATGTGTTGTTTAAAGAGTTCCTCAGTTAAAACTCTCCGAGTTAGTCCTTGATCAAAGACTATTTCAACATTTTATATGGAAAATTACTAAATCAAAATGTCTAAAACTTACTGCATCCTTGTTGTGTAGTTTGTTGAGTTGTTTACTTACATTATACAGAGAAAACTTAAATTTTATTTAAGTTAAAAGAGTGTTTCATTTTGTTACCTGTCGCTAGCTTCTGGGGTAACAGCACTGAGAGGGGACGTGACTAAACATTTTGTGAATAAAACTTTGTTATGTTACTTTGTCTGTGAACATTTCTGCCCAAGTCAGTCAAATTGCTTTTATAAAAAAAAAAACAAAAAAACAATACCCATGATCCCACACTACTTCACGGCATCATCAAACTACGTCAAATTACACCTCGTGAGTTTCACAGTGAATCTTCTCATACTGCTGTTTAAAGAGCCTCTTCTGAATCACCGTCAGCTGTTTAGAGGCTCTTGTTTTTTGTCTCATTCTTCAGGCCGATGTACATTCAGACAACATTTCCCTCCAAAAACTAGCATTTAAAGATGAGTTTATTATGTATTCTCCGTTGATGCCTCCTTGCGCACAAACTGTGTATTTCCCATTTTACAGTTGTTTGCCTTGAAATCCATGGAAGTGTTACACTCAGAAAGTGGATGGCATTCAGATTTGATTTAGTGCCGTGCTCAGTATCTGCATCATGCTTTGGCGTAATGACCATCGCTGTGAGGAGAAAGTGTATCAGTGCATCACCTCTGAGTAGTTCCTGTTTGTTTTTATGGCCTTTGGAAATCGATAGACCATGCAGCACTCTCCTCTTTGCGGCTCAGCGTGTATGATGATGAAAATGATGCATATATTCAGGAGGCTGTGATTGGACAAACACTTTTATACTCTTCCACACTATTACCTGGTTTTATTGTCTAATTTTCATGTCCCTTAAACTCCGTCGTTCTCTGCGTCTGCGCCCGACCTTCTTTTTGTTATCAGCCCTCTTCACATCACTCCGCCTCCCCTCCTCCTTTTATCTGCTCTCTCTACATCAGCTCTCTCTCTCTCTCTCTTTCCCTTTGCGTTTCAAGCTTTCCACTCTTCTCTCACTCTTCTCTCACTTCCTCATTCTCCCTCCTTCTTTCTATCTGTCTCTCTGTCTCTGCTGTTTTGATAGTGACGCAGTTATCAGGCTGTCAATTCTAATCTTGTCTTGCCTGTGCAGTGCTGTCCATTCAGAATTACAGCTGCCCCCTCCTCTCCATCCCCCTCCCCACGTCCACCAACCTCTTCATACTACCTCTCCCCCTCTTTCTCTCTTTCTCTCTTTCTCTCTCTCTCTCTTTTTCTGTCTCAGACAACAGAAACGCTGATGGGATGAGCGAGCTGAGGCTGACGCTACAGTTCAATCTTATGCTTGTAAACTATAAAGCTGTGTACAAAATATATTTAGACTCATCTGGTCTGTACAGAACATAGCGGTCTCACCTAGCAACGGCCATGTGCTGTTTTTGGCCGTCTCTACATTGTGGCCTTTAAAATATAGATGAGGTGAAAATGCCTTTCTTTTTTCAACATCAGTGTTGAACTGACCTGTAAATGGACAGTATGTAGCTCTAAGTATCAAAAGCTGTCACAGCCAAAAGCTGGAATCAAATATTTTTTTTATGGTTTTGGGGGGTTTATTTTACTGTTTCTTCTTTTATTTTGTATGTTTTCTTCTCGTGTTTCATGTTTTGTTTTACTTCCTTTCTTTGTGGAGGCTTAAATTTTTCCAATCTTTGTGATTGTCCTGATAGTTTCACCTGTTCTTCGTTTGTTTTTTTCTCCAAGGTGTATTTAGTCTCTGTGCTCCTGCCTCAGTCTGTCAGTTCGTCTGCGTTTGCTCATCGTGTCTTTCTTCGGTTTCTTTGCCTGTGTTCCCTCTGCCTCATCACTTTGTTCCTGGGTTTTGTTTCTCCTTAGTTTTTCAAATTTGCCTCAGTCTGTGTCTTCTGTTTTGTTACCTGCCAGTTTTTATCCTCTGGATTTCAGCTTTGTTATTAAAGCTGTCTTTTTCCTTTTCAAACTGCCTGCTTTGAGTTATACATTTGGGTCTTTTTTGCTGAATCATTTGCTGAGATTTACAGTCTTCTTAAAATTTTACCAGTTTTTGACCAATTGTTTTTCAGACAAAGTTCCTGAATGATTATTTATGGTTAGACAACATTTGGCATTTGAGAAACTTGACTTTATTTATAGATGATATACATTTTACATAGTAAGGTGATAAATAAATATTGTTTTGTATGAGTGCTGAAACTAAGACACTGTATTTGCCATTAGTATAGCTTTTGACATTAGTATAGCTGCTGTACTTATGTCTTTATAAACTCATGGTCATTAAGCAACCTTTGACTCTCCTTCTTGTGGAACATTTTGCACATGGTATGAGCTGAAACAGACACTTGGAAGCTAAAGGGATATTTAAATACTTATATTCTGATCACAGCTTTGTGATTTAGGGCTAAAAAAATAAACTGAACTTGACTTTAGATTTTCCACATCCCCCCCTTTTCTTGAGGCTTAGCTCACAAAAATGTTGAAAACTTTGCATTTCATATTTGGAGAAAATTATAACTCGTAACGTAACTGGTACATTTTAGTCCAGTTTATTGTTTAAGGGGTTTAAATCTCTGTTTTTTATTACTGTGGATGCCTGGCTAAACATGGACAAAATTACATTATGTCACTCGATATCTCCAGCACAACTACAGCTTTGTAGGACAAGAGATAAATGTCCAACACTCTAAAATACGAATGGTACACATCAGGATCCACTGTCAGCACATCAGAATCAAAGACTCACCATTTTGCATCAACAGTCACACAGGCAGAAATCTGTCATAGAAGAGGACCAGATACCAATCTCTCCACTGACAGTATCAGAAAATAGACCAGAATGCAGTGCAGCCACAAGATGTGGTGTTATGAATAAAGGATGCGGCTCTCTTTTTTTCTCAACTGACAACAACAGCTGTCATAATCATTACTGTTCTCTGCACCTGAATGATAAAAAACCAAGCAAAATAAGCTTCACATTGTGTTGTGGATACTGGGTGGATATTTGTTTATCCACCATCAGTAATTTGTAAAGCAAGCAAGTAAACCCACTCAATGAGTGTTTTTGTGACTGAAGGAGAGAAGGCAGGAGATGAAAACTACCTCAGGTTTCATTTGAAGTAGTTTGATTCATATCTAACTGTAATTAAATGTATTAGCGGATATTAGAAAAAAAATCTGTCCCGGTCACATAAATGTCACAGAAAAAATCCCCACCTACAAAAAAAATTAACCTTGAGGACTTTACATCATTAGTTAAAAAATTTCCCAGTGGGATCAGAAAAAGAAAATTGATAAGATTTCTAAAAAAGTCCAGTATGTAGAATTCAGGGGAATATGTATGCAAATACAGATTATACTGTTTATACTTATATTTTAGTTAGTCAATAATAACCATCAAATATAAATTGTATATATATACACTGTATATGTATTGTATATATTTTTGGTTTTTTTAATGAGAATTTAATATAAGACCTTTATATCTACAGAGGGAGGGGGTCCTCTCTCACACAGTCTGCCAAGTTGCACCACCATGGTAAACCAAACCAGCGATTTAATGTTGAAGTGAGGGCGACTGTATGCTCTCCTACATGCTTCAAAAGGAAACAGTGGGAGAAGAACTATTTTTAGATGCCACTAATTCCTACACTCTGTTCCTTTAAACCAGGCGAAAAATCATGCAGCTGTAAAATATAATTTGACATGGAAACTTTGAAACATGAAAGTTTGTAAAGGAAATCATTATTATAAGTTCAAGAAAAAGAAATCTAAAAACGGGACTGTTTGTCTCTCTAGTTTGAGAAATGTTTGAATATCTTTTTACTTCAACACTGTGACTGTTTGCCTCTTGAAACATTTGCTTCAACCAAAACATTTCTTTTCAATCATTATCAATACTATGGGGAGCAACTAATACTAAACTAACAATGATGCAGGCTGACTTTCAGGGATATAATGGGTCTGCATGATAACATCAGCAAGCTCTTGTTTATTTATTTTCCCTACATAAATTATGTTTACTCAGTGTAGTTGTATTCATTATTTTTCCTCTGGTCTTCCTGTACTGGCTTTATGCCCCGAAGTTGAACCTGCATCCTAGTTTGAGAGACACCAGCTTCAGTTGTTTTCTCTGAGAGACTGTTGGAGATGAGTGTTTAACCAGTCAGTTCACTTCTAACTCTTGTTTTTGGTCAGCTTTTGCAAAATAAATAATCATCTTTTAAAACTGGCCTGTTTTCAGTAAAGTTCACACCCACTCCTGGGGGCTTTTTGAAGGTATTCTGGGAAATGTAGGAAGATGTTGATTAGGTAGATTAAGGGAAAATAAAAGCAAACAAAAAAATCCCAGATTGATCATTTATCCAGCAGATGGTGGATTTGTCCCCTAATGCTGTTACTAAAGGAAAACACTAACACTGTTAAACTGCAGCATCACTGTTTGGTCTATTGTCGCGCTTTTTAGAGGTATGTTGAACTATTTTTGATTCATTTTTCATCCGCATTCTTCCCAGTCTGTCACTGTCATTTATCTTCTCTGTCCACCTCCTATAAATTCACAAACACAAGTCCCGTACAATAAGAGAGGCAGATAAATAAAGACATGAAAGAATATGCCCTTTGTTCTCTTGGTTGATTGCATGTTCCTGCAAGCTGTTGAGTGTCATCATTCTCTCCTGTGTGTGAATACATGTGAATTTTCCTGGAGATTATTTTGCCTTCTTTTTTTTTTCTATTTTGTCATTCCATTAGCTCTACCTTCAGTTTATTCTATTTTCACTTCAAAGGCTCGGGTGGAACAGATGTCGTTTCAAATGCCTGTCTTCTGCCTCATTGCCTAAAAGTGAGGGATGATTATTTTTTAATGAAACCAGGCGTACTCACACAAAAAAATTACCTGGAAGCTGTGAAATAGACAAGCAATACTTTCACATCACCCTGAATGAGAACATCCACTCGTTTCCGCACACCACAAAAGCCATTTTGAAGTTTTTCTTTAGCTGCCAAATGTGCTCCTGGACCTTGAATTTTGATTAGTTAATTTCATGCTGTGTGGAATACAGTGTGCTGTTTGGCTGCAAATGCTTTGCTGAAACAATGCGATTTTCAAAGGCAGTCATTTCCTGTTTTCCAATTGACAGCAGAGGGGAGAACATGGCCGCTGCTTAATCCCATGATAAGTATGCATTAGATGGATGTGAACGTCTTTAAATGTCCTCAAGTTGCTGTTTGATACTCGCAAGGGGACAAATCTTTTTCATGGTCTGTTCTCCCCCCCCTGCTGAGTTTTAACACTGAAACCCAGGATCAGTGGATCATGAAAGAGAACATTCAAAGCTGTTTAAAATTTCTAAAATGCAACCTGATGAAATAGGAACTTGGCCTTGGAGATGGGCTCTCTTTGCCAAAAATGAAAAAAAAAAAACCTTCACTCAAAGCCTCCAATAACATCCTCTCAACCGTAAATTGTGAACATAAATATCCTTCTCTGACATAATAACAAAGTATATCATCATATATTCAGTATGTCATTATATCTTCTAGTATATGGATGGAAATTGGATTGTTTTTTCCCACTTTCACAGCAACCAAGAAATCAGGTTAACTGATGTTCCAGCGATACTAATGGCAACATCAAGCCGTCACTTCTTCCTCACCATCCTCCCTCAGCTGCTCCTCTTCTCTCTCTCTTTCTCCTTATCTTTCTCCCACTCTCTCTCTCTCTCTCTCTCTCTCTCTCTCTCTCTCTCTCTCTCTCTCTCACTCTCACTCTCTCCTCTCTCTCTCTCTTTCTCCTGTGCTTGATGTGTTCTCTCCTCAGCAAAGAAGGCAATTTCCATATAGAATCACAACCAGGATCAGGTGACCTGGATTTGACTCCCCGTCAAAGCCCCTGCACGGAAAATGAAAATGTATTCATGTGTGTTGGATCGAGTGCATCGCACAGATGTGAGCAGTTTTTGCCTGCTGAAAATGTGAAGAGATTGCAGTGTGTTATTGTTGACAAGCCAACCGGGTACATGCTATGAAAAATATAGATTTAATCCCTTTTTTATGGCTTCCTCAGAAAGTGGAATTGAATTCCTGTGATCTACATGGGAGAGACAAAATAAAGATTGAAAGAAAGATGGAAAATATCCACAAATCCCTCGATTTAACAACTGATAAAGTCAGACCGATGTGAAGCCAAGTGGAACTGCTACCGATGAGATTTTAATTAGCCCAGGACTCTCTCCCCTCTATCCTGTGTTTGGCCAGCTTCTCTTGAACCACACCTCCCTGCCTCTCCTCCTACACCCCAGAGACTAACCTGTCTCACTGACGTCCTGTTAGTCTTCCTTCACCCATGTCCGTAAATTGATCTGTTTTCTCTTCTCAGAATAAGCCGCTGCTGCTCTTTTCGCAGAACTCCTCTGCTTTCAGCCTCTGTCCGGCGTTTATTAAATGTTCTGTTTGTCTATTTCATTTATGCTGAACTGCCAAGTGCACAGTGGTTAATGCTGATTATTTAGCCTTGAAAAAATATCAGGGGTATATTATTCAGTCAGTGCTTCATGCCTATTAATACAATGCATAGTGAAACTCTCCTCAAGCTTCTCTTTGGAGCAGCTGCAGCAAAAGAGTTATTTTCATCAGCTGATTTATGACCAGCAACGTCCTTGTCTTTTTTTTTCTCTCTTCTCTCCATCCTTCTTTCTGCCTCCAGATAAACAGTGAGAAGCGGGCCTCGGCAGAAATGATGAAGCCCAAACCCAAACCGCAGAAGAAGAAGAAGAAGAAGGACCCCAACGAGCCACAGAAACCCGTGTCGGCTTACGCGCTCTTCTTCAGAGACACACAGGCAGCCATCAAGGGCCAAAACCCCAACGCCACCTTCGGGGACGTTTCCAAGATTGTGGCCTCCATGTGGGACAGCCTAGGAGAGGAGCAGAAGCAGGTACAAAATATGGTGGTCACTAATATCTGAAATAATAAAGTGGATGAGGAAACACAGCAGGAGTGAAAGGTGAAATTTACCAAATGGATGAAAAAGGAGAGACTGTTTTTCAGACAATTTTTCATATATTTTCTAAGCTTGCATGCAAAAGTCCATGCACACATGTACATGCACATAAATTGACATGAACACACACTATACACTCACATGCACACACTCTGGTCCAGCCTGTAGATGGCGTGTGTGCCGCAGCAGGCGAGCAGCCTTTCTCTGGCATTGTGTGCTGTGTAATTACAAGAACATTGCTGTGAGATACAGCTCACCTTAATGAGCTACTTCTTCTCTTTCTAAAGATAATCCACCCGTTTATCCCCACTCCCCTGACTGTCATAAAATGATTTTCTTTCTAAATTTAATTCGAGCAAAAGGAAAGGAGGGGAGGGGTGCAGCTCATAAAACAGTCAGAGGCTAACAAAGTTTGACGTTTTACAGGCAAGAAATGGTCAATATGGGAGGAATATAAACACACCTGGAGAGATTTCAGGAGTCTGGGATGTTTTATCATGTGTTATGCAATTTGTAAATACACTTGTGCTCGTGCATCACAGCAAAAGCAAACAATCAGATTTCAATACAAACACACTGACACAGGAACCCTCAACTACCACAAAGCAAAGATGTCTTATGAGTTTTTCCAAGCACCATCGTGTCCATCAAAACTACAAAAAAGGGATTTTGCAGAAATATACTTGGAAAAAGTGGAAGCTTTACTCACTGGCTAAACAAAACTCCCACAAAAGCTGCCAGCTCAGGTACAGTCCACACTTCCTGTGTCCCTCCAGCCTCCATAACTGATGCCTCCACACCATACATCTTCATTGGCCCTCTGACAAGCAGGGCTGTGTGAAGTTCTCATTTCCACTCTCTTTATTTATATCTCACCCCTGCTATTTTGATCCTGCCTAGAATACAGAATTAGTGATCCCCCCCCCCCACAATCATCTCGTCCTTGGATTTAGCTGAAGGGCACCTCAGCTATCCAGGAAGCAAAGTCTATTGTTTTTGTTGCTATTTAACGTCATCTTTAGCTCAGCAGTAGCAGGGAGGAAATGCTAATGATGACAGAGTTATGGGAGGTCATGAGGTTTTGCCTCATCTCCAACAGAAACCACGATTGTTAGCTTTTTTAGCTATTTGCAATTCTCTTGGGATGATGAAGGCTTTAAGGATACTGTGTTAAAACAATCTGATGTGTATTTATATGCACTATATTTTCAGTATGTCTTCATGGTACTGAGCATCAGCTCTGTGGCACAAAGAAAGTGGAGCAAGTGAAACTGTCGCTTCAACTATCAAACTATAAAGTAACAAAAACTTGCATCATCCAATATGTAATTATTTATTCCTTGATCAGCATTATCCCGATTTAAATTTTTAAAAATGCCAGTTTTACACTTTTTAAAATAAGACAAAGTTTTTCCTAACGCAACATGTGAAGGGGAATTCTGGTATTTTTAAACCTGGGACTTATTATAACATGATTTGGTGTGCAAATGACTGGTACTTACCAAAGGTTTGTAATTGTCTCAGTAAAACATGTAAATATGAGACCCAGGTTTAAAAATACTGGAATTCCCCGATTATTTTGAAATTTTGGTCTTCTTTTAACAAATGAAAAGAAGGGGTTTTGTAGAAAAAAAAATCACGTTTCTATTTCTTAGGTTAAATAATTAAGTATGCTATCAGTACCAGCGGTCACAAAGGCTAGTATACTAGTATAGAAAAAATGCCCAGCCTTTCATAAAAAAAAAACACAGTGAATAAACACTTTAGTTTTTCCTGCCAAACATTCTTCTCTCTTCTTTTTTGTTTTACATTATAGACATAATTTTGCCTGTAGCCCTTATAGCAAGACACTCTGCATCCTACACAGACAAGACCTACAAAAAATACCTGCGTACAAAAGCACACATACAAAAACAACACAAGCATCCATATACAACTGCAGTCTTTATGCAAGCACTCTGAGTTCGCACAAACACGGCAGCAGCAGTTAGTTGTATGACAAAAGAGGTTCGTACATCACTGTAACAATATGGAAGACAGTTTCAAACAAAACTCATACACAGGCAGGGATCGTATCCTAATGTGCCAAATGATAACAACCATTCTGGTGTATCATTAATGTCAGTATGCTGATAGGAGTGTGATGTGGAGCTAAGAGGAGAGAGAGGGAAAGAAGTTCCAGTTCATTTCTCTAGGTGGATTGGAATGGAAATGATGTGTAGCTACAATAGAGGGAGACACATTGAGATGAGGGAGTTTTAGTGCTGTGATGAGGAAATAGAGGTGTTCTGTACCATTGGCTCTGATGGAAAGGGAAACATTAAGGAGTTTGTGTGTGTGTGTGTGTGTGTGTGTGTGTGTGTGTGTGTGTGTGTGTGTGTGCGTGTTTGTGCATGATGTGTTTAAGAGAGTGTGAGATAGAGAGCGTGTGTGTCATTGTGTGCACGTGTGAGTGAGTGTGTGCTGAGAGACAGGCATGTGTGTCTGCACATTTATGAGCATGTCAACCTCTCCTCTCACCCAAAGCCTCTTGTTTTTATTTTATTTTTTTTTTCCTTCGCAGGGGTACAAGAGGAAAACTGAGGCGGCCAAGAAGGAGTACCTGAAAGCCTTGGCCGCGTACCGAGCCAGTCTGGTTTCCAAGGTAACGCTTATGACACACAAACCCCGGCTAAGACTGATGATGGATTGGATGGAAAATCCCTGCTAATGGGCTGGGCGGGGCTTCCTTGGGCTGAGGTCGTGGCGGTGGTATTGGTGGTGGAGTGGGTGGGGGCATCTGATGCAAACAGAGCAGGCCATATTTGGAACAATACCTGATTTCCATAGGGTGCAGATGTTGGGGGTTGGGGATTGTATTTGGTATGGTGATATAGTCAGGGGGAGGGGTCAGCCAATCAGAGTGCAGAAACATATGGCCATAACATCTATTAGAGATGTAGAATAGGAAATGATTGCTCTCTTGTTTGCTATAGATAATCTCAAGTTTCAGTCTGTTTTTCAGTTGTTTTTTTTAGAGATATTTTAGGCTTTAGATCATCCATTTCCTCCATCTCATCATCTGTAACAGGACGTAAATCCAAACCAACACGAGCAATCAAAGGATTTCCTGCTGTTTCCACCTCTGACACCTTCCTGTTAATTCAGATCTATGACATCCCTTACGCCTGGTGAATGATGGTGTCTTGTATACACCAGCATAGTAGCACAGGGAATAAAAAAGGCAAGAAGGAGGGCTGTGGATTGCATTGTTTAGTGCCGTCTTGTATTAACAACATACAATGTAGGGTGGAGAAGATTCCTTTTGTCATTCCATTTGTTCTGCAGGCAAACAGCCTCATTTCTCCTCCTGGGTTCCTGCATATATATGTGTGTGTGGGTGTGTGTGCGTATATATATGTGTGTGTGTCCCTCTCCTTTTCCCATCTATCTGTCAAGGTGTCTATTGATCATTACCTCGGTCCCCAGCTCTATTCATACAAATGGGCTCCATTACCTTCTAATCAACACTGATGGCTGGAGATGAGCAATCTGACAGCTCATCATAGGGGCCCAGAGAGGGTGGTGTGAGGGTGGGGATGGAGGTAGAGGTGGGCTATTCTGTGGGTGCTGCACCTTCTGAGAGTGATACTGCCCAAAATAAGAAAAGGTGAAGTTTGGGCGATTTTGTTGAAGTTTGGTGTTTTGCATCCCCCTTTCTCAACCCCAACCCTGTTTCCCTATCTGTCAGCCTGTCTGCGTGTGTGTGTTTGTGTGAAGTGGTGCAAATAAATAGTGAAAGCTGTCAGGCCAAGGATGGACTGAAAATTAAATATATACAGTTTCATTACACAGAAAAAGATTTGCTGTTAGGAGTGTCAACTGTCCTATTAAAACTGCATCAGACAGCTGCAGCAGGCGAGCGAGAAACAAGCAGCTCTGTGGTAAAGCAGCTGACAAGAACTTGGACAGATTCGACCAGGACTGAGGAGGCAGCGTGGAAATGTGTAAAGGGAAACTCTGCTATTTGTCAGCTTGGGTGTTATTGTCAAATATTTGCCAATAAAACTAACCATCATGATAACAATTTACTCATCTCTTCAGTTGTACAGATGTTGTAGTTGTACAGATGTTGACTGTGTGACTGCAACCTTTACAAAAAAGACTTACAATGAATCAAATGTAATCTTAAATGAGCAGTTAGACATCCAGTTCGAAACAACTCACATATCTGTCAGTATATATATAAAAAACTAAGACCAAGAGACAGTTAGCTTAGGTTTGCTTAGCTTAGCATAAAAAAACCTGTGAAACAGGGAAAACAGTTTGCATCAAAAGTGTTGCTTTACCACTCAATTCCCATAAAGGTCCAGTGTGTAGGATTTAGTAGCATCTAGCAGTGAAGTTGCAGATTGCACTGAATATTCCTCTGTTAACCCTCCACTTCCAAGCATGTAGGAACACCTACGGTAGCTGCAAAGCTTCAAAATGATGCAGAAGGCTGTCTCGAGAGTCAGTGTTTGGTTTAGCCTAATAGGCTACACTAGAAATATGGTAGTGCAACTTGGCAGACTCTAAAAGAAGACCTGCTCCCTCTATAGATATAAAAAGCTCATTATAAGGAAAGGAAAACAAAATTATTCTAATTTTCATGTGATTATATGCTAATGAAAACATACTTAGGAACATTAAATTTGATTTTCCTTTGTATTCTGCAGGTAGTTTTCCTTTAATTCTACACACCGGCCCTTTCAATCCTCCTCTGTGAGTCCAACAAAAAGTAACAGCAAAAAGTAGTCCCCTGGAAATCCCTGCAGCTGTTGTAGCAACAGCACAGCATAGCCATCCACATCCTTTTCCACTTGGCTGACTTACCTGCCGTATAATAAGACTCAGGTTATCAAATAACAGTTTCTCTTTAGGATGCAGGTCAGGGCTGAAGTCTTGTTTAAATATAATGGATGCTGCTATTAAACAATTGAGAGCAGGGCTATGTTTTTGATCAGGGCTTGATGAATGACAATTGATGTGTTGTTGTATTGTTGGGGGGGGGCGGGGGGGTTCAGGTTTCAAGCTACATGTTAGTAATTGAATGTTAGTGATCTTATTAGAATCCTGTTTTCTCCATCCACAGACTTACAATGACCCTGAACCAAAAAGTGCCCAGCAGACCAGCCAGCCCTCCCACCTGCTGCCCCCAAAGCAGCCCCTGTACAGTGTGCCCCCTCAGCCCTCCTCACCTTACCTGGGCCCGCCAGGCTCCTTCCCCTTGTCGGACCTCCAGAGCTACGCAGGACCGCCCCGCCACACCCTGGCCCCGACCCTCAGCCAATCCCAGATGCTGCCGCCCAGCATGAGTGCCTCTCCCCCAGCTCCCTTCCAGATCAGCCCACCTCTGCACCCCCACGCCCAGCTCTCCCTGCATCAGAGCTCCCTGCTCAACCAGCCAATCCGCATGCAGCAGTCGCAGCCAATCATCTCACACCAAATGGGGCTCCAGGCACCTCTGCATTCCCCTCCTCTCAGCCAACAGGTTGGTCTGGTCATTATATTATTAAAATTTGTGAAACATGAATATGATGACACTCATACATCTGGTTAATCACCTCATATAATCACCAGAACGTACAAATATTATTACCCATAATCACAAGACTAATTATTTTTAATTATCCTCATATTTTTAACACTTAAATTAGCCAAACTGTTTAAATTACTTTTTGACTATGATTAAAATTTTATTAGTTTCCAGTTTTTTTTTTGTCAGTTTTTTTTTTTTTTTTTTGAATGGTGAAACTCGCAATTAAATCTCACTTATTGTATAAAAGACCTCAATCATAAGTTGAGTAATACATACAGGAGACCACAGCATATTCTGCGAAACCAGTTTCAGACTGAAAAGCACACCATTTCTTCCTGCACTGACAGAGTAAGTTGATCTGTTCGCATGGCCGCAGGATGTTAATTAGCAGCAGAGGTCAATGGTTGATACCTTTTAGCTCATCCCCCACTTGGTAGGGAGTAGGGACCACAGTAGGGACGGCCCCCCCACCAGTCACCCCACTTATCACCCCTTAGTTCCAACAACACCTGTACGGATGTATAACAAAGCATTTTCTGCTAAATTACATTTAAAGCTTTACTTATTCACCCATTTAGTGGCAAACTAACTATTTTCTCTCTTTTATTCCTGAGTCTATAATGTCTCAAGTCCAGCAGGGGGTCATATTCATGTAATGCTTGTGTTTGTGCGACCCCTTTTAACCAAGCAATGAAAGTAAATTGAGAAAGAAAAAAAAATGCCGTTGCTGTTTCCAATGCACTACGCTCAGGAGCAGCTGCCAAAGACTCCAGTTGTATCATGCATCAGCACACTCTAATGGCTGGTCATCTCAAAGCTTTTCCTCTCTTTTCTCCTGCAGGGATTCTCCCATATCCAGGCTGATTACCAGAACAGTGTCGGGGGCTCACAGTCTCCAGGGGCCCCAAACCCAGTGCACGGCCAGAACCCTGACTGGGACGGCGAGTACTGCAACAGGGACTGCGGACCCAACCACTGCGGGTGAGCTCATTGCATCAGTCACCTTATTGTGTGATGAAAATGGTAAATGTTGTGTCGAGGACATGATAAACAAGAAGTAATCACATCGAGTAAGCCACAAAGAGACGGTCCAAAATAAATACGTCTTTGCTCCCCGACATCCAATCTGGGACATTCGATTGTTAAGAATTGCAAGCAGTTGTCTGACAGTTACTCATTTTCCAAATGAGTTGCGCTAAACCACTTCACTTTCACACTCAGAGACTCAGACAGTATTAATCATAAACTGCGATTTCCCTGCTAAAGCAAAGCATCTCCTTGAAATTGAAAAGAGTAATGCAGCAGCAGAACAATGCTATTACTGAGCTCGGAAAAAGTGTGACATCCAATTAAGTTTCCCTGTGTTTCGCTCCGCACACATTGCCTTATTGAATCAAGCTATTCAAGCAGGTACAAGAGGAATGTTGTTTTGTCTCACACCTGAAACTTGGTGTTGCTATCCAGAGAGGCAGCAGAGCTGGAAGTCACTATCTCCTGTATTCAGGGCTGATTCGTCTGTATGTCAAATGGGATCACGCTTGGGTCAAATCATGTTTGACGCTCTTTGAAGTAGATTGAGTCTCTGCTTAAAACCCTCTCCCTTAGTGTCAGATCATTGTAGTTTGCAGTTTTGGAGGGTACTGAATTATTTTCAGTGTGCCAGAAAGGATAACGGGAGAACAGACTTTGGATTTGACATTTCAAGTGCCAATTGATCTGCAAATTCTGACGTTTGTATTTGTCTTCGTGCTGATTGATGTCTGTTTGTTTCGGAGCTGATTTCCTGGCCAAGTTTTTGTTGAAAGAGATTTTATAATTTCATGCTTATTTCTTGGGGAAAAAATATAGGATTAAAAGAAATGCATTTAGTCAGACTTTCTTATTTTAAAAGTATCCAGACATGCATTAATCCAGTTTCTTTTCCCTCAGCAGTGGTATGGGAGCTCGGGACAAGCCTCTCTACCTCACTTGAAGTTGAAAGACCTCCAAATGTCAGACTCCAGGGAGCTTTCCAACATTACGTCATCAATGTATCAGCATCTACACCATTTGTTTTTTTTCCGGATTTTGAAAATCCCAAAGACTGCTACAGTAACTTCACCTATTTGCCAAGCACTTAGATCGGCCAGAAGCCTGAGGCACTTCTCTTGTTTTTTTTTTTGTTTTTTTTTTTCCTTGTCAGTGAACTTCCTTTTTTTTCGAGGGCAGTGAGCTTTAAGCTCATGCCAACATACTGGAAACGAAGACCAAAAAAAAAAAATGTCTTCTCATTTTGTTTTGAATTTTTTAAAGATGCTTTTTCTTCTCTTCACTCCATCACTCTGTGTTTGCCATGGACTGCCCTCATCGGGGAGATGAAGTGTTCTGAGCATACTCAAGTGATCTTGGGTAGAAAAACTAATGCAAGAAACTAAAATATAGTCACCTCAGCAGGCGTGGATGTACTTCAGGACCGACTGAAACACCCCGACTGAGTGAGAGCAAAGCAAATTTTTAATGAAGATAGTCACAAACACATAGGACATTTGTAAATCATGGTTGCCCATAGTAAAGGACTCCCTCATTTCCTTTCTTTCTCACAGAGTGATTGTAAATATCACCAAAATGGATCTCCTTATGTGTGTATTTAGCTGCAGTCGCTTGCTTTCCTCTTTTTTTTTTAAACATTCTTTTTGTTTGATTATGTGATTTTTGTGCAGGCGGATTCAGTGAGGGAATACACACACTAAAAGTTGTGTTCAAACTGTTCACTGGTCTCGTTCTCTCCAAAACTAGAGAGAGAAAAGACTGAAAAGCGCTCCATTTCCTCCTTAACCGGCAGAGCTCTGACAGAGAGATTCGCTCTCCTCACACGGCCTCAGGACGTTACAGAACTGTTGAGGTCTAAGGTTGATACCTCTCCTTTTAGCTCCTCCTTCTCTCGGTCAATAAGGACCGCCCCCCACACCTGTGACCCCGCCCACCCAGCATCCCCTTAGTCCTGACAACACTTGTACAGGTGAATAAAAAAAAAAAAAAGTTGCTAAATGTGAAAATGTTACTAAAGAAAAAAAACATAACAGTGGGTTTTAAAGTTTTTGACTAGTTTTATTAGGTGTTTTAGAATTGTGTTGAACTCATCTTTATCATTTTTTGTGAAGAAAAAAAATTCTGGAGATATTTTGTTTTGTTTTGTTTTTTTTTTTCACTGTAGCAGGATTTGCGTTTTGAAGGAATTTTGTGTATAAACCTGCCAAATGTACTTCTTTAATTTGTAAAGCCGGTGATGAGAGAACCCATTTTGTTTTAATGAATATCATGTTTTACAATATGGTCATTCTATTTAATTTGGTTGCAGGTTTGCATCTATTTATGAATGATATGAAGTAACATTTTGGCTTATTCATCAGGGTGCATTATTATTATTATTATTATTATTATTATTATTATTATTATTATTATTATTATTATTATTATTATTATTATTAT
>JAPZDY010000002.1:10615579-10645873 GCA_029783645.1 Ctenochaetus hawaiiensis
TTTATCTTTTAAAAATTATATTTGTATGTTGATTTCTAAAGTAAGCAAAACTTATTTGACTAACTACCTCTGGATCTGTTTTTTTATGTGTACTTAATATGCTCTGCAGTCTTATGACTCAACTTGAGTTGGGCTTTACTACACTGTACAACAAATTAAATGAGCTGGTCAGTCCCCGTTTGATGCCCTCCCTTTTTGCAGAAGATTTGCGCAATATTGGCTCCTTGCCTGTCCAATCTCCCATCACTGATACTCGTATTGGCTCCAGCAGCTCTGATAGCCTCCCGGTTTCATCAGTGGCCAGTCTTCCCTCTCATTTCCTCTGCAGACGGATATGAACCGTCCCGACAGCGCAGACATCAGCAGCATCATTGTCTGACAGCCAACAAACAAGACGAGGCAAACAAGAAAAGACAGACCATTTCATACGGATCACCAAACAAACACTTGATGGCTGAGACGATAAACGCCGCTGCTGGACATGTTGAGAAAATCAGGCTTGTGAAACATCCTCATTTGGAAGGCAGCTATCTTGTGATTTGGGACCGCTTGTTCTATTTGAAACTGTTATCCGCAGAGAGGCTGAGGGTCGGCCTTTTGTTAACTGATGCAAGTATATTAGGACACTGCTTTTTCACAGCAGCGTTGAATCTGATTTTAATCCTCTTGGGAACACTGCTTTTGTTGGTTTTACATAACACAAACAACCAGGCAACCTTTGAACAAAAATATTCTTTTATTGTTACATGTACCCGTCATGGTCACTGACATATAACAGTTACAATAACTGACATAAGTAATTTCCATTTCTAAGATTAAAAATACGCTAATAGAGTTTTTTCTCTCTCTATAACATTCCATATGACAAAAACCACGAGAGGTATTGTCTCTTCATACATACAGTATTTCTGCACGCATTAAAATGTTGTGCATAACAAAATAAATGATGGGGTCTGCAGGAGTTGTGTGCGTTTGTGACACTTGTGCCCTCTATTTTAATTTAGATTTACCCATCTGTGCATACAGAATTATTCTTACAAGCTTTGTACTGTTTGTTTTATGTGTTTCCAACTGTTTGACTGAGGAAGATAAATAAACCATGGAGTTGAAAAGGTGCATTTCATTCAAAAATTTAAATTGAAAGCCTCTAAATTTTGGCTTCTTTTTCTTCAGAACTAGTGTAAACATTAGATGCTTTGCATGGACATCAGCATTGGATGTTAATTAAAGATGTTCTTTTCTCTCTTTTCACATTCAAATTCATTTCCATGGTGATAATTTTAAGCTTCGATTGATCATTGTCCACTGTGTTGTGATGCCTTGGTCTCATTTCCATCCACATGATGCTTTAAGAGTGCCTGTGTTTCTCAGAAGAGAAAGAACACATTTCATCTCCCATCTCTTGTTTCAGTAAATAAAATTGTTGAAGGAAATGTTTCTATCAGCCTTCCCTTTGTTCTGCTTTTTTCCATTTTGAGAACTCCTGAAAGCTTTGGCTCATTTTATGTTGAAAGAGCAGCTTTAATTTTTCTGTTTTGTCTTCAACCAATACATACATTATCATCCATTTGCAGGATATGCATTTCTCCTGCAAAACCTGGACCGGCAGTGCAATGAGTAAATGCTCACAATTCACTAAGAACTGGCTGATATTTAATATGACTGTCTTTCTCTACGCTGTGAAAAATCCATTTCCCAATCCAAAAACCTCCCCTCTCCTTTATTATCCGCTGAGTCTTCTTCCCTCTGGAGTCTTAAATAGACTGTGAGTGTGCTCTCAGTAACTTTGAGAGAACTCTGAGATTCATCTTAATAGATTTTAAAGATACAATTTCCATAAAAAAATAAATTAAAGCAAAGCTGATGTCATTCAAATTTGCAACATTCATTTTGGTCTTTTAGTGACGACAAAACGAAACAACTGAAATATCAGCACTGACATGTCGAGAACAGTTTATAGATACACGCAATACAAAACAGTAACACTACAACCAGAATGACATCTATACACATCTGCAGCTTCTCATAGTACTTGTAATGCCTCACAAACAGGTGCTGTTATCCACTGTCATCTCATTTAAATATCATCACATACGGAGGTTTGCTGTGAAAATAAAATGACACAAGAAACAGACCTGATTCACAGCAAAACATCTCAAGGAAACGTCACATACACAGTTTCATCTCACTTCAGTTTGTGCTTAAAGATAACACTGCAGACTCATTTTTACAAATGAATACAAAAAAATAACAACTGTTGAAATAAACTGTTATTCAACATAAATATTAGTAGCCTATGAGTAAAATGTATTCAGTGTTATGCTAGTTTGTACAATTCCACTTCCAACCATGACCTCATCTGTACACTGTCGGTGACTGTTTTTGAGTCTAATTAGTCAACACATCATTGACTGTAGCAGAGACTTTAACTTATAGGTCATTTTCTATTGAACTTTAAACTATATTAATCTAAATGTTTGGTTGTTAGTATCTATTGAAACTCAAGAAAGTAAAAAAAATGTTTTCTTTTCTTGCTGAGATCCTCATTTGGAGAAGAGCAATAAACTTGTGTGTTTTAGGCCACTTGAGTATGCAGCTTCTGATGCTTTGTTTGCAGTATAAAGTTAATTATATGGCTCCTCTTCAACTAACTAACATGCAACACACAGTATAAGCATGTTCTAGCAGTAAAGGAGATATAATTGACAGATGTAGAATCAAAGCAGTGCAAATTATCTAAATTTCATGACTAGGATAAGACTTCCTCAAACTGAAAACATGTTGTTGGGTTCCTAAAATGTCCCTTAATTCTTTGCAAACAAACACCATCATATAATCACATAAACCCTCCTTTACCGAGATTGCCAGGCCGCTCTTGTAAATACCATTGTGTCCTGCAGTTACTTGCCTGGTTAGATAAATATTTAAAAAAAAAAAAACTGCTGTGGCCAAATCACAATTGAATGAATGTAAACACGTCAAGACAAAAATGACTGGGTTCCTCATGTTGCTCAGCCTGTCCAGCATCACTCAGCCGCCTCCTGTTGCTCCCTCTCCTCAGGAACAGACAAGAAGATCTTCTGACAGAACATGGTGAAGATTTCTGAGGAGAAACAACTCGTCACATTAGCCCTGTTTGTTTTCTTCTACTGGGTATCTACAGGTCATATGTTGTCAGATTTTTTATTAAAAATGGGATCAGCGTTATGCTTTGAGTCCCTTGTGCCAACTGTGCAAACACACTCCTGCAGATATTCTCACATGAATTTCAAAGCAAACTGTAATGAATGCTTCTCCGGCCTTGCTTGAGCAAACATAGAAAGACGCTATGAAAAACAAAAACGTCTCACTCACCCAGCATCTTCTTGATCACATGGGGTTTCTTCCACTTGTAGCCCAGTAGGTACGCCGGGATGCCTGTGAGAATAATGCTGCTGCCTATCAGGCACTCAAAGGGAGCAGCCCAGAAGGACACAATGATCATGAAGACGCAGCCCAAAACAAAAGTCACGGGGATGAACAGAGGACACTGCAGAGAGAAAACACACAACAGATGGAGATCCTGTCAGAACAGAGGAGAGTGGCTGCATTGTTAGAGAGATGATCTGATGAAATTTATTGATTTTAATTGGAAAACATTACCAGAAGTATAAGTGTTCAGTGGTGTAAGGTAGCAAAGTACATTATCTCAAGCACTGTACTCAATTACATACAATTAATTTCATACGCTACTTTTCCTTTTAGTCCACTTTATCTCTGAGGCAAATAGTGAACTTTTTGCTCTACATCTTTTGTCTAACAACATGTTACTTGTTACTCTTCCTCTTCCTTTTTTTAACCTGTCCTCTTCACTCAAAAAAACAAACAAACACAAAAACACTTATCTCTAAACTTAATGGTTTGGAATTTTTTCTGATAAACTGAATGATGCACTGTTTGTTCATGGGTTGAAAGTTTATCTTCCTAAAGCTAAATGAGGTATTTAAAAATCCTCTTGGATTAGCTTGAAAGTGCATCGTCCCAAAGCTGTTTTTTTAGGGTCATAAAATGTTGACTTTTTACAGATATATATGTGATTTTCACAGGTCAGGGACACAGTTACCATGGGATTTTTCTTGTAGATCAGAAGTCTTTGCTGCACATTAAGCCAGACAAGCAGTATGTAAAATAGTTCAAATACCTTAAATATCTACAGCAGTAAAGTGCAACATGTACATAAATGCAGCGGTTAATATTATTACAGAAAACATCAAATATAATGGTAAAACACTGAAAGGAACAACTTTGAGTACTTTTACTTTAGATACTTTAAGTACATTTTGCTGATACTACTTACAAACTTTTAATTAAATAGGTTATGAAGGTTTATTATTTGTAACAGAGTATTTTCACAGTTTGATACTGGTACTTTTACTAACTGCAAATATACCAAATATAATTATAAAGTAATTGCAGCCAGTTATTTTAATACTGTGATTATATTGTTATCTAGGCATTTATTATTATTTTACAGACTTTTATTAAAATCTTATTAACTAAATAAAAGGCACATTCTTTGGTGTGAAATATTCTTAGAAACAACACTCACATGATGGATCAATACAAGTACAGACAGTGTTTTGGAAAATTTAGTTTCTCAGCCAACTGAGCATCAGAAGCTGATGAAGCAGAATGAAATGTTGCCCTGTCAGACGCTCCGAATTCAGATCTGAGACACAGTCAAGCTGTCTCGTTTCATGAATGGTTTACTTGTTAGAGGTTGATTTTATAAAACAAATGGGCTGAGAGCACTCAGACTCAAAGGAAAGATGAAAGAGTCTGGTCAACAAGAGTAAAACTCCCATGATGAAACGGAAACAGAGAGCCCCTCCCCCCATCCCATCCTGAAAACACAGTGTGCTTCCACTCTCAACTAATAACAAGAGCAGTGATACAATGGCACTTTCATTAAAAAAAAAATAAATCAAATAAAAGTAGTGGATGTTTTGTGAAACCAGAATACGTGTTGATGTTTTGAGCAGACAAGGAAGCTGGCTGAGGTTCAGGATAAACAGAGGTGTTGCATCATACCTTCAAGCGATTCTCAGGTCCGTTCAGGAAGACTCTTGGCAGACGATTCTGCAGTGCAACAAGCATTTACCACCTGTACTACAAGCTGTTAGACATGGGTACTCTACCTTTATGGGCCTTCTGAGGTCAGGCTTGGTAAAGCGCAGCCAGAGCATGCCAGCGATGGCCATACCAACACACAGCCATGTGAAGAAGCTGAACAGATTGATGACAGAGAAGATGTCTTGAGAGATGGCGTACATCATGGACAGCACACACTGATACGAGGGGAGAGGGAAACAACATTGTCTTAGTTTTTTTTTACATGACATATAAACACTCATTTTGCACTTTCAGAATCCTTTGGAAACATGTTATAAGGATGATTTTGTGCAATGCTAATGCTAATGTGAACTTTCAGAGTATTGTAGTCTTAAAGGTTTCAACTCCAAATAGAAAATAAACAATTCCTTGTGTCCTAAATTACTGCTGTCAGATGCAACAGAGCCTTACTGTGAAGATGAGGGACGGCACCGGTGTGAAGAGGTCTGTGTGGACCAATCCCAGAGCAGCAGGGAGCTGGCCTTCTCGAGCTCCAGCATAGAATAACCTGGAAGAGTGAAATTAGTAATAAAATATTTTAAACATCCACAAAAACACTCAAAACCAATTTCCTACAACAAATGTAGAACATAAATTGCAATAGACTGTAATGAACTGTCTTACCAGCAAAGTGTGTTAAATGTTCAGTTTTGTTCTCTATGTGCAAACCCACCGTGCTGAGGTGAACAGGGATCCATTGACAGCTCCAAAGCAGGACAGTCCAACAAAGACAGGAATCAGCCATGACATTACACCAAGATGGTACTCTCCAAAACTCTGCAAGGGAAGCATGACACATATGAAAGCAACTCACATTTAGCAGAAACTGCAGCATGCCTGAAGATAAAGATGAAGCTAAAGGCTCTACACTGCAGTCTGCAGGTCATATCTGTGGAAACTCAGAGACAGAAGCATGATGCTCACCACTGCAACAGCCTCCGATTCAACCATGACTTGAGGAGAGATGGTGGTGAAGTACGCCAGGTTGGTCAGGACGTACACCACCGTCACTATAGGCATGGATATGATGATGGACAACGGCAGGTTCCTGTGATGAGGTGAGAGGTCAAAGGTCAATTAAAAAAGAAGACCTAACATATTTCCTGTTAATTTCTTATTGTTTCAATGGTATTTATGAGATCATTCATTAATTTCATGCAATTCAATAGCAAATGTTGTAAATGCAGCTGTAGTATTTTATATCTGACTATTATTGTACAGTAATCAGTTGCTGATTACTAAATTACTTAAAACCGTGAGAAACACATGCTTTCCTGAACAGCTTCATATTTCAGGTATCATTAAAGGGTGGACAAAACGAATGGAACAGCTTAATATTTAATCCGATCAAACTAAAACTGCTTCTGTCAAATTTTCCCAACTATTTTAAACTGTGAGGCGTTCATGTGCATGGCAACCAAATCCCCATGTAATCAAGTGATGGTAAACAAGCTCAGTCATGGACGAGGCTAGTCATGCTGTTATCTGTTTGTACAATCCTCAAAACAACTGTTGTCACGTTCACATTACCTCTCAGGATTGATCATCTCCTCCGTCACATAATTCAGGTAATTCCTGGAAGAAAATATCGAGTATAGCACTATTTTAGGGACTAGAATAAGTGTACATTTACACACAAAAGCAAACAGTATGCAGGCATGAATTAGTCATTTCTATTTTTAGTCTGAAGTTATTTAAAAATAAGTCACAAATGTCCCACCAGCCTCCGAAAGCGAACAGACCACTGTACAGAGCCAAGACAATGTTGTCCACTCCCATTTTGCTCCCCTCAAACGCCTTTTCTGGTGTCAGATATGGCACATCACCTGCACACAGAAAAAAGTTCAAAGAATGTTTAACAACTAAAAGATATCCCTTTTCCACCACATCAGCTTTGGTGCTTCAGAATTCAGGATTCTTGGAACCATGGTTTTATCTAGAAAACCAGCCCCTGTCTCCATTAGTTTTTGAGCAGAACCATTTTAAATGAGGATACATCATCCACAGAGGGCTTTGTATGAATGTTCCATGGCAAAACAGGATTAGTTAGATGGCAGTTTTGCATCTCAGATCATGGAAAACTTGATATTTATTGGCTCTGTCAGGGAGCCTTCTGATTTGTTTTGGTCAAAATGCTCAAAACAGTTCAAAATGAGGTGTGTGGAATCTATAACATGTTGGTGGGAAAAGGGGCAAAATAAATGACTCAATCTTTCCTTTAGTTCAGCTGTAATCTATGTTGTTACCTAGTGGTTTCAAAAACATTTACTGGGCTGTCATTTAAGAGCAAGTGCCACTTTTTGTTTCTTGTATGAAGGTCAGTCTGTGGCTCGCTGCCCTTTGACAGCCTTGACATTTTCATGCATGTTGCGATTCTATCTGAGCACTTTGCCTGCAGGTCTGAGCATCTGCTTTGATGTATTGAAACACAGTGAAGTTCCAGCCCAGCTGACATTTACCACTGCGCAGAAGTATCTTGAGATCAGTAAACCTCAAACCCAACAATTATGCACAGCAGCTAACAGATCCAGGGCATCGTTATTGCATTATGTGTGTGTGTGTGTGTGTGTGTGTGCGCGCGCATGTGTGTGTATGTGCTTTTGCTTGAAGTCCTGGTTCTGCATGACTTGCTCCTCTACCTGTGGCTTTCAGATGGTAATGCTCTGCTCTCCTTGTGGCCTGTTACACACACATTATTTTCTCACTCTGTCCCACTCTCTGTCTGCGCTCTGAAAGACCACAGTGTGACAACAGCCGGCGAGCTTCGTTTAGCTTAGTTTCCATGGTAACACAGCAGCGAGCACAATGGTGGTGGGCGTGGCTTCACACAAAAAAAAAAGAGGAGGGGAGAGGAGCAGATGTAGCAAGTAGCAAACGAAGGCCGCACTGTTTTCCCGCGCTATTTTATTTTGAATGAAGGAGGTCGTTTAGTTTTGAAAAGCCTCCATGTACAAATTTTTTTATTTCAGGTTGGGGTTGAAATTGCAAATGTAAATGATGGGCAGTGGTTGCCGCCATGTTTAAGGCATCAATGTGAAGACAATGACCGCAGCAGGCAGTGAATAGTCCCTTTTTGCAGCAATCATCAATTTTACTGAAATTTCCTTTATATAACTGAACAAATTCCATATTGTTCTGTGAGATGTACAGAGTGTGCCGATGAGTCATGAATGAAATTAATCATGCTCAGCAGTGTTCAGCTTCATACACCCACACAGACACACATGCACATGGATGCACACTTGGTCGAACTCGATCACACGGCTGCAGACAGACAAGCCTTGTGTTCAAACTCAGCAACTGTGCTAACAAACGGAAAAGGGGGCAGTCTGCTTGGTTGGGCTCATTAGTGTTGGTCAACAATTTGTTGATCATTAGAGACAAAAGAAATGAACCCTCGTCGCTGCTGTGTCACAAGTGCTGACACACATAAGGATGAGACTATAGTGCTTTTAACAACACTGTGATAAAACCAACAAACTGTAATGGTGCTCGTTTTAGTGCACTTTATGCATCATTTGTGCAGTGAACAACAACTGGAACACAATATATCAGGCGGCAAAGGAAGCAAAACAAAAAACTCAACATTATAGGGCTTTGACAATCATTTAAGTAGACTGTAATACTATTTAAGGATCTTATTCAAATATTTAATAGGATTAGGATTATGCAAAGTTTGGCCAAGATAATAGCAGGCCTACTATGAATGTTAATAATGGCACATACCTCATTAAACACATATGAATAAGAGCCAGTTTTTCTCTCACAGGCATGAACAAGCTTGTTTTCCAAGGGGTTTGACAGTCAAAAAATAAAGTTTTACAGGCAACTTTATTTAGTATTAAAAGTTTCTCTACTCAGCACTTAATTTTGATCAGGATGTTTGTATTAAAACTGGAAATGATCACACAAAGTGAGAAAGACTGAAATGCAAAACCCAGCTGGTTGTCCTGCAGTTAAGTAATTGGGTTAGTTTGTTAAACTAACCTGTTATTATCACGGCATTTGGTCTTTTTGTGTTAGAGGAGCTGTGGACACAGAATGCTGAATGACAAAGCTTCATACAGATCACTGAAAGAGCCAGACACTAACAAACTATGACAGCGGGACTCACCTGTGAAAATCTGGATGAAGCCAAAAAGGATGATGATGATCAGGGCCAGCAATTTGGAGGCTGTGAACAAGTCCTGGACCTTGGTGGCTGCTTTCACACTGATGCAGTTAACAAATGTGAGGGAGGCTACAGGGGATACAAAAGACAGTAAAATCAGAAATTATGGGAATAATACTTGAATTTTATTTTGTTGTCATCTGTAAACAAAGTGCAAATATGTCTTTTAATTTCTGTGAGGTAACCCCAGCAAACAACCTGCACTTACTAAGACACAGGCAGGCAATGAGCTTGGCAGCACCCTCAGGCACAGTGCAGTTCGGGTACAGAGGTTTCAGAAGGTAGGTGGCAAACACCAGCGACACAACATATTGTGATGATGGCCGGATGATGAGCATCTCCACCCACAGCTTCAAAAAGGCCGCCAGCTCTCCATATACCTCCAGAATGTATGTGTAGTCTCCCCCAGACTTGGTGATGGTTGTGCCCAGCTCAGCATAGCACAGGGCACCCATGGTGGAGATCACTCCACAGGCAGACCAGACGATCAGGGAGAGCCCAGATGAGCCAGTTTCTTTGACCACACCTGTCGGTGTGACAAAAATGCCAGAGCCGATGATGGTGCCTATGATCATCCCCACACCATTGAAGAGGGTGATGCTGCGTTTGAGTACGATCTTCTCCTGTTTAGCAGGCGGGCCGTTAGCAGAAGGTGCGATGGGGGTAGATGGAGTTGCTGGGTGCTCTACAATCTGACTGTCTTGGTTTGAGTCTGCTTCGGCTGGATGAGACAGAGGACAGCAGACCAGGAGGGTGACAAGAGAGTTTCACATATGACTTACAACTGTTAAGTGTTGCCAGAGTTAACAAATCGAGAGAAAATGATCAAAGTGACAAAGTTGCCTTGAAAGTTTGCTTTGCTAAGATGTTTTAAGCACTGCTTCATTTGCCAGAAGTAAATAACAAACTCATGTGGTTACTCAGATGTCAGGACAGTGGCAGAGGCTGTTTGAAAACAGCCTGTTGGCTGTTTGAAAACAGGTTAAACTGGCTCATCAACGTAATTGTAAAACATGTTTGCAGCAGAAATGCACCTTATCTTTTTAATTTATTATGCAAGTGTGACACACGATGCATCAGGAAAAAGGTATTTACAGCCCAGCAGTGGTCTCATGAGGTACACAAAGTCTATTTTTTGTATTATGTGCAACATTTCATCACCTGCCAGCATCACACACACACATACACACCTTCAAAAACACCATGATGCTGAATGTACTTTTGCATCGTGCAATGTTGCATCAGAGCGGAGAGCATGGTGGAATAATGCAGCCGTGCACCATGTGGTATGAGCAAGAGTGTGAGCATGCACTGTACCTACCCTCCATCTTCTCCTGGTTTGCCGCCTTGGCAACGCTCTCCCGACTGCTCCGTGATTTCAGCTCCGGCTCAGCCATCTTCCCTCTTGATCTGCCTCCACTTGTCTTGTCTTTTTCCTCCTGCCCCCCTTTTCCTTCCTCCCTTTATGTCCCCTTCCTCCTCCTGCCTGAATATCCTGTGTGTGTGTGTGTCTCTCTCTAACACACACAACCCACCCCCCCCTTTACTGTCTCTCTATCTCTCTCTCTCTCTCTCACACACACACACTCTCTCTCTCTCTCTCTGTCTAACCCTCCCTGATTTTGTTCTCTCTCATACACACATGCACACACGCTCTCCTGCACACGCTGCCTTCTTCATTCAGACTGGAATTCATCTGATCCTGATCCTCTCTCCGACGCTCCCTCCCTCCCTCCCTCCCCTCCTTCTAGCCCTGCAGGTTACAGCAGGGAGGAGCTGAACCTTTGTGATGATGCTGCTGCCTGAGCCTACGCCCACTCCAAATGGATGATGGGATAGCTTAGGGAAGGGGAAGTAGGTTACTTGCAGGCACCATTTGGAGGGGCCACCATGTGACGCTGTAATCTTTTTGTGATGCCTAATCCAGTAGCATACAGTGTGTCAACGTGTATGTGTGTGTGTTTTCATGTCAGAGTCTATTAGGAGGGATGATGTAAATGGACTGCTCCTTCTAGTGGTGTCAACATGGAAAAACAAGTGTCTTTGTTCTTCCTCTGTCAAGCAGAAAGGTGACAATACAGAGAAAATGGAGGTCCATTGGCCACATTCAGAACAGACAATGCAGAATAATAATAATGGTGAGGTACATTATATTTCTGTTCTCCCTGGTGCTTTTTCCACCACTTTAGTCTATGCGCATTGGCTAATTAAATATTGGCTGTGAAATTTTCACAAGGTGTTCAAACAGGAATAACCAGCCCTACTGTGCCAATGTGTTCATTCTGCTCCATAAAAGTATGGACAGTTAGGCCTTTAAAGACTTTATCAAGTATTCTGCAGTAAAAAATAGAAATTATTTTGTTGGGAAATGTGTGGTAGCTGGATGTTTCTAATTTTACTGTTATGAGCAGTAGGTTGAATCATTGTAATATCAATGTTTTCCCAACATTGTTAATTTTTTTTAAAAAAGTGGAAGCATTCATATAGAAAATGCAAAAAAAAAAGGTCGTAATTTATAAACTCTAAATTTCACGTTTTATTTGCAAATTACCTTTTTTAGGTTTACATGCCTGAATTTATCTCGGGCACTTAGGTTGACGTCAAGGGGTTGCACATCACATTTTGACCGCTAGAAGGCGACGTAAACCCATTTTAAATGGGGAACTCGGTTTTTGGCATTTGAGGGTCAACTCATGCGGTTAAATCAAGAGGGAGATGATGTACCAAACTCTCTCATATAAAGCCTAAATAATTAAAAATGTTTCGATATATTTGTAGCATTATGCGCACGTTTAGTGTCCTTGAGTCCACAGTGAGCCATCGTTAGGCAAAATTCTGCGACCTATTATATTATATGCCCATATTCCATTAGTAACCTTTGACCCAACCTATTTAGGTCACAATGTCTGATGGTTCGCTAACATGGTGCGTCATCGGCACGTCTTCTGTTGCTTAGTAACCACTGTATTTAGCTTCCACTCAACGCGTAAGAGCTACATTAGCATTAGCTAGAGAATCACATTAAAAAGCGTAAGGTGTGTTATAACTTTATGTAGCGTGTATATAAAAAGTGCATTCCGAGAATGAGCCCCGTTCTGTTTTGACGCTAGTGATTGCTCACTTGCATTACTATCGATGCTGACAAAGTCGGCGAGCGATCACCAAGCTCTGTTCACAAGAACGTCTTAGCTTGAGAACGGTGTAGCACGAGCCGACACTGGATTTACCCAGGGCACTTTCTGCCACGAGTCCGGGGACTTTCCCCTGAGCGGAGGGTTAGGGAAATTAAGTTCCCCGCATGTAGCCCAGAGTGCAAGTCTTCTGAATGCCCGGATGTACAATGGCGAAGAAGGACAATAAGTATGTTGTCAAATGGAAGATATTCACTATTATGGTGTCATAAAGGTTATGTCGATCTGCAACGTAATGTGAATCTTAAAAAGTCCGAGTGGCACTTTGCTTCTACAAAGATCGTCTTCATTGTTTGTAAGATGCCCAACTGCCTTTTGAGTATTATTGAATTGTAACGCTCACAACCGCGAGGGATCACGGGACATTTTAAAGGCGTAGAACTCAATGATAGTCGTGATGAAGATGGTAAAATAGTTCTTATTTGATAATACATGCACAATATGTGCCCCAACACAGCTATAGTTTACCGCTATATGTTGGAATATAAACCTGGCTTCTCAAAATGAATATACATGTCTTTTCGTCAAATGTTACATGGCCTTCTGAGGGTGTCGAAGTGCTATAGTATACCTAAATGTTTAAACTTTAAACATTTACGTAAACGCGTTAAACTTTAAAGCACAGAAATAAGGAAAAGCATAGAAAATAATGCTTTTTTTTCCAAAAGAAGAAGGCGTTATTCAAGCTGCTAATCAATATTTCATGTCATGTATAACGTCTTGTCTTTGTACTGAGACTGACTAATTAAGCTTCTGAGACAAAATGTTTAAATTACTACTTTCTTAATGCATCTGTCTTAAGTGTCTTTCTTAATGTCATGATAATGCAACAAATTAAAGGTGTACATGTAAAAATATGTGTGGCACGTGGATATGTATATATGATTATACATTGTTATGGATATATATGTCGGTATATTTAGTTTATGATAAATATTAGTGATTGGATGTCTGACCCTTGGAAGACCAGCTGTTCCTTCTAATAAAAGCAGTTTTATGTCAAACTCTGTGACTTTCAAGTACATAATTATTATCTTTAATGGGATTTCTTACAAAGTATAAATTAAGTAGAACACAAGCGAAAGAAAAAACTTCAAATGGTAAATATGTTATGCCTCTGCGTCATCTTCTGTGGTTTTTAATGGTAAAAAATAGTTTTTACATATCTATTTTATGAGAAAATAACTAACAATTAATTTTTACCCAATGGATGGATTATATTTTATTATAGTGCAGTAGATGTGTCTCCATATAGCAGCCAGTTGATTTATTTAAAACCAAAGCAAGTTGTCTTCAAAGCAAAGAGCCATTCCTTTCATGTGAAGATGATGATGCAACCAGAATATCTAGATTTAATCTGGATCGTCTGTTTGAGATCAATTCAAATGGCTCTTTTTCCTGCATGTCATGTTTTCCAGCATTGCGTTCATCCCTGTATATTATGAGAATTGATTTGAATTCCAAAAGTTAAAGAAAAAAATTTTATCAGAAATTCTTAATGTAGAGAAACAGTCTTTGTCATACACAATGATTTGCAAGGGAATGGTCTGAGTCAGTACTGAGTATTTTTCGTTGCAGGGTTGTGATGCTGATGATGAAAGAGCAAACAAAAATCATGAATCAATGTGGACAGTTCTCACAGTGACAGCCAGGTGGTGCAAAAATGTCATTGCATCTGATCAATTGTGACGCTTTCTGAGTGTTATAAATGAGGACAATGCAAGGACCCAAATGAAACTCCCCTCATCATTATCTCTAATAATATGTTGAGACACAATAGCTCACATTTTGAAGCATTTACTGCATTTAATGTCATTCCCAAAAAAATAACAATCCACAAAACAAAGGGTGAGATTAAAATTATCACCACACCTGAACTATACTATGCAGGCAGAGCATTTTGTTTTAGGATCTGTACTCTGCTGGTTAATATTTTTAATGATGACACATTTCTTCATTACCCAAAGAGAGGTTTTCTTAATCCATAATGCAGCCACCTCTATGATACATGATAATAGAAGTGTTGCTTAATAATATACTACTTGCATGATTGGACTGGTATGAAAATTTAATCCAATATGTTGCACAGATATGATGGCACATTACTTACTGCTTGACAGTGATGGCAGATGATGATGGACTGACAGGGCTTGTCTCTGCCCACACAGAAGTGTAAGCAGTGTGGAGCTTTTGCAGGCACTGTTTCAGTCAGCATCTCACAGGGAGGATTTAAGGATGGACCTGCTATGATTTTACAAGTCCTCTGTATTTAAGTTGGGCAGTTTGTGCTCATCCTTTCCCAGAGGAAAAACACTGTTTTAAAGGAAGACAGGTATTATTAATGAAAGTAGCTTTAAAATACAGTGCTTAAAGTAGATAAAAAAAACAAAGATGGTTACCAAATTATTGATGAGTTAATTGTTTAAAAATGTTGTAGCTGGTTTTGATGGAGCCAAGCATGATTATGTCATACTGTTGAGGATTTTACCCTCAACTACAGCAGTATGTCATAATCATCACTTTATAACAGTATTTTCTCATTTTAGGATTCAATACTTTGAGATCAAATGATGAATCACTTTCATAAAAATGTATTATTACAGAGCTTAATCCACACTGTATTTATACTCTGGGTGTTAAAAACTTGACATTTTTCCCAACGCAACAGCAATATTTGAAAAGTTTATCTTATGAGTCATGATCATTGCAGTATCTTTATTTCTGTCACTTTTAAAGCACCAGTTTAATGTACTGGAGGGGAAAGTCAGTACTACTTATTTGGCAACTCTATATTGCCTGATAGTGTTAATTGTTGTATGTCTCTATATGTTAGCAATGTGATGAACTGGTGACTTGTGTAGTGCTTCCTCACCCAGTGTCAGCAGTAAGTAACTTCAGCTCCCTAATGACCCTGTCAAGATCTCAGCTTAAATCACTCATTAGTTCATGAAGGTCAACCAAACCTGGAATGTCAATTAAAAAGCTTTGACTAATAAAAAGTTAAACAATTTGGCTGATTTTCGTCACATATTAGGTTATGTCAGAGAACCTAAACCAGACTCTGGGTGGCCAATCAATGGACAAAATAAAATGGATAAGAACCTTTTTACAAATAAATTAATTTTCCTAATTAGACTAGAGGAGAGGGATATTCACATATTCATAGAACTGGAGTTACGGCCAGTAATTACAATTTATCTTTTGCTCTTTTGATCTGTTCAGCTCAGAAGCTGTGGGCAGGGATGCCAGGAAGTCTGTGTTTGTGTGTGTGTCTATGACATTGTGCACTTTGTTGAATTTTTTGTCTGTTTTTCTTTTCCTGTACTTGTCATATTATTGATCTTTCAAATATGATCATTTTCCTCTTACCTGAATCTGATTTTAAATTCTCATATGTATCGTTCTCTTGGTTATTTTTGGCTTTTTTATCTTTACTGCTTTTCCTTGTTCTATTGTTGCTTTTTCCCCTTTAGCTTTTATCTCATGTAATCTCATTTCACAGGCTGTTTCAGTCTCCTGTTTCCACCTTTTAATCCTATCATGTTCTTTTCTTAATCCATTTTTTCACTACTGAATTTCTCTCTCACTCCTTTCTCTCCACCCATATCTTCTCTTTATGTTGTTCTCTGCTCCATCTGCCTCCACTCTTCCCGTCCTACGCTCTTCCACTGTAGATATCTCTTTTTATTGCTGTTATCTGTTTACAAAGGAGCAGAGACAGTGATAACTTCATGATGAGTGTTTTATCACTGAGCATCAGATTTCAAAGGCATGAAGTGAGGCAGAACATCAGAGCTGTTGCGTCCTGGTTCGCTCTGATGCAATAAAGCCTAAAGTTTACTTTTTCTTCAGCTCAGTTTGTAATTGATAAAATATGAGTATATTACTGACAAAAATAAGTTGGCATGCAAACTGTTGAACATCTCATTTTGAAACCATGTCTTTATTATAATGCTACACTCCTCTCCGATGGCTTTGCACAGTCCTTTGAGACCTGACAGCAGGGATCTGACCCAGTCTGCCTGAAGAGCATCAGTGGACTCAGATACTGACGTCTGCTCACAGGCTCTGTTCAAGTTCATCCAAAAGCTGTTGGATGAATGTGGCATCACAGTTGAGGCAGACGAACAGATACATTACATCATATACCGAGTCAAGTCAATTATACTCATTTATATATTTGGACATGAAGTTTACATTGACATAACTTCATTTTTGTGATAAACTGAGTTACCTGACTTTATTTCAAAATTAACCTCATCTTGTGCAGAGAGCTGTTGTCATTTCAAATAGTAAACAAGCTTTCACAAAGCTGTAATGTTAATGTTGGAAGCATGCTGTTGCAAAAAATATCATTGGATGCTGCAGCATTAATATTTCTAATAATAAATTAAAGAATCTAGCTCAATCCATAAAACAACAACCTAAGAAATGTGCACAAAAATATATGAAGAGGGGTCCACATACTTTTGGCCATATAATGTAGACAAATTAAAAAATAAGTTGATGCTGCAGGTTTAGTATTGAAATTTCTGCATTCCTTTAAGTTTTTCTTAAAAAAATAAATCTCATTATTTCTGGTCACATGTTCCGATTTCTTTCCCCACACTGTGCTTTATTGTTCATTCTTTAAATTTTTCGCTCTTTCATTTTTCCTCTCCCCCAGTTTTCCATCCTGTATTTCACAGTGCCAATTTACTGTCTCTCCATTCTTCAAAGCCTCTGCCCCTGTTTCCTCACCCACCAACATCCCTCTGCTTTTTTCAAATTTCTTTTCATCAGGCTTTCTCTACCGGAACCTCCTGCATTTTCCCCTGATTACCCCACTCGGCCTGAACAAGATGTAGGTGTTGCAAATTGGGTTTATTTTACCTGCTCCCTGCTCTTTTCTTCATTGCTTCTATATGTCTCTGTTGTATTTTCCCTCTGTTTTTCATGCAATTATCCTCTCTCTGTTCCTCCTTCTGTGATCCTCCTGTGTGCACATCACTGTGGTGCCTTGAGCTCCACATCCTCTGAAACCTCTCTACTGCTCTGTGGTTGGTCAAGAGATTTTTTATTCATAGAGTGACTCTGCATATTATTATCAAACTCTGATTTGTTCTTCTTATTAGTGCTTTAACTCAAACAAACATTTGTTTTGTGTCTGAAGCAGAGACTCAATCTAGGTTTAGTCTCAGCCTTTTTCTGGTCACAGTGCTATTGAGTGACAAGATAATTCACTGTAAAACTTGAGACAGCAATAGAAATGAAATGATGTTCTTACTGCAGTGCCATTATACTTGTTACGATATTTTTTTATCTTTGCACTGAAACTGCATCATCTCTCTCCTTGTTTATTGAAGCAGGAACAACTAAGCCCAAAGCTGAGTTTCATCACTTTTGTTTTATTCAGATCCACTCCATTAAGCTGGAACAATCTCGAAAAGCTCCGCAGTTCTCCTGCTTGTGAGCTGATGCACTCCTCATCTTTTGTTTGTGTCATCTGCCGCTGACGCCGGAGCGAATGTGCAGCCAATGAAAGTCGGCATCGCGGCCCATCTGATAAGACGGATCAAACGCCTTCTAATTCCAGAAATATATTTTTGTGCCTTGAGCTGTCAGTAATCCCTCCTTGATCAACTGTCACTAAGCTGGTCTGGAAAATGCTAGAAGACATGTAACTGTACCAACCACCGCATTCTCTGAATCCTCGACTCCTACAACCTCCTCCTCCTCCTCCTCCTCCATCCACCCTTCTGATACCTTATAGTTTATCACTAATCTGGCCACTGGTGTATGAGTGTGAGTGTGTCAGTGTGTGTTAAACTCAGGCTTTCTGCTTTAGTTTGCTTCCCTTCGGCATCACTGTGCCCTGACAGCTGACCCCAATTTTCCTCTGCCAATTTCTGCCCTGTCTCTTCACACATCATCTCTTCTTCTCCCTCCTCCTTTGTACTGTTTCCTGTCCTGCATCACTTAGCTCTCTATACCTGTTTGTTTCCTGTCATGTTGTCTCAAACTGCTCTAACCACTTATTCTTAATTGTGCACAAGCAAAAAAGCTTGCACATAAGCTCCTAATTGATTAATTAGCTGAGCGGTGACACTTAGGGGCATTAACTTCGTGGTCTGCTAATGGGCGCCAAACATCACAAATGGCATCTATTTACAGGCAGTTATTCCACATCATATATACCGACTGACTCACCTTCTCTTAATGTGCAAGTACATTATTTTATGCCCAATTTGCACTAGCAAATTCCATAAAAGGACTTAGTGGCATTAATATACACAATGTAAATGTTTTTGGAGGACTGTTGTTGTCTATTGTCAATTCTGACATACCTGACTTTAAGCACACACACACTGGAGCTTTACAGCTGCTGCATTTTAGCAGTAATCAGCCTCTCACAGAAACCTGTCGACTGGTTGATTAATCAGGGGAGTTATATATAATATTTTTTTCCTCAGAAACAACGAGTGATTCTCATCCAATAGGTCAAATTAAACCAGTAAAGGGTTAACTGATGTGGGTGGGAAAAAACCTGGGGGGAGGTGAAAAAGCAGAGTCCTAGATTGACTCTGAGAGAGTGTTTACAGATGAGCTGAAAACAGTAAATGAGGAGAGAACAGCAGCAGGGCAGGATCAGGATGTGAGATCTGCATCGGCACAAGAATTTCTCTCCATCAGCTGTGAAAGGCCTCCTGCGTTCACCATCTTCACTTTCTGCAGTTTCCATCACAGAGAAAATATTCCCTTTACTGATTTTAAGCAGTTATCTGTAGGTTTTGATTAAAATCATGTGAGATATGAATAGAATTCATAAATAAGATTTCTACCAATTACTTACCTCAGCTGCTACAATACGTGGCAACCCATTACAATGACCTATTTTCTAAAAAATCTGCTTGAACAGGTATTACGAGGCAGAAAGCACAAAACTACCACAACTTAAGCTGACTCTGAAATGAAGATGTTGTCAAGTCAAATCTAAGTACCTGATGTGTTTTTTAAGACAATATGGAGTGAATGGTAACAGACAGCTGCTACCAGTGGAAGTTTCAGGTTGTGTTTGAACAGAATAATTTGGATAGAAGAGTGAGCTGGCTTTGAAGAATGAAAACCAGCCAACTGCCCAATAAACAACACAAATTTGGCTTGGAGTTTTTTAGGTGACTTTTAAAGGTTTCAGCTGCTCGTATCATGTGTTTATGTTTACAAAAGGGTTTCAGAAAAGGAAAATCAATTCTTCTTTTTGCAGTTTCTTTAACATCTGTTGTGCTTGTTAATTGGATTCTAATGCGATTTGAAGATGCAATCCAGGCTAAAACACACTAGTAACTCATGCTGATAGTTTTATATAGGCTGTATCACTACTAGTATTTCCCTACAAAAGAGACCATTGAGACAGTAATAATCATATATAGGAAATAAGATGGCTGCTCAGTACAGTGACTCTATATCAGGTCATATTCAAGTTCATATCAAAGTATTTTCATTCATATTTATAAATTTTGTAGTACGAAGTCACTATGCAGGCGGTATTTTTATTTAATGATGGTGTTTTCCTGCTAACTTGTTACTGCTAGTTTACCAATGAATATGTTTGACTTTTAAGGACACTTACTGCATCATTTCATGTCATCAACAAGTCATGAACTTTATTTTCATGCCAGAAAACAAACAAAGCATCCACATAACAACTGTATATTTTTTTCTTCAAAGAAATGACAAACACTGTAAAGAAAGAGTGAGAACATTCATTCCATCTGAGAGCAACAGGAGCTCAATATACTATCATACTGTACATTTACCAATGTTTTACAACAACTACTTACATTTTACAGCTTCGGTTTACTACTGTACACATTCTCAATAGACTTTCTCCCTAATGGCATTACACTAAACAGTTTCTGCTGAATTTTCTTTACTGAAAATATAAACTTCTATTCATGTGTGCTGTACTGTTAAACTCATCTGATTACACACTGCAAATGTAAAATAATGGCTTTTAAGATTTATTCCTAGTGTAACAGTACAGGCAAACTGCAGAATTATTTGGTTAATTGTTGTCATGTACTAATGGATCGCTACACTTCAGTGCAGCTGTTGGCTTTTTTATAACATCAGGTCATTCTACATTTTAAACAAATCTACAATAAAAATCCATCCTTTACAATTAGGTCCATGTTTGATGTTTTTCTAAAGTGCAGGAGTGACACACAGATGGTGAAAGTTTAGATGCGGACCATTATCATTCTGTTTAATGGCTGTCTAACCCATCAACAAAAAGACGCCTGTTAGCGAAGCATTAAAGGAGACAGCAAAGCACAATATCACAGAGAGAACAAGGAGAAGTGCAGGTTAATCCTACAACTGTTTCTGCTTTTGTCTGTACTGAAGAGTGAGTGATGGATGGGCAGGTCAGCTGCCATTCATGTGTTTCTATTTATGTGGCATCACTGACGTTATATCTATTCTAAGATGTAGTTCAGGTTGAAATAAACTAGCATTGAGAAATAAAAAAAATCATGCAAATCTTTTTTTTTTCCATTGAATCAGAAGCAAGAAACGTGCCAATGCTTCTAAATGAATGCTGGCACTGATCCTGATCAAACGATGAAACACTGCATTACCTAACTTCTGTCTCTCCAAGGTCTTAGTTGTTTTCAATGCTGACAGATTTGTCTGAGCAGTCTTCTTTTTTTCATAACCTCGGAGCAAAGCTTTGCAAGAGCAATCCCAGGCCATGCCATGAGGAAAAAAGTAGATATAAAAGAACGAAAAAGATCAAATCTTATACAATCACCTCTTCCTCCTGCTTTGATTGTGTTGAAGAGGAGCAGCTTTGCTCCGTCAGTTGTTGTTCATAATCCACCAAGAGGCTGTCGGAGGAAATGAGACAGTAATTAGGCATCAATGTTTGTGTGCTCTTTGCTTGAACCAAACTAATGAGCAATAACCTCAGAAAAAAGAAGCAAAATGTGTGTTTCTTTTTTTTCTCCTTCAAAACATAATGGTGTCATAAAATTGAATTTCATTTTTTTTTTCAGTATATCTCACACAGAATGTATTTCCTGCCCCCAGAGGTCTCAGAACATTAAAAAACAAAATGCGTAGTTTAATGATGTCATGACCTTGCGTGCATTCATGGTAATGGCTTATTTCTTTCTTTAACGGCCATTATTGCAGATGATCATCTATCATACTGACTCAGGCAGACTGATTACAGTAAAGGCAACATTTACATTGTAAGTTCATACACTTTTTTTGTCCCCTCTGCCTTTGTAAACTACCCCAACAAAAGCAGTGTGAGTAAACCAAAACTGTGCAGTCCAGCAAGCCAAACCAATGAGTTGAGAGAAGAGTAAAAGGGGAATCGAGTGATGATAATCTTTGGGTTTGTCACTATGAGCAACTCCTTTTACATACATATTGATAAAATTATCTGTAAAGCACCTGAATTCTATTGTTTCCCACAAGAAATTCTCCCAAGAAAACTTGTTATTCAGCTCTTAGGTTCATTTAATCAATAATCTCTCATGTATTTTTAACCATGAAAAAGTCTTGTTCTTTTTGTGCCTTGTTATAGCAGTTTAACTTAAAAACAGTTATCTTTAATTTATAAAATTATCTACTAAATCAAACTGGATTCATGTGAGATTTTCTGTGTTGCAAAATAGCTCGAGATGAATGTTTCCGGGTCTGGTTTCTACCTGGGAGGAGCATGGTGGAAACCATCTCTGGCTCTTCCAGTGAATCGATAATGCAACGCTGGAAGGTCTTACTGATGGACGACTGCAGGTAGCTGAGAGGAAAGAGGGATGAAAAAGCATGAGAGTGCCGTTTGGCTCTCAGCTAGGCATTAATGCTTCAAAGAGAGCCTGTGAGCAGCTCGGTGGGCTGTGTAAATTTTGGCGTAGCAAGCTGAAATTGAAATTCTCAAAACATGCTTTCTAAACTAATACGCCATGAAGCCCTTCTGATCCCACCTCATCCAGGAGAGACGATCCTGCCAAAACTCGTACATGATGAAGCATGATCTGTCTGGCAGGTTCTGGACTGAAATGCTACAAATGAAAAGATACATATGGAGTATAAGAAAAAAGGGAGAAAACGAGAGAAGTTGGGGGTTTTATTGTACTTATGGGGAAATTAAAGCCATTTGAAGTGGCTGCTTCAAGTCCCAGAACAATCCAGAGGCAAATAAAGGTACAAAGGTGGGCAAAAGGGACATACTGCAGGTTGTTTAGCTGGCTGCAGGTGGCATCTGTGTAGATTTTAAGGGCTTGCTGAAACTGCTCCACATCTCTTTCCTTCACTGACATTTGTCTCTGAACCAGAAGTATGTTCTAGAGAGGGAAGGGCCAACAAATACAGTCATAATCAGGCTATTTCCAGCTCTTTAAAAACGTTGTATATAAATCAAATACTTTAAAAAATATTTCTTCAATTAAAAGGTAAATGCATCATATAAATGGACACTACACTGTGCCTATATAAAGTAAACTTACCGATTTGTATGTTCCTGCCAATGTGTCCTCTTTGAGAGGTTCAAGATGTGGACTCTGAGAATGGAGGCATAAATATTTCAGTCAGCCACGAGCGAAGCGAGAATTAAGAGCAGAACAGGCTCAACGAAAAACCAGCAAGAGTCTGTAGTCTGTCACAAGGCATTGGCTTTCACAAGGAAGGGATCGACTACATATTCACCCTCCAACAGCCTCACTGCAGCCCTGAGGTTGTTGTAACTATGTCCTTGTCTGCATGGCCAAGATAAGAAAATGTAATTATTGGTGTTTTAGCAAGCTAGCTTATTATCCGTGCAGTGCTGATATCTAACCTCAGAAAAAAAGCCTCATCTGTAATTATAATAACTGCAAAATTAAAACTGAAATAAATCCCCCAGCAGTACTGAAAGGCTGCTTGTTATCTTCAGACCCACAGGTAAATTTAAAAAAAAACCCAAAACATCTACAAACATCTCGTATTCCAAAGCACCAGTGACAGAGCTGAATCTGTTCAGCACCAAGTTGTTTTTATCTGTGCAGTGCCACGTTTTTTAGCTCACTGGGTCCTTTTCTCAGAGGCAGTTAGAGTGAAGCACAGCATATATGCACAGGATGATAGATACCTCACTCATGACACCAAGTGTGTTTGTAGTTCAATACTGTTTGTTGATCTAAACACCAAAAAGCACTTTGTACCAATCGTGCTCTCTGACATCTTGGATCTCAGACCGCAGGGCAAACTGTGTGCATATCTGCGAGGATGCAGCAGCAAAGACACAGTCTGCCTGACGTTTCTGCCTGTAACAGCTGAGCCTCAGCAGTTAAACCTGAGCCTCAAGAAGAGCAACTCTGCCTCATGAGACGAAGCCTCTGGCAGCAGGTGTTAGTCTGTCTATCAGTTGAAAGTGAAACCAAAACATGTTTACAGAGGCAGTGTAGGACCTGATGTGATCCTGTGGCTCCCTCTACTTGAATGAAATGTTCAAGAGTGGAAAGTAATCCATTACAAGTAACATATATAAGTTAAAAGTATTTTTTTTAAGGATGGCTACTTTTTATGTTCCTTTTTGAAAACTTCACTTCTACCTGAGCATGAGTGTGCAGTGGACACCCTCACTACAGATCCCAAGTTGTCAGCTGCCTAAAATTCAAAGAGGCACCACCTGTTCTTTGCCCTGATGTGATGATGACGGAGCAAAACAAAACCCATGTCCACACTTTTTATACCAAACTTTAAACAGAACAAGAGTTAAATCATGATGTGTTTTCTCTGCTTCCCTAAAAACACTGATATCTCTACTTTTAAAAACCGTGCCTCATTCTGTGGGCGAAAGTCAAGCTAACATTAGCTTTAATCATTCATCACTTGTAACATTAACCTTTAATGTTATGCTAATGACATTAAATTCAACTATTCAATGTTGACTATTTTGTAGCTACAGTGGTCTGCTGAGATGTTTTTAATTCATTAAGTATTATTTCATATTTAATTGGAAAGTAACTTGTACATATGTTTTTATATTTATACTTGAGTCATTGTTAAAGGGAGTAATTGTACTTTCACAGTACAGGTTTTCAGTACACTAGCAACTACTTGAAATATTCCAGTGATTCTGCCATTGAAATTACTGCATTTTTAATTGACATTACACAAAAAGACAAAACATGATTTTCTTCCAAAGTCAAAGATGGCTTCCCTTTAACTGCTAAATTACTGTGAAACTGCTGTTTAAACAATTCAAGTCACTACTTCTTCTAATCTTCTGGCAAACTTTGAAGATAAAAAATTTATATATAAAGAGATCAACTTTTTTGGAGGAAGCACCTATTCACTTTCTTGTCAAAATTTAGATGAAAAGATCATCACCACACTTATTTTGTGCCCTAAATATGAAACTGGAGTCAGAACCATGTGTTAGCTTAGCTTAGCATAAAGCCTGGAAACACCTTATCAGATTTAATACAAACCTCACACTCCAGTTTGTCTATGAGCTGCTCCAGCTGGTTGATCTGGGAGCCCCAGTGGTTGTCTGGCTCCACGCTGACCCCTGACCCCAGAAACACAACATTAGCACAACACAACACAGGACACTTCAACAATGACAGTAAACAATGTGATTTTTTGTTATGGAAAACCTGCTGTGGAGCTTTTGTTATACCCTTGTAAATTTCAAATTTTACATCAAACTCTTGCCCCGTTCAGATTTATGTCCAGTATCTGGATCTCAAGTTTCCTGACACGAACCTGTGGTGAGCATGCCAGAGTAGGGGTCAGTGGGGGAGAGACACATGTTCTTCTGGATGCGTCTGCCGGGCCGTTTGGGCATCCTCTGGATAGGCAGCTCCTCGGGTTTCTTCACTATCCTCCTCCCTGTGCAGCCCTGGTCATGAACAGCCTCCATAGCGCAGTCCAGTGACGACTGAAGGGACTGCAGCTGGGTGGAGGTCTCCCTCAGCAGGAAGCGGGTCACAAACTGACCCAGAACTGATGAACCCTGATACTCCTGAAGGGTAAAAATAAAAGACGCAGACACAATGTGGGAAAAACTAACAAAATTATTTTATTTTTAATTATTTTAATTATTTTAATCATTTATTTATTTCTTATCATTAGTTTGAGAATGTTTGTGTTTTTCTAACTAATATGATCATCCTGTCTGCCTGCTAATCTTCAGCTCAGGTGATTATACGAGCTGTAACACATGAAGAAACACCTGCAAGCTGAGACAGTGACTGATTCATGGTTCATGTTATGCTCATCTTTTTGAGAATGACACTTCCTGATTCTTACATAATCATCTTATAGCCTTAAAACCCTGAATTTTGAGGTTGTTTGTGGTTTGTCAGAATTATGTTGTCACTCAATCTTGAGTAATCAGGTTTGGTCAGAGGAACCATGATAAAACGGCATAAATTACACCTGCTAAACCCCAACAAGGACCATCACAGAAACACTGCAGGTATGAACACGTGCAGATCACCCCGAGTTACTGACTGCAAAGCAGACAAGCTGATAATGAGTCTATTCCATTAATTGGTTCATCATATAATGATAATATCTGTACGTCTGGTTTGAAGACCTCTCTGAGAACTTCATCTGCAGTGGCTGCTGCTTTTTGATTTGGTGGATAATGAGCCCCGTCACCCTCACTAGCACCCTGTGGTGCAGCGAAATAGAGTTCATAAAAACTGAGAGTGAGACGTTTAGAAAGCGAGCTGGTTGGGATCCTGTATGCTCTGTTTACTCGGCACTATGTGAGTAATGAATCTCTGTGCTTTGCAAAATTTCTCCTTCCTCCCTTTTCGAGTCAGAAGAGCTGCGACACCAAGGCAGATGTTTTCTTTTTATTCTGCGGCACATAAACAATACAGAGGACACATTTTAATCTGTTGATTTCACCATTTCAAAGCTTACGTTGCCTTGTTTTTACAAGGCAAAATGAAGGCAATAAACTGGAGTTAGTCAAAAGGTTTACCAACATCTGCCTAAAGCTACACAGGAGTTGGAGGACATTTAACACTGCTGTAGGATCAGTTTTTTGTTGTTTAGCAATAAGAATCATAAATAAGGCCGATCTCAGGATGGCTAAAAAAAGCATCTGCTCTTCAGGGCGAAGAAAGCTTTTTGATGGTGAGATAGCAACATGAACAATGCATGAGCTGTAGGAAGGCTCGGGTGATATAGAGACGTAGGAAGGCTCGAGTGATATAGAGACGTGGAAAGTACAGGAGAAAAAAAGCCTCAAAAAAAGGATCAGAAAAGAATCAGAAAAGATGGAGACGCATTGATAGAAGATTCACTAGAGAGAAAGAGAGGTGTGCACCTGAGAGATTAGCGGACCCAGATTAAAAAGGAGGGAAAGAAATCAAAAGAGACTGAGATTTGAGCAGCAGAAATATGGCTATTGGTTAGTGCTGCAGTTATGAGGAGGAAAACTGACGTCAGATCAGTTGGACAGCTGAGGGGGGGTTTGTCAGCCTGAGTTACTGTCATCTAAGCTCCACTGTCCCCCCATGCTCTCACTCTAAATATCATCAGTAACACCCACTTTCTGCACTGCAGTGAAAATGAGTCGCTGCATTCCATCAAAAAAACAACCTCTTGTACGTCTGCATCCACATCCAAGCGTCTCTTTACAGTCCGAACCTGCTTTTCTTCTGTTGCCAAACAAGAAGAAAATATTCACCAGCTGGATTAACACACAGGGTTTGTGAGATTGATGAAGGGTGAGCCGAGCTATTGATTACATCCTGGTGGAGGTTCTCTGATGTTGATCTATTCAGGTGTGAGACTAAAGCATCATGATCACAAGCTCTGCATGTCAGCAGCAGACACTTCAATCCCCTCAGCATCTCACGGGATGTACAGTACAAGTTTCTGCTCGACCGGGCTGCATAACAGGATTTTATAACGCTCTAATTAGCAAGTTCCACAATTCAAGGCTGATGGTTTGATGAGGCTCTGTAGCTCATTATCTGAAGAAAATTATTTAAAAGAAACCTGCAAAAGAGTAAAAGTTTCAGTATTTTGAACTGAAAAGCAGCAATCTCTATTTCAACTCCAAAGCCTTTTTTTTGCTGTAGTTTACAATTAAGATAGAAACTAAAAGCATGCAAACTCAGTGAAAACGTGATATGACACTGGATGATAATTTGAATAAAAGTAACACTCCCTGTAAAAGGTGAAAGCAATGCAATCAGCACTGTCATGTAAAAAGATGCAAGATGCATAACTTAACGGCTGTATAAAGGGCTGCAGGACTGAGCTCTGAAACCCAGAAATGAGTTTGTATTGCTGCACATATACTTCACTGCTCCTGTCTCAAAATAAATGAGTTCTCTGAATAAGTTTTCTTGTAAAATGTCTGAAATAAGGTCTGTGTTTGACAGAAGCTTAAGAAATGTTCATATTTTTTTCAGTAACATAAACAGCTTTCTCATGAATTTTGGAGCCTTTCCATGTCTTAGTTCTTCATGAGTGACGCAGTTAGCTTTTTACTGCTAATGATTACATTTACACTTCAAAAATCCAAATAATAGTGTTCATTTCTTGAAGATTATCTTATTAAACAAAATGTGTATTCCAAGTGTTTGCTTATAGCAGAACCTATTTTTCATGAAATCTCACTGAAAAATCCAACTTACTTTTTGTCAAGAAAACAGGGCGCATGCTAACTTCATGGTACACCTAAAAAAACCTGTTATCCCTGCAGCGCTGTCATATGAAATATGTTTCTTTTTAAGCACCAAAATAAGTATTCACAAACAAGTAAAATTACCAACAGATCATTAAACAAGCTCTAATGCTGTAGCTCTAAGACCCGCCTAGCAAACAATATTCCCACTGCACCTACATTTCTCTCTTTACTGGCTGTTCAGCTGATTTACAAACAGCTGCCATGTTTCTCACACCAAGTGTCAACTGTCTTGTAAGAGGAGGACATTTTAAAAGCACGGCTCGTCTTGTGAGGTTCTGTGAGCTCATGTCTGGAAATGTATTGTCAGTGAGGAGAGACAGAGTCAGTCATGCTGAGCACTTTTTCTTTCCTTTTGTATCTGAGCCTCAGCAGAGTGATCTCAAAGACCTCTGAGAGGATTTCAGACTGACAGCTCAGGCACAAACACAAAAAAAAGCTTGTCTCACTGTCTCACTGCTTGGAGACAAAAATTATGCTGACAAACATCCTAAAAGCTGGTGAAATGGGAAAAAAAACAAAGTCTGCTGGGGTTTTGTTACATTTAGAGTGGTGTGAAATGAACACATTGTGCACTCGTGAAATGCATAATCACCCACCTCTTTAGTTTTATCCATGGCCTTCAAAATGGCCACGTTCAGCTTTTCCAGAGCAGACAGGACGTTGACGTACTCTCCCAGATGTGGGGTGAAGTACTCTGGAGGAGAAAAAGATTCGTTGAGCAAGCTTGTGACTGGTGTTTCTCTCAAAGAGGACAGAAATCAATATGACACTGATGGCATTAATGAGGATTAAAGTTAGCCTGACAACTGATTGCTGAGTCACACAGACTGGGGAAAGCTTATATTCGAGTGAAGCTCTCATCAGACAGCCTGAGCTCATCGCAACAGCTAAAACCATAAAACCCTGGGTTTTTATGACAGGGTTCATCATAAGGTCAATATTATAGGCTGTATATACAATTTTACGAGTAATTTTACTATAAAAGTCAGTAAAATAAAGAAAAAATTAAACATAATTACCTGAGAGTTTGTCTATGTCCAGGTTGCTGTGAGAACAGGAGAAAAAGAGACAGGTTAGTTAAAGAGATGTCACTGAGGAGCCTAGAGTATTTTTGTCAAAGCTCTATAAATAGTTTGGTGTTTTTGGCCTCAGACACAGCAAAGAAAGCTATCTTATGTATCTTTCTGTTTTTCTTAGGTGTTTTTTTTTTTATTTTCTATATTATCAAGAACGCTTTTTTTTCCAGTCAACATTTTTTAATTTAGGGAATCAGCTCTTATTGGCCATGTATGTGCACACATACAATTTAGCTGAGTTTAAGTGGATGGCAATGGCAAATATTCGCTAATTTCAAACTGTATTTGTGCTCATCAGTGTGCAAACAGAGTGCTGCAGACTCCAAGGCTCTGAGGTGTTGACATGTCACTGCCAGGCATCAGAGGAGCAGACGGGGCTACAGATGGCAGCAGAGTTGGAGGACGTCCACAAGGGAGATGAGCTTACTCTGTCCGCTGCCTGTCGATGGAGTAATACAGCTCCTGCATCTGCTCGTCAGTGAGGATACCATCAGTGAAGTACGACTGGAACTCCTCCAAAGACAGCTTCCCGTCATCTGAAAGGAGGCAAACAGGAGAAATGTAAAGCCTCAGTAAAACCTGAGAGGTCTTATCACCTGAAGGAAAACTTTGTCCATCATTCATGGCATGAAATGAGGCCATTTGGCTTTATAACACAAAATTTAAAAAGCTCAAAGGCACTGCCGCACATTAAAATACTTAACATTAATTGGCATAATCCCTTTATTAAGCTTAAAACCTCAGTGAAGGACAGAACTTAAGGCAAAAATCTAACTTAAACTCTTCAGTTATTTCCCCTTTTCCAACTTAATTTCCGCAGCACATAATTATATTGTGAGTCACGTGATGCAGTTGAAAATGTCATATGTGCTCTTAGGAGTAACAATAACCAGATTAAGCGAAACATTTCCTTTTTTTTTCAATGAGATCATATTGCTGCTTTTATTTCCCAACAGCTTGCATGAGCCATGTTTTTTTTTTTTTTTATTGTAATGGACCCCCAGAGCACTAGAG
>JAPZDY010000002.1:10649805-10663463 GCA_029783645.1 Ctenochaetus hawaiiensis
AACACATTAATCAAATCCAACGTGACATGTTTGTAGGAGGAGCACATTAAATCTACATTAGGCGCAGTGCAAGTCTTCAGTAAATTTGTAACATCTGAAGTTGAAAATTTATTTTCTGCTGAGAAAAACAGCACAGGCTATTGAATTTATAAAATATTACTTCACTACAAGTCAGTGTATTAATTTTTTGCAGCCTCACAAAAGATATACAGCATCATTGGGTATCACTGAGATGAGAATTGCATGGTGTGCAGCTGCATCGAAGGAGTTCATTCCGTTGAATCCAATCAAATCACACAACCAAAAAGATTCAGCTGCACCTGAACTTGGTTATTTATGCCCTCTCTACATGGATTTCTCTAAGGATGGCAGTAAAACAGAAAAATAAGGTCAACCAGGGTCACTTAAATCCTGTCAGAGCCACAACAGGCTGTCTGTCTGACAAGAGACATCAAAGTTGTAGCTTTTTTCATTACTGGTACATCCCATTTTTGTATGCAGCAACTCCTTCAAAGACATTTTAATTGAATTTTGATTGGCCGTGTAATAAAACTAGCTGCACGCTTTGCTTACTCACCATTTTTGTCAGCCCGGCGGAATATCTGCAATAAAAAGAGGAGATTGGGTTGAAGTTTTTAGGTTTGGATACAGGCGAGAATGAAAAAAGAAAATTTAAAACATACATCAAAAACATTTGAGGTTGTGAGCAGTTGAAAGGAAGAACTGTATAATTCTGTTGTGCACTATCTAGTAAAATAACTGACAGGGGATGCAACACAATTGTAAAGATTTATGTCTGGTGGAAGAGCAGTGAAGCAAAACAGCCAGTAAGTCAATAAGTGAGGCAATCCATCTGTTTCTGTAACTGTTTTTTTGGCATATTGCTCTTTTTTCATGCCAGAAGAACATTTAAGAGGAGCTGTAATTTCCACATTTCAATAACAAAAGAGAGTTGAAACATCCCAGGAAATGAAATGCTGATATTTATATGCACCTGTGAGGAGCTTTTGGAATGACAGCTGTGATTTTCTTCACTGCAGGCACTGAGAAAAATCGTGTTGCTTTAAGATTTTTCCCCTTTTTGGTGCAAAACCTGCAAGCAGGAAGCAACAATCCTTTGTGTTCATTAGTTCATGCTGCAAGAACCTTATAAATATCTTCGACCTCATCACTGTGTAACACCAAAGCTGTGAGAAGTCAGATCTGTTGGTAGAGTGTGAGATGTTGTTTGTGAGATCAGAGTGGCACCTTTTTTTTGTCCTGCTAAATCACCGCATGTGGACCAAAAGAGGCCCAACGGCTGGTTGATTAACTGTATCATCAGAGCAGAGCGGAGCCTTCACATCCAGCTGTCACCTCTCGAGTACATCGCAGTGTGAAGGCCTGGACACGCTCTGATCACATCCCATTTTTTAATAACATCCCTCCTCCATTGGCAACACATCTACTGAGCCTCACAGAAATCGATACCAGAAATAATGGCTCTGAGCATGTGGAACAGTATTATTTTGACTGCACTATATACGCCAGGAACCGGAAAAAACATTAAAGCTTTATGGTTTCATTTAAATTGCACTTGAAGGACTTTAAACCAGTGTGTTTGCAAATCATTGTGACAAATGGTTTTCATTCATTATTGTATGGCTTCAAAATTATTTAGCAGACTTTATTATGTGGTGCAGCCAATCACAGTGAACTCTCAAGACTATATTTCAAAGTTACACTGTTTTGTGCAGCGTGTGAGCAGATTGATTTGAAAAGTCTAAACTGTCTAAGCTCAAAACAATAATGTAACACTGAAAAAACATGAGCACAGATGTGATGTTCACTGTAATGGTTCACATTTATCAACTCGAACTAGACTCAAGAGTCAGCTAAAAGACTCTAATAAGATACAGACATGAATATGAACCAGAAGGTGCTAGCAACAAAGATTCAAGCCAGAGCCAGATGAGATTTTTGACTGTTGAATACCAATACTGATCGTTTGTTTTCTAAAAAAAAATAAACTTTTTACATCTGTTTTTCATTTTAAAAATCCGAAACAAAACAAACATACTAAGGTTTTTATCTTAGTAAAGTTGTCTTCCTAAAGTTTGCAACATGTGTACAGAGTTAAAAACAGAAGCCAAACAGAAAAGTATGTAGTATAAATTCAACCCACTGTGAAGAAACAAAAACACACCTCAGTCTGACTAAAAGCCTTAGAGGTTTTTAAAAACTCCAATTGAAAACATCAATCAAACATTACTCATCTGATTATGTTTCGATGCTTTTTATTTGTTTTAGGGCTTCAATAAAATAGCCTTCCATCAATGACTGAAGTGACTATAAATATCTGTTAGTATTCTTCAATGTGCTTTCAGGGGCAGAAAAACTTGATAAACCATAATTTATGTATAAACAGAATGAAATCCAACCGAAACATCTTTTTTAAAACCTAACTTGGTGTTATTTCAAAAAAGTGTATGGACCCAAAAAAACAGTTTGAACATAACAGTAAACTAAAATCAGCCAGAATATCCACCTGCATAAAGCATCAGTCAGGTCCAAAACAGACAAATGTTATCTAATCACAAAGGACCTGCGATGAATAAACTAAACCAAACAAAACAAAGTGTCCTTCAACATCTCTGGACTGACATTTGGCTGCAGGTGATGAAACCTTGAAATCTGCTCCATCATTGTCTCATCTCCCTAAAACACAGAAGTGCTGATGTAAGCATCTTGTCTAAGAGGCATCAGTGGAGGCCAACAGGGAGCATGCTCCATTAAAACCAGGAAACAAATTAAAGGCAATAAAAACGCTAAACAAACTATGGAGAACCTGGAGACTTAGTGACCTTTATTTCTCTTATGTGTTGTTAAGTGGGAGGTCGGTGGAATCGATGTTGTCGTCCCACAGAACCGATGAGGATCTTCTAAATGCAGTATTAGCTACATGGATGCTATTCAGTTGTAATATCTATCTCAGCAAGTCCCTGGGTTCTGATGATTTGTCACACTGAGTCCAACTGAACACAATAACACTACAGTAGCTTTCTGAACATCTACAGCATTACAGCTATGAATTAAAGGCTTCCCATCAGCCTCTGAGGCAAATTATCGTTTCACAAAGAGCTGCAAAATACCTCTCAGGGATGTCAGAGCTGACAGCCTTCGCACAACTGTGAGCCTTTTAAATCAGACATCATCCTACTAATCATATAAATAAACCACAGACAAACACCCCTTTTTTAGAGAGACGCAGATGAAAAAACACAAAAAGGCTTCCTCAGCGAGCTGTAATGAGACTGTGTAAAGGAAGAAAAGCACAATCAAGACTCAGTTTTCTGTAAAATACAGCAAATATGAGTATGAGCACCAGCATGACTTAGTCAGAGGAAGAGAAGACAAAAAGAATCAGTGCGAGTTGCTGGTTGAGTTGCCTTCCAGTGATCACACTCAATTGATTGCAGCTATTAAAGAACAAATGACCAGCCATTAAGCCACAGTAATAGGTTCAGTGAAGAAATGCCAGTTTGGGGGTTATGCAGAGAGAATGGATTCTAACTGCATTTAAAACCAAAAGCACACTTGCTGCAGTCTAATGTTCTCCGCTCTGGCCAATAATCTGCCTAGAGGAAACTAGAGGATTTTATTTACAGTCAGCTTTCAGGAAGTCTGCAAGGCCGGGAAATGATGCTGCTCATCTTATCTGGTGTCTTCAGTAAACCACAGGAAAAACAGCCATGAGGGCTCCAAACACAAAAGTGCTTTTTTTTAAAAAAATGACACTGCATGTATGCAGAAGCACTGACATCTTTTAAATGGACTGATCAATAGCAGTTGTTTTCATACTGTAGCAGAAACAGGAAGAGCCATGCAGCTGAGCTAGAGTACATTTCTGTGCATGTAAATCCAAACCTCTGTCAACCTGATTGAACCATTCACAGTATAAGATCTTGCTGTTTTTATGTGCCTGTTTGGAGCTGTGTGAAAGCAGGGCTGGACATTAAAAATGTATGGCATATCATGTTTTATATAGACACTATGTATGTTTCATCCGATCACAGCTTATCTCACATGAAAATGGAAAACAACCACATTTAAATATCTGCAATGTAATTCTTTGCAGGTTAAAAATGGTCAAATGAATCAAAGCAGCTGCATGTAAGATGACTTTGCTGTGGCATCTCTTTTGTTATTCACACTCTGATGGACATGCACTCACCTTTCTTACATAATAGGGCTGCTGTAGGGCTCCCTACATCAAGCACGTGAATTGGAGGCAAGCATTACTTCAACATGAGCCATTCATAAAGAGCAGAATGAAGGACAGAGTATGAGCCTACTCATTCTGCGCCTTTTATAAAGCGGTGGGTGAGAGCAGAACATATATGGATAAAATCATGCAAATGCTTTAATCAAATAAAATGTCCTTATAAGAAATGACCGGGGGGGACATTTTGAAGCTGTAATACACTTTAATGAGCACAAAAACCAGAGTGTACTTACATCCTGAACGAGAGCGGTGCCTTGATTTTGGTTGTGGTCCTGCTGCTTTCTCAGGTGTTCGTGCTTGGCAGATTGGAGACACATGGTTATCATCTCTGTGCAGGCCAGCATCTTGCTCCTCTCGATGAGATTTCTACCTTTCTGTCAATGAAATATAGAAAAACAGACCGTGTCCCTGTGAGTTTATGTTCGGGGAGCGGTTGTCCTTGTCGAGGTTGAACAGAGGGGGGGATGCTGCTGATGCTGATGATGATGTCGCTCCTGTGATCCAGTCGGGATGGAGATGGACTCAGCCTGCTGCCCGCCGCCTGCACGTTGACGACAGCAGCGGAAAAAAAGGGAGAAAACTCCGCCTCTACACGACGAGCAGCAGCAGCGGCAGTGATTCATAAAAGCCCGAGGAATGCACCATCTGCCGGTGAGAAGACACACTCTGTCAGAAAACCAGTTAATTACAGGCTGCCTGACGGGGAGCGAGTTTAACAGAGAGCAGGCTAAACAAAGACAGGCAGAACAGGAGCTGACAGGCTGTATTTACCGCCTTGGATGTTAATTAAAGACTTACACCGAAATCTGTATCGGTTTATATTTAAAATATGTCCCCAAATGAATTCAGAAGGTTAAGTTGTTTCTGTATTAGCTAATTTTTTTGTATACTATTAGATTTATTGTATAATGAAATTAATCATTTTGTATGGGGCATTAAAATTAGAATTAGATTACCATTAATCCTAAATGACTGTGTATATATAATTTTTTACTCATGCCCTGATGTCATCCTCTCATTATTTAAAACAAAATGTCTCAAAAGTACCCAGCGGCCTTTCTAGTAGACAAAAAATGATAAAGTGCCCTCTTGGTTCCCCCTATAGAGAAGGAAATATGATGAAGTATCCTCTCAGATGCCCTGTCAGGGGAGAAAACGTGATCAATTTCCCCATCAGGTGTCCTTCCAGTGAAATTTAATGTGATAAGCTGCCCTGCAGGATGCCCTTCCAGTAGATAAACCAGATAAAGTGTCCTTTAGGGTAACCATCTAGCAGAGAATATGTGAAGCAGTGCTCTTTAGGATGTTCTTCCAGCGGAAAAAACACAATGATTTATCATATATTCTGCCCTACATGCTAGAAAATTAGCTGACATGCACCTAAAATGGTTAAAAAGTTAAAAATCCCCTTTGCATTTTTATTATAGCGTAACAGTTCTGCTTTAAATCTGAATAGCACAATAAAACAATCTTAATCACAAATAAAGTTTTGAACTGTTTCATCAATACATTGTGAGTTTTTGCAAGCTGGTGGTGCCTTTTGTATTGTTTTGATCCCTCAGACAGCCTCAGTCTGCCGCTATTTGTAACCTATATGATATTTTATATACTGTACACTACATGCTACCATATACTACCACAAGCATTCATTGGCTGATGGTAAAATTTATTGTATCATGAAATTTACTATTTAGAGATGAAATTATTTCTGAGGGGATTTATTGCCAGTTTAAGACATAATATTCCATTAATGTGCCAGTTAAGACAATAAAAGTCTTTTTATAGGAAGTTCAGAGTAGTAAGAATCCTATTGAATATATCTTTATGACATCTCTCTCTCATGTTTTCTGGTTTTATTCCTACAATATTCCCATGGGAACTTACAGCACATAAATCTTCCTAATCACTGTAGCTATTTTTATTGTTTTCTTAATGTTGCTTGATAACAGAGTTTGTCTAAGATGGCCTAATTCTAGTTACAATTTAACTACCTGACAGCAGCACATAAACACTCTCATTAAATGCAGTTCAAATTAAAATAAAATAAATACAGTATTTAAAGTTGTATCCAGATGTTGGGGTTGGTTATTTTTGTATTTATAAATATTTTAGCTATAAAGCATCTGTAACTGGTTTGTAACCATCGAGTTATAAAATATAATTACACAGATGGGCAAATTATCACAATGTGTTTTAAATGTCCATTAAATGTTTATACAAATGTACAAATCACCTACAAGCAGGTTATAACTGAATATAAATGTGTTTAAAACTTACAAGGACAAGCAGAGCTCAGGGTTTGGTTCTTGAACTGAAGACAGTTTGACAAACTTATGCTCTAAATAGTAAATTTTTTTCCTATCAGCAGATAAAGTTGTCATGGAGAGTGAAAGTAGCCTACCCTTTTCTATTTAATACTTATAAATGATAATTTTATAGATGTTTAAATAAACATAGATTACTTTTGCAACCTATAGCATCACTTTTATGTTTATAGAACATGAAAAATGTTTTTTCATATAAATTCATGTTAATATTACAAAAAACTAAAAAAGAGGGTTATTAATATATATAGGCTATATGTATGTTTTTGAGAGTGCTGCATTACTATTTTAACAGATTAGACATCAAAATTAAAAGTCCATCAAAAAGTCATTTTCCATGAAAGAAGTTAACACAACTTAAATGGAGCCCTATCAGCATCTTTGCACACACACACTTTACTGGGTGGCCCTCAAAGCTGATGCCATATGACATCTCTGAGGGGTGGGAGCTGAGCTGATTGCGTAGTGCTCCTCAACATCTGACCAATATCTGTTGACACTTTGTGAACTTCTGTCTAATTGCTGTTTTGAAGTTCGTCCTCAGTGCAGGTCAACAGGTGAGCTTCTGACAGTCTTAACTTGTTATTATCATTATCACTATAATAAGTAGCAGTAGTGGTAGCAGTAGTAATTGTAGTAGTAGTAGTTGTAGTAGTAGTAGTAGCAGTAGTCCATAGTAGTAGAAGTGGTGTACTATGTGTTTGTTGTTATTGTTGTCAAAATTACTGTCATTATTTAGAATTTTTGCAAAGTAATGGTGCTAATCATTTTAATTTTATATTGTCACAAATATGTGCTACTGTATACACTGATATCATTGCTATAGCAATATTTATTGTTATGAAATGTGTAATAATAAAGACAAAATAAACAGTATGAACACAGATGACTAAAGGATATGTGGCTTGTGATCAGTAGTTAAACAAAAACTTTTACTAAGATGATCTAAACTTTGACCCACTTGTTGTGTTTACAAGACAGTGGTGTTTGACGGACCAGCGTAAAGATAACATCTAACCACAAGAGAAGCCACAGATCCTAAGAATTACTTTATCTGCTGACCGCAGGAGATTGTGAAGGAAATGACACAGCTGACCTCTGTTTGTAAACTAAACTTCACCTACAGGAGCTCATCAGCTCACTGAAATTCTGGATTAATTATTATTATGACATCATTTGGTGGATTATTTACAGCCAGAATATTACTTTCAGCATTCAGCCTATTTCTTTCTGCTGAGTCCAAGAAATTTTAAACAGCAGGGTAATAACAGGTATTTATTTAGAGAATTAAGTGCATTCCTGCTGTGTTTCATAGAGGATTATTTGATAGGTGCTGCAGTAATCAGGTGATGACGTCTGTCAGGGCAGCTCTTGAACGTCTGCAGGGTGAAGATAAGCTAAAGAAACCTGCCGCACCCTGGATGAGGCGCCGAATGCTCTCTGACGCTGAACTGAACTAATACATGCATTTCTAGCCCCTCTGAACATGTATATGAACTATAATGAGATTTTAGCAACATAAAACTCAGTGACAGGTTCAGTCATTCCACTAGTCATGTTACATATTTGTCACATGACAATGTACAAGTTAAGAATTTAGCTTTTCTGTGAAGGTTTTTGGAAAAGCAACAAAAGACAAATTACTTCTCCTTTTTATTTTAACTTAGACTACGAACAGCTGCAGTACAATGGCTGCCTTTCTTCATCACTGCCCCTTCTTGAAGACCATCCCAAAGCCAGCTTTGAGGAGAACAGGGGCTTCCTTGCTCTCCCTGGCTGATCGATGCCCCATCATCGCTCGTCAGGTCAGTGTGAGCAGCCCAGCCTCTCTGGACTCAAAGCTGAGCGTCTCACCCGTCAAACCCCAGACGAGCTTTCTTCCCACCGTGGACCAAAGGAGGCTGTTTGCTCAAACGGCCACCCAGGTGGCTGTGTCTGTATCGAAGGGCTGCCCTTTTGTCACCTCTCAGATCGGGATGGTTCGAGCAAGCCCTGAAGTACAGGAGGATGTCAAAGAAGGTAACAGGAGTAAACCAGCTGCAGCGATGCTACATTTACTACAGATTAACTTAACAGATGCACTTTTTCTTAAATATCAAAAGGAAGACATGAATAGTGACATGTTATACTGACAGACCTGCACTCCTCTTTCACAGGTTTGGTGACTTCCCTGCTGAAAGGATTAAGGGATCCCATCCTCCCAACATCTGATCAAACCAACACTGTCACCCACCTCCTCAAAGACAGCATGAGTATGTTTTATAGTCCAAATGAGCTAAAGGCTGCTGTTACTACTTATTTAATATGATACAGTCAAGCAGTACATGCTGTTATTTTATGTAGATAGCTGCAAATTGAGTGCTATAAGTGATTTTAAGTCTTAACTATAATTCCTGCAGTCGGCCCCAGTTATGACTATGACCACTTCTTCAATGACAAGATTGCTGAGAAAAAGAAGGATCACACATACAGAGTCTTCAAGACCGTGAACAGGAGTGCTGAGGTCTTCCCTTTTGCTGAGGATTACTCCATCTCTGGACGGGAGGGCTCCCAGGTTTCTGTCTGGTGCAGCAATGACTACCTGGGGATGAGTCGCCACCCACAGGTCCTCGGTGCAATCAGGTACAAAGAGACGGAAGTCCTCTGAAACAAGTCCACATAGAGTCTCCAGTTGAATCTGTTTTTGTCAAAGCTATTCCAAGTCAAGTGTTAAATAGGAAAATCATGCAGGGGCGTATATTTGGCGTATTTGGAAGTCTATTAGCTTCTCTTTTTTGAGTTTAAGGATCTGCCAGTCACATTATTACTGGTAATTTTTCTTTCAAGAATATACTAGGTGTGTGTGTCGGTTCTCAGGTCAACTAAGGCAGGGTTATTTTAAGTCTTACTGCAGTCAAATCAAAGTCCAGTCTGTAGTCAGCTCTGACTTGATTCTACAGCTCTGCTATAAGCAAACCTGAAGCTGAATCCAGATGTTGTACCATTTACATATACTATTTTTTGGATGGTAGATCCTACACATGTGGGGATAAATTGATCCTCACTTTCTTTCTGTGTATGAGACACTTCGCCTTAGACTTAATTTGAAAGACAACAACATTTTTTGATTACTCATAATCAGTTATAACATGCAACTTTTGATTATGTGATGCTTTATCATTTTGTATTGGGTGATTTCAGAGATGCCCTGGACAGACACGGTGCAGGAGCCGGTGGGACCAGGAACATCTCAGGCACCAGTAACTTCCATGTTTCTTTGGAAAAGGAGCTGGCTGACCTTCACCAAAAAGACGCAGCTCTGGTCTTCTCCTCCTGCTTCGTGGCAAATGACTCCACCCTCTTTACTTTGGCTAAGATGCTTCCAGGTAAATACCGATCTTTGACCTCTGAGCTCAGTGTCATATTGATAGATTCAGGGGATTACATTAATAAAATGTCTAGTAAGAAAGTTAATGTCACTCTTTGTCAATATCACACTGTAGAAAAGTACCTCAGTATCTCAGAGTTGATACTGTTTACATCATTTAATGATGCGTTCAATGTGTCATACAGGGTGCGAGATCTACTCTGATGCAGGGAACCATGCATCAATGATTCAGGGCATCAGGAATAGTGGAGCCAAACGCTTCATCTTCCGCCACAATGACAGCACACACCTGGAGGAGCTGCTGCAACGCTCCGACCCTATGACACCTAAAATAGTGGCGTTTGAGACTGTGCACTCCATGGACGGTGAGTACTATGAAGTGTTACTATGTCATGATAGAGGAGATTATTAGGACTTAATTTGTTCGATTAGGTAATCAGATATAAAGAGGAGGGTAAATCCTCTTAACCCTGACCTTAACGCAGAAATAAATCAATTATATCAAGACAATGTTTTGTTTACATATGTACATTCTAAAATAGGTCCACCAGTTATCATTAGCAAAGTTTGCATTTAATGGCTAATAAAGAGAAAGCCAGGTTTGGAGTGTTAATATTTCTGTAATCTGCCATTTTTCAGCCTGCATTATGTGTCATTCATCACTGTCTCCCATGGGTGGAAGTAGTTTCCTCCCTCAGCTCTATTTCTCTGTGTGATATTAGACAGCTGACAGCTTCATAAAGCACAAGCTGAAGTAGACTGAATGAATGCTTGTAACCATTTCCAGAAGATATTTTAAAAAGCTAACACACAAAGGTTATTTTGATATAAATATCCTATGATTTGTAGATATAGGAGAGATTTTAAAAGTTGCAATTAATGAGAAAAACTCTCTACATGTATTTAAAGCATATAGTTCGTATATAGATCTTCCACAGTGATGACATTTGCAGCAATGATGTCCTGCTGCTCAACTATATTGCACAGATCTAATTGTAACGCCTTATTCTCTGGGGGGTCTCAGGTGCCATTTGTCCTCTGGAGGAGCTGTGCGATGTAGCTCACCGTTATGGAGCTCTGACGTTTGTTGATGAAGTTCACGCCGTTGGCCTGTATGGAGCCCACGGAGCTGGAGTGGGAGAGAGGGACAATGTCATGCACAAGATTGACATTGTTTCTGGGACCTTAGGTGAGTATCTACCCAATCGACTTTTTGTCCTTTTTACAATTTGCTCATAAGGGATGTCACTAGGACAGTAAAAGGGCATGGCAAACGGCTTCCAACTGTCATAGATTAATTGCCCCTCTTCTTGGCCAAACCCCATTTACAGCTGCTTGCACTAACTGACCCTGTCATTTTGCCAACGAGGCAGCAATAGCTTTTAACAAGCGTGATATGCTGCAATGTTGGTTAAACAAGTGCAGGAGAGGAGTGAGCTCTCATCAGAGGAAGCAGAGGTTTTATCAGCTGGGTGCTGGCTCTGCTCCCTCTCTCTGCTTCAAGTGATAACACCATCGACAGGGAGTCTGTGCTGTAACTTTATGACAGCTGAAGGGGTTTGGGCAGAAATCCATGCCAAGTGTTGACTAATCCTGGGTTGCAACACTTTACTTTACAAGGCTGTTTACAAAAAAGAAAGGAAGAAGCTCAAAGTGAAATAATAAAATAACACAGATCTTTCATGACACAAAACAAGGAACAAATTGATCATTAATGCAAGTATCATGAAGGTCAGATGTCATTTAACTCTATAATGTATATTTGAGACTTCAAAATAGAACAGCAAGAGTTCAGTCTCACCATCAAAAGTTTAAAGAAGTTATTTAAATTTTAAATAAATTAAATTAAATTAAAAAAAACATGTTTACCTCAGCTCAGTTAACTTTAAAAGGCCACAGTTTTAAATTGCGTACACGCTACATAGACGGTCCTTTGTGCTAGAGCCTTGTAATAAACAACTGACCATATAATTTCACTCCAACAAATTAGAAAACATCCAAGTTTGACCCTTTTTTCAGGATATGTCAAAGATTATTATAGTGGCACAGAAATTGTCAATCTGATTCCTTAATTTTAGCAAAATTAGCAGTACCATTTTTTTAAAAAAACATTAACATAACAATTAGCATTCAGAATTACATAAATATTACCAATTTAAAAATGTATGAAGTATAAAAATATTAATCGTAATGGATGGTTGTTTTCCAACAGTTATGTTAATGTACAGGCTTTATTACAGAATTATGACAGCTATTTTTAAAAACAATCTGTGTAGATACTGTGGAGTAGTTTAACTTGTAACCATCCATATTTAATATCATAATCAGGCAGAGAGAAATTACGCAAGAATGTTACTTTTGTACTTGTCATCACTGATTAGTTTCCATACCTCACATACTCTCTGTTATCTGTTGCTGCACCAGGCAAAGCCTTCGGCTGTGTTGGAGGCTACATTGCCAGCACTGCCGCCCTGGTGGACACGGTGCGCTCCTACGCAGCTGGCTTCATCTTTACCACTGCCCTGCCCCCAATGGTCCTGTCTGGAGCCCTGGAGTCCGTCCGGGTCCTGAAGAGTCCCGAGGGGCAGGCACTCCGCAGAGCCCACCAGAGGAATGTCAAACACATGAGACAGCTGCTCATGGACAAGGGCCTGCCAGTGGTCAACTGCCCCAGTCACATCATTCCCATTCGGGTATGAAGGTTATGCAGAGCTGCTGCTTCTTCCACCACCACAACTCACTCCACCGACCGAGTCATGGTTAACGCTGTTAAACCTGTTCTTCTCCAATGATGACAAGTCACAATGCTTGCAGTGAAATGGCTTCATGTGTTCTCCTCTGTAACTCATAACAACAGCACAGAACATATGGAGACTGACATGTGCCCCCACAATAATAAGACCTTTTTAGTGTTTATATATATAATCTAATTAATATAAATCAAAAATAAATTTATATTACACAAACTTATAACTTTGTTATGACACCATATATTTTGTCATTCAATTAATATGTATTTAATGGAAACATTCAAATCCAGGTTTATCAGTTTGTAATCACCTTTTTAAATACATGATGCCATTATCATTAAACACAATCATTCTATAATATCAGAGCTGACTCTTGATTCTACAGGACATAATCAATCATAGTTACCAATGGTTTGATGGTTTGATTCCTTTACTTTCATGTTTTGTTTCTTAGGTGGGCAACGCTGAGTTGAACACCAAGGTGTGTGACACCATGTTGGAGAAACACAACATTTACGTCCAGGCCATCAACTACCCCACGGTGCCTCGTGGTGAGGAGCTGCTGCGACTGGCTCCGTCTCCTCATCACAACCCCGCCATGATGGAGTACTTTGTGGGTGAGTAAGGGGATCCTTCCTGAAATTGGGTCAGAGTTGTTCTTGTAACGGTCCAATCACAGCAAGAGAGGGGCAATGACCAGTACCATGATTTATGTTTGTCCTCTGTGAGTCTCTTTACTCTGTAAGCATGTATGAGTCTCTTGGCATCCACCTGTCAACATCTACTGCAATGCAATAAAAACAAAATTACTTTGTAGAGATCCTTAAAATCTTGCCCTTTCAGTAGTAAAACTAACACCATAACCTCAGTATGTACTGGCCAATATAACCAGTGATGAGATTTAAAGTAATAAGAATAATAAATATGTGTATTTAGTTGTTCATTTCTTTAAT
>JAPZDY010000002.1:10663497-10681674 GCA_029783645.1 Ctenochaetus hawaiiensis
AACTGGTGGAGGTGTGGCAGGAAGAAGGGCTCCTGCTTAACAGCCCGGCCACAGCTTCCTGCACCTTCTGTGATCGTCCGCTGCATTTTGACCTCATGAGCGAATGGGAGAAATCCTACTTCGGCAACATGGAACCACAATATATTACTGTGTCTGCATAATACCCAAGTACATGTAGCACAAATTATTTATAAATATAATACTATGTTCTAAATCCTTTTAAATTATAAATTTCTCTTTAGATGCACTAAGAAGATTTTTGACACACTGACTTTGTGTTCAAATTCTTTATTGTTAGTAGTTTGGACCAAATCCCAATATTTATTTCTGTTTATCTTCATTTATGATTACTAAAATGAGTTTGCTGTTATTGATTTGATTAAATAAAATTGTGCATGCTCTATTTTAAAAGCATAAAACCTGCACACTGGGCACTTTTATAAATCTCATATTTTGGTGTGATGGTTTGAATTAAACATTGCTATTTAATTATATACTGCATGATTTCTTTCATACCACATTATTATCACAGCCATCATGTTTTCGTGTCCATTTCCATTAATAATTTAAATACTGATGTTTAAGTCATAAATATAAACTACAAAACCTGTTTAGTCTATAAAATAAGGCTTTATGAAAAATTCAATAAATTTGTGGTGTTTAAAATCTGTGTCATTCACATATTTAATACACTGCTTTGCTGTACTTATAAACAAACAAATACAATAACAGACACTGTTAATTCAACAAACTTCAAATGACATTGGAAGACATAATTTGAACTCTGCATCCTTCAAAGAACCATTAAACTTTCTGTCAGTTACAAAGTTCCAACACAATAGCACATCTTCTGGTACTGGCACCGACATGGCAACCTTCTCCTGCTCCTGGTGCAATGAGCGACACTAGTTGACATTGCAGGGACTAGCCACTTCCCGTTTGACCCTCACCCTTAGCCTGCGAAGCTCTGCATTCTCGCTGTCCACAGCAAGGCCACATTCAATCAATGTCCAGGCTTTTCTGAGCTGCTCCTCCCCGTAGTGCTGCAGTGCCCCCCGCAGGAAGCATTCGGACAAACGAAGTCTCCCCAGACCTGCCTCCACACACTGAATGGCCCGGTTCTTGTGGAGCTCCAAAGCCCGAGTGAAGTCCTCTAGAGCTTCCCTCTCTCTGGAACTGAGCACCAGGCTACGACCGCGCCGACACAAATCCTCCACCCAGACTTCAGTGTCCACTTCAGTGGAGCAGCTGGAGTCGGATGCATCATGTCTCTGGATGACTTTGTCCAGGTCAGCGATGGCCCGCTCGTGAAGTCCCAGCTGAGCGAGGCAGGCTGCCCGCTGGCGAAGATACTGGAGCTTGTGAATGCCTACTGCTTGTACTGCCACAGTCAAGAGTGTGACAGCCTGATCCCACTGCCCCACTGAAGACACACTGCTGGCCTCCTCTGCTGCTGCCTGTTACAATATAGATGCAGAGCAATTAATGTGTCATAAATAAATGCATAAGTATTTTGGATATTTAAACATGATCAAGGAAATTTGCTGTTGGTTGTAACTTTTGTAAAATGTCTTTTGATGTTGATCATGTTATTTTACTCATACCTGTCCATCTGCTCTGACCTTTTTGTCCATTTAAAGCAAAATGATTTTTTTTATTGTTTTGCATTTAGTGGGAATCCCCTAAATTGACAGGGTTGTGTTGTTTTGTGTTTTTAGATAAATTTACTCTGTACTCTGTTAAAACATAAAAAGCAAGATAAAGAAGAATGAAACAGTGAATAAATGTCAGACAGGTGAGTTAAAATCAAAATGGCATATGGATGAAATAAGAAATTACCCTAAAAAGAGATACCAGTGGCTTCAGTGGAAGACTCACAGAGAAGCTCATCTCAGTCAATATTATAAGAGTAAAAAATAACACCACAAGATAGATAGCAATTATTCATAAATTATAATGTCTTTATTAAGGGAGTTCATTCTAAAATTCAATAATACATTGTACATAAAAACTGTTCTGAACATAAAAAATATTAATCCTAAAAGCTTGTTTTATTAAGCTGTTTTAGAGATTTACAATTAAAATATTCTAAATCAAAATAAAAAACTTTTATTTTATTTTATTTGATAATGTTCATATTTTAACTTATTTGCAACACTTGTCTTAATTGCCTTCCATGGTGATGGAAAGAAAGCACAGATGTGGGAACATTCTTTACAGCGTCCTTCTGAAAATACTGGTAACACATGATTAGATCAACTGCGTGATGATGGTAGATAAAAATTGTAGCTGCAGCCAACACAAACAATACTGTTCACCTTTATACTGAATCTAAAAATCTTGCACATCAGCTTACCTGTGCCACATGTTTTCTCTGACTGATTGGAATCAGGGCCAGCAAGAAGTCCAGACTGGATAAGTCTTTCTCAGTCAGTTTGCTGAGCCTGCGAGCTGCGCTGCGGTAGTTCTGCTGCCATGCCTCCATCACACCCACTCTGGCCTGAGCCAGTGCATCTCTTGGCTCCTGGCCGAACACCTGGCCCAGATGAGCACCTGCTGACGTAACTTCACCTGGAACAGATAAAACACAACAGCAGGAGCAAAGAATACTGTAAACAAGGAGCAGTGATCTATAAATCCTTTTTAATCACAGAGGAAATGCCTCACAGCCTAAACCATAATCTTCTATTAAGACCATTTCCAGTAACATTGAGGATCCCACTGAGATTTCTGGCAGCAATGTTTGCTAAAGCTCCCATCTCACCTTTGGCAAATAGTAGGTCCACATACAGCAGATGCCATCTGGGGTCTCTGCACTCAGTCCTCATCAGAGCTCCACCAATTATAAAAGCCTCTCTGAGCTGCTCTTCATGGCAGGGGACAGCATTAGTGACAATGATGTCTGACAGACTGGTCCGACAGAACTGATGCAGCCAACCACAGACCAGCTTTCGTGCCTTGTCCTTGAGTGATAGGATGTCTTTGGTGACTATGTCAGCGTTTATCTGAAGTGCTGCCAGGATATCTTGAGTGCATTCCTAAGGGCAAAAAGCAGTTTTAATGTGATAGTAAACTAGAAATACACAATGCCTACAGCTTTCACCAGTTTATGTCGAAAAACTATGTCTTACCAGCCAAAATTTCAATAAAAGAAAGGCCCATCCCATCCCCTGAGATCTTGTTTTCCCACCCTATTCAAAGTGTAAGGTGTGTTGACTTCTTTGCCATCATGAAATGTTACATGACTTTTCCTCCTTTTTACTGTCCATGTTGGTCAACAAAAGCATGATACTGAAAGTTTACAGATGTAAATATACATTGTGGGTACTGAAGTTAAATTTCGAACAGTTATCAAAAGGAATAAACAGTTTTTTTCAGTCTACATGCTCAAAACTACAGTTTGTTTTGATAGTGTTTCTACTCTAGAATACCTTTTGCTGGTTCAGTATGAGATAAGTGAAACCTCGTCCACAAAGGGCCTGAACATGTTTGGGGTGCTCCTTCAAAATGGCACTGAAATCAAAGATGGCTGTCTTTCGTTGGCCCAGAAGGGCATAACACCTCCCTCTCTCCAACAAAGAGTCTGCTGCTTCACCACCTTGAAAAAGACAATCATCTCATTGGTTTTACAGCATAATCACTGTCGACTGCATTGGCTTCTTTTTTATTCATTCATGCTTGTGATATGTACCAAAATGGCTCCACATCCACAGATTTTTGCTCGAGTTGGCTGTCTTCTAGTTAAATAACACAGAACAAATCTGCCTGCTTTGTGATCAGTACGTTGAAAGATCTAACTCTGCTTCTGTCACAAAACAGAATCATAGCTTCTGTTTTAATTATTCCCTCTTTCTAGCTTAATGTAATATAGACTATTAACTAAGTCAATTTTAATCAGACCAATAACAGACAACAACATTTCATCAATCAGATTCTAATCACCAGAGGCCATGATAGCGATGGAGAGATATGCCACAGCCTCCCTGACAGCGCTCTCCTCTCGCGTGCCCTCCAGAATGCGTTTTGCAGCAGAGTGGCAATGCGCCTGCAGCAGCCTCCGATCCTTCTGTTGTGCTACTGCCAACAAGGGACGCAAGCAGCTTGTATCACCACAATGAATGAGCTTTTTCAGCAGCTGCAGGAAAAAAAATTGACAGATACGAAACCTTAAACTCGATCAAAGAGTAAATATTAAGTTCACCTGACAAACTACTGTCATTAATTTATCAATTCAGAATAAGGTTAACTATAAATATTCTATTCAGTTTAGTTCAGCTGACCATTCAAGATCAGACAGAAGTACACTTACTGACTATTAATGCATAACAATAAATAAAAATACCCTGGTGTGTTTAATTAAGCAAACAGATTCCATGTGTTACAACATTTCTTAGCTGTTCAAAGTCTAAAAAATTACCTTATGGCTTATTTTTTAATGCCCAAATAGTGACATGATGTATACCAGGCCCATCCAATGTAATTTTTGTTTTGGTAGAATGTGTTTGGTTTTTAAATTAAAGGAAGTTCACAGTCAAAGCTATGTAGAGTAATTTTAACTAAGATAAATGACAGGACCCACAGAACAAAGCTGTATAATAAATATAGAAGTCTGATTTATTGATAATATCCATTAATAAAAAAAATTAGACACAAGACCATGAAATTTGTAGCTCTAAGTTAAACATACAGTGAATAAGGTTAAAGGTTAGACTGTTAAATGTTTCTCTTGTCTGCTGGTTAATACTGTACTTCATCTTGTTGAAGCTCTGCTGTTGAATATTTGGACTTGTGTGCCTGTGGTTACAGTGGTGGGACAAGTATACAGATGTTGTACTAATTTTCTGCAGCGGCAGGTAAGGCAACATGTCAACATGTCGCATCTCATTTACACATTAGTTATGTGCTTTACTTGTATATTAGTCGATTAGTGTTAATACCCTTGCTAGTTAGCTCCAGAAAAATGAGTGGATTTAAACGAGAGGGTTTATTATTATTTTGTTAATGTACATATTTTAATTACTTTTGAACAAACTTTGCACTGAAATGTCACATCTTCCTATTGAAATTTTGCTCACACATTCCAGTCATTTGGATATCTAAAAAAGTGATCAATATTTCACATGGCCTTATAATATACACAACATTTTTCAGAAATGTTTTAACTCTAGGATTACTTTGTGGTAAACTTAGGTTTTCTCTTCTTAGTTTTGGAATCATCAAATAGTCTAAGTTTCAACTTTCAAGTAAATATATGGGAATTTTTTTAAGAAAAATAATTCATACAAGTTAAAAAATCTAATTAGAGATGTGGTTTAATGGGTCCTTGTGGTTCTTTCTTTATTGAATGTAGGCACTTTGAGGCTGTGTCTAGAGAGCAATTTGGGTAAATGAAATAGCACAGGCCAGTTTCTTCATAACCCTATATGGAATTTTGTTGGGCTATTTTGTTTTCACTTAACTCAGCATCCTCACATAATCAAAGTCTGACCTTTTCAGCTCTAGATACTGGAAAAGGCAACACTGTGACTTTGGATTAAAACTCAAAGACTTTTTAACAGGTTTTCCCAAACATTTTCAAGCAATACAGACCTGTATAAGACATAAACACAAGGAACGGACCAGTAATGTCAAGATCTTATGAAACAGAAATCTTAAATGTATAACTATTGCTGCTTTAGGTGTAGAAATTAAAATCAGGATTGTTAAATCACTGACTGAATCAATTTTGTGCAGACCCACTGCACAAAACCTACATACCTGATTGGTGTCATAAAGAAAGCCTCTGTGCAGCTGCAGGAGGGCAAGGCGAGCCAGTATGGGTGCCCGAGGACTGGTGGGCCCAATAGAAAGTAGCAATCGGTAAGCCTCCTCTACTCTGCCAAGCTGGTACAAGGCATCTGCTGCCAGGATCTGAGATGCATCAGCTCCAGGCTGGAGCTCCATCAGCAGCACAGCCAAAGACTGGACACCAGCAGGAGTCCTAATGCAAAGAGTGGGAGAAGTGAAAAGTAAGAATGCATTTAACAGAGAGAACATGGAAACTCTCATTTCAATGGAGATCACAATTCAACTTATCGTAACAGAAAAATAAACATTAAGAATGGCTTGTTTCCATTTCAGTGTCCTTTCTATGATATAGTGAGAATGAGTCACTAGCTTAATGAAAATCAACAAACATTAATTTCATTACTCTGTGCTTCTCATACAAGAATTTAACAAATGTCCTCCAAAAAGGCTTATTCAGTAAAGTGTAAGTGATACAAATATCATACCCTGATCTATTGCTGTCCCTTTTTGATGGGGCCTGCAGCTGATCCCCTTGCTGGGCGTGTTGGGAGTCTCCACTGAAACTCAACTTAGAATTGTGCTCTCCAGCCCCCTCCAGCATGATTCGTCCCTGTTCCAGTAAAACAGTAAACAGCAGCCCACGGTAATTCCATGGCACCAAGCAGCGAACAGTCAGTGCTGTTTCCTGTGGCTGCAGCCTACTGGCTGTCACATAGTCTAAAGCTGTGAGGTAGTTTAAACCAGCCATCATACGCAGGAGCCCCCTGCCACACAGTGCCCGCACACAGCTCAATGGGTGTGGGGCATTGTGTTCAATTACAGCCTGGAAGTCTTCTAATGCCCCCTTGTGGTCATCAGAGAGAAGTCTTGCATATCCACGAAGAACTTGCACTGTGTTTTGATAGCTCTGCTGACCTTGGGCGGCAGCTAGCTGGCTACAAATAGACAGGGCCTCCTTGTATTCCCCTCTGAGTAGAAGGCAGTCGGCCAGTCGTACTCGCAGCTCTCTGCACCCTCCATCAGGCTCTAAATGGCACAGAGTCCGTAACTGAGTGATCACAGGGTCCAGGAGTTCAACTCCTTCAGTGGACCGCAGGTCTGAGCGGATCAGGACCTTTTCTCTGTAACCAGACAGGCCCCTCTCTGCCTGCTGACGGAGATGTTTGCAAGCAACCACCCCTGTACCGAGATCTGTGAATAGCTTTTGAAAATAAATTCGGGCAGTGGCAGGGTGGACCTCGAATGCCTCCCCCAAGTCCCTGCATGCCTCTGTAGTCCGTCCACCTACTGACAAGCAGGCAGCTGCTCGACTGGTTAAGAGTCCAGCTCTCCTCTCAGGAGTGTCAGTGAATGACTTGTCTGCACAACCATTTGACATTTTCTGACAATCACCATGATGCAAGAGAGCAGAGTACACTTCAGCACTGTCCTCAAACCTGCCAGTCAAACACAAATATGCTGCTTGCAGCTCCTGAATTTCTCTATTACCAGGTGAGAGAGCCACCAAAAACTCCATAATTGTGGAAGATGATTCTACATCTAGCTTATCATTCACCTTTGCTGCCACTCGACACTCACTGTCAAACACCAGAGAGGGATGTATGTGCAGTATTTGGTCTGTAAAGGCCCTCACTATTTTGGATATGTGCTGGGCTTGTCTCCTTTTAGTCAATCTGACCATCTCAGCCTTATTATTCTGGTAAGCTTTTAAATAAAGCTTCAGCCCCTTGACACTGTGAGGCTGTGAGAACAAGCAAGCTAGGGCACGAGTTATCTCCAACACAATGCCAGTTTCACCTTGTGGATAAGGGTTTCGCTTCCCATCAAGCAGAGCAGTGCAGCGGACAAAAATCTCCTCACATCCATGCCCACCAGTCTGGAGGAGAGACTCCATTTTGAAAATGCTGGCTGACAGATTGTTGGGGCAGAGAGTGGAGAGAAAAACAGCTACAAGACCTTTATTTAGATCCTCAGCAGGCTGGTTCTCTTTGTGATGGTCAAGCCAGCCTTCCAGAGTAGAGATCACCCCACCCAAGTTTGACTTCAATTTCCGCATGTGGGACATGGTGGAAGCAGCATGAGTTCTGAAGGCAGACATGTAGAGATAGGTGGCCTTCCCAAGCTCTCCAGCCTCAAGGAACTTGTCTCCTTCTCGACACAGCTCTGAAACATTGACTGCTGGTCGAACCACAGCAGTCATGATTAGGCAGCACCTCTCTTCACGTATTCACAGTAACGTCACCTGATGGGTAAAAACAGGAAATGAGGTAAAAAAAAACTCAACTTAAATCTTTAGCTTTCATACCAGAATTACAATGTGCAGACTACATTTAATGTCTCACAGTAAGCAGTGCTCACAACACAGTCATCATGCAAAACATAAGGACACTGAAATTAAAGCAGCTAAATGGAATATAGTGATTAATATTTAGGATTATCTAAGGTCAGTATTATTTTACTACGTATATATGGCCTATTGTGAAACTGTTGTTCTGAGATCTTTTACTGCAATACAACTCTGTATTTAGCAGTAACTAGTATATTGTCTTTAATTAACAACCCTTAGGCCCAATTATTTTTAGTCTTAATATACCTTACACAAGCCTTGCAATATTTATGAAGTTCACTTTTACAAACAGGGTGTGGAAGTAATATCTTATATATCTTTACAGAGCTCAGTGTTGATACCAGCCCAACATAGTGAAAAAAATGTAAGCAACTTTGACAAGAAAAACCGGGAGCATTAAGTATGTCAAACTAGAGAAAAAATGAAATGCGCCACCCTAATACCGACAAACTTCTGAGTATTTGATACTTACTAGCGCCTCCCGTGGGGAAGTAACTTCTTGCTTTCCCTGGCTCATAGCTCATCTACCTACCCTGTTTTTGTTGCCAACATTACCGTGACCATTCTAAATACTTCTTAATCTGTTTTCAGTAAGAAAACAAGTCGCCAATACGCTCGTTGAAAATGTCCTTTCATTTTCTGTCACTGCACGTCCCGACAATAGAAAACCTGGGCCCCATTTTTGTAATCCAATAGCTCTCAGGTTGATGTTGCCAGGGCAACACGGTTTTGTCCACAAGTTCTGCATGCTACAGAAGCGAAGTTTTTAAAAGTTTTTCACTGGTGGACGGACACAAGGATAGCAACGAGATAAAAACAAATCAACTGCAACTAGTTTCACATCACCGTGACCTCCTCCGGGCTCCGTCTCTTCTGTTGTCGGGACGATCCTGTCGCTGTTGTTCTCATGAGCATGGTCCGGTTACTAATGGAAACCACTAACGCTCGTGCTAACAGGACGATCACAACCTCGCGGACCATGACAGCTTTTCATAAAAGCTTTATCATAAAATGATATATTTTCCTGACGCATGAAGACTCTAGTGGTGCTGTTTCTATGAATGCTGAGTGAAAGTGAGAAAAGTTGTGAAAGTGAGAGCATTATTATTTTAACCACAGACATTTTTTACCAAAAAGCAAAGAACTTTAGCATAGTGCCTCAGATATATTGGTAGACCAATTGAAGCTACGGATGTACAACATTTATTTTTCAAATTGCTCCTATCTCCTATCAAGCGCTAGCATCAAAAAGTAGTTGAAATTGTGGACAGACAGGAAAGTAAACCAAAATGTTGCATTCATGTGCAGTTGTAAAAATTACTTCCCTCATCAGAAATGTGTTGGCTACTTGGCAACATATCAACGTGTGTTAATACCATGCAAAAAATCAGTTGGTTGTTGTATGTGTATGTATATATATTAAATATTATCATGTATCTGTTCTTGTTCTTAGCTTCTTCTTTTGAGGGAATACGGACAATATAGGACAGCTGCTCTTTGTGCTAAAGCAGAATTTGCAATTCATGAGATAAGTCTAATCCACCTCAAGAATAAAAGCTCTTCAAGCACCCTGCCTGCATTTTCTTTGTATGGGCCCCTGTGCTCAAAACTGCACACCAGCTGCTGTCCTACAAACACTCAGCCAATACTCCCACCTTGTGGCCAGGGATTTTAATCTGTATGATGACACTAAAAGGCTGTTACAGTGGTATATCAGGTTACATAAATTGTTGCATGGGTGACTTCAGTGAGGATAAAATCCCCAATCATTACCATGTCAACATAATAACTCACTCATTGAGCTTTAAAAAAAAAAGTAAAGCATTCATAAGAATTTTTTTACTCAATAAAAAATAATAACCACAAGATTTACACACACAAATCAACACAGTCAAAAACCATATATCTCGATACATTTTAAAACATTCATAAAAAACACTCAATTATTTGGAAAGTCCAGATTCCTTTCAGTAACTAGAACTGACATATAAAAACTCTCAAAGTGAGATACTCTTACCTCACAACAGGAAACCATCATGCATGGAATATGTGTGGTGAGGAAATACCCAACGTACTACACACTGACACTATTTATTTGCAGGAAACTAAAAATCAGACGTCCTCTGGGGACTTCATTTTTTCTTGTCAGGCGAGGGTTCACAACAAGAAACAATGGCTAAACAGTTTTAACACACCTGATGAAGAGATAAAGGAGATGCCCTTTATGATGAAATGATCTGCAACAGGGCTGTTCAAACATCATAGATGTACAATTAAATGTTCACACAGTATATATACTCAAACTGAAGACAAGTATTTAATCTGACTGATTAAAGAAAAAACAACCACCAAATTCTTGAGAAAAGGGAAGTTTTTCTCTTCCTGGTCATCACTTCCTGCTCACACATACACATAATTTAGAATTACAGACATGAACATTTCAGCACTTTGCTGCATAAACACAACCTCTCACACTACTGGCCTTTAAAAGATGCCACAAAACAATCTGTGGTGTGCTGACGGGTGTTTTGACAGTATGGCTAATGGAAGGGGTTTTCCCTCAGTTCTTATTAGAATTATTGCTCTTCTCCATGATTACACAGTTGTGTCTGAGCATTAACAGGCCATGAGAACCCTGGTGTTGCTGTGTTTCATGCATATGAAGAATCCATTTAAATAATTCAAACTCCAGTTCTACAGTTGACCCCTGCATTGCAAAAATATTTTTTAATGTACATTCTGCATTTTAAAAGTCAATATGGTGGTAAATAAAAGCTCTGCTAAATAAAAACTCAGTAAAGGAGATAATATACTCTTGTCTTAAGTGCATTGACAAAATGTATCCAAAAAAAAAATTAAAAAACAGAAGACAAAATCCTCCAATAGTGGTTGAGCCTATCTGAATCTCCACAGTGCCCCATGCTCCACTATGTCATTTAACTTTCACAGTAATATACATCTTTATTACTTAGAATGGGTCATTTGTGACATCATTACAGTCTGTTTACACACTATATAGTACCTACAGTTAGTAAAACCCTTTCCAGCTTGAATTTGAAGTTTCTAGTACTCTGTACTGGCTTCTGAGGCTGAAATACTGATGTCTCTCACTGTATGACGGTGTGGTACTTGTGTTGTTCCCAGTGCAGCCTCAGGTTTTCTGCACTGCAACAATGAAACCTTGGTCTGTGAAAGGTCTCCACTTCAGCTTCTCCAGGCTTTCTTGCAGCAGCTGAGCACAGCCAGATAAATCCATGTAGTGCAAGGCCGAGAAGACATCATCCAGACTCGCAGTGGAGCGCTGGCTCCACAGCCTCAGCATCTGGTACTGCCTCTCGATTGAGCTCAGGCCAAAACCAGCCTCCAGCTCCACCCGCTCCAGCTGTTGATCAGCTATTGAAAGCAGGCGCAAAAACTCCTTCCACCTACGCAAGGGCACCTCCTTGATAATTGTGTAGAGGACGATGGCTGGCCAGTGCTCTGATTGCTCGTTAGGTCTGGCATCTGGGAGGAAAGAGTTGCAGACTATCAGTGCATGTGTAAAACTGAAAACTTTGCAATGGGTTCCAAAGGTCAGCTGCAAGAGTGGGTTATCTGTCCAGTTTCCCACCGCTCAACCTCAAATTGTTCCTCTGTGATTCAGTAAACACCTCGTCCTGCTGAAAGTTATGTTTTCAAGCCCACTGTAAACCCAGATTTAGGCTAAACTAAAGGTCATCCAGATACAGAAAGTTTACAAAGGCATTTGAGCAGAAAATGTCAGATCATTCCTGCACTGACTGCATTCATTTTGAAGTTGACCTACAGCTTTGTTATAATGTTTCTACTTAAAAAATTCCCCAACATATAAAAAACAGTAAAAGCAAAACAAACAAGTGCCACCCTTTCCCTCATGGACAGGAACAGAGAGCAACAATGCTGAGAGCACAACATCCTCATGTAGTTTTTCAGCTAAACCACAAATTCCAGACAATACACTATGACATAAGCACTGACAGCAAAAGTAGTTGTGTTTAGGGTCCTACCTAAGACTGTCTTTTAAATTTAATTTTACAGGTTTGTCTAGAGATACAGGGATTTATCAGGTTCTTAGTATATAACAACAAAAAATGTGATATCAAGAGTAAAGGATTGATCTACTGTAATTTGATTTAAAAATAGAAAGCTTATCAAGTTTTATGGAATTTCGCAATGAGTAAATAAAAGGTTAAAAGAAAGCAGTGGAAAATCTATGTGGCTTCATCAACCTTTCACATGCACTTCTAGAAATAACAACTGAATACATGTGCCAGTGAAGATTTCAAAAAACTTCAGACATGGTGTAGAAGGATGCAAATCGTTTGCAGTTTGGTGACATGCATTCAAAATCTGATTAGCCATTTCCCCTTATGTTGAACTGCTGACTGATGTGAAAGAGTGAGGGCGTCCTGTTTCCCAGTTTCCACCTCCACACTGTGGGCCTCTGATCAGTGATAAATAAACACATTTGACAAGCAGAGATCAAAAGGCTACGCTCTAAGTGTGAAAAAACTGCAGCTGAAGATGGTGCACCACAAGAGTAATCAGATGGGAAAAAACTGTCACCATGACATCTTTTTCAAAATTTTCTTCACAAGACATTTGGCATGAGCAGTGTGATGTTACATTTAACCAGAAAGGCAGACAGGACCCAGTCTTTGTGCATGTAACATCTGATCTGCCTAAGCATCCTTTAGCAAGTTAGTAAATCTTTTACAGGTATTTGTTACAGAGTACTATAAATACTTGAAAAACAAATAATTGAAATAATGAATAATTTCTTTTCTATCACTTAAGGTAAAGTTCCAGCGTTACATAATCTGGTTTTGAACCCATGTACACCTCCTCCGTAGGCTAGTTTTCAAAAATCTAAACTGCAGTTATAAAGGTAGGTCAATCATGAGTTGCACAAACATAATTCTATTGTTCGTCATTAAATGTCAGTAATCCATGTAAAAATTACTCTATTTACTACTCAAGAAAAGCACAGCTCTAAAAACACCTCTGTCTTATGTTTAAATAAAAGTCCTCTTTGTGATTTTTAATTAAAAAAAATACATATATCTCTGAAGTGCAGGGAGGAAAAAAACTTTCTATACTATTTTGTCAAGTATTTGAACAACATTAGGACCAAGCATTGCTTTTTTGTTAGTGATGACAAGAGGGTAATACAGACACTTCCTATGTTGTACAAAATACAAAAGAAACTGATAAAAATCACTGTCAAGTGTCTGATTGGTGTCTGATATTACCTTAGACATTTAAGTGTGCTTTTCTCCTAAGCAAATTTATCTAATCTTTCTAAATTTTCTTGACTTTAATATTGAAATTGTCAGAGCTTGTCCAGAGCTTCCATAGTTCAACTTCCATTTCTTTTTCCAATTTTAAAGAATCAGAGAAGCAACTGTCTCTCTTCTTGTATCTTACATCTTTGTGTCACTTGTTTCTAATAGATCGAAACAAAGCTTAATAAGATCATAGCTAAATTATACCGTTACTCCTCCCTACCCTTCTTTTTTTCAAATAGGTGTTTTGTTGTTGTTGAGGTAGTCTGTCTTTTCTCCTTTATATCTCTTACAGTTCCACCACACCTTAGAGACACAGTTTTAAAAACAATACTGTCTTCTTTTGACTCTTTCTTAGGCTGGTTTCAAAAATGTCTTTTTACAGTTGTGGAGAGAGAAGTTTCTCACTATCAAGAGTTAAAATGTTCCAATGACAGTATGAATTAGGATTCACACCACAGTATGGAAACCATTCATAAGGTAGACTAATGATTCCATGACAGCTTGATCTAGAGAAGATCATTATGCCTCTGATACATTCTGAAACCTTTAGGACTTTTGTTAGAAGACAGAGTAGCTGCAGGTAGAGCAAATGTAGTATTAGTCATAGTCTCATGACATAACCGTTGATCTATATTGAAGAGTGAAAGGAAAATAAAATATCAGCAAAGAAATGCACAGTAATTTTGATCATTTATAACTACTAACCACTGGTAGCTCTTTCACAATTTTAACATGCCATAACTCAATTAGTTTAAATTAGTTTTTATTTATTTAAAGACCAAGGAATGTAAGAAATAAATAAATATGATGTAATGTTTTTTATGTATACAGTGCATATCTTTGTTGGGCATACACCTATTTCTTTCATGTGTATGTATTCTGTTCAGTTTTTTTAAACAAAATATTAGCAGTGAAATGCTGCACCGGGGATGGAGAGAAACAATAATGTAAACATCACCACACATAGAAAGGCTGTGAATCTTAGCCAGGCCATTCTCACCTTTGTGTTGAGCATCTGGCAGTGCAGGACTGGAGTGCGGAGCTTGATGCTCTGATGTGGCTGGACTTTGGCTGAGAGGCATCATGGGAGTTTCCTCTGAGATGGTTAATGTCTTGACAAACAGGAAAGAGGAGGTAAAGATCTTTGTCACAACTAACACATTAAAGAGGGTGATGGTACAGTATAGGGGAAAATTAATCACCTTGAAAAGTTATTACACCTTCTTTTCAATTAAGCTACAATTTGCGATCAACATTTTTCCATTAATTGACCTTTACATGATTGTTTGGGGTTTTTTAACATGGCCATCTGACCATCCACCTACAATACTTGAAGATTCCAGATCTTTATCTTAACAGAACATAAAATGTAAGAAACTGAGCACAAACCAGCATGGTCGGACTGCTGCCTTGATGATTATGTTGGTCTGTTAGGAGGAAAGCAGATCTAATCAGTAAACTTCCTGCTTGAGCATGGTTAGCTGGTAAAGCACATTAAATACAAAAAAAGGTAACTTAATAATATTTCTGTTAATTTCTAAATACACTTACCTGGGTAAAAAATGTGGTTTAAACTTGATTTTAAGCACAAACTTTAATTGAGGAGGGATACATGAGATACATAAGGGTTTATCTTTGGTTGTTTTGTGCCACAACACCTACTGTATATTAACAAAAATTTGGAGAAAGGTACCAAGTATTTTTAGGTCAAAAGGCTTATGTCCTAGTTAAGCCATGAATCTCATCTTTATTAATTTTTTCAGGTGATTTTAAGCTCATCAAACCAAAGTAAATAGTTTTTAACCTAGGGAAAAAGTGTTGTGGAGTAAAAACAATATGGTTAAGCACATATATAAGCTGCATAAAAGCAAAGCATTCAAAGAACATGTACCCAAAAGCTGTACATAAGAAAAATACTTCCTGCACTAGTTACCATTAAATTTGGTTTCCTCCACAGGACCCAGGTTTTTGTTAGCAATCCAGCAGGGAAAACAGTCTAGGAATCTGTTTGGGTTCCTGGGTAGGAGCAGCAGGAGCAAAAAAATTACAAGAAATGTAAACATACTCCCCACGAGGACCAGCCAGGGCAGATGGTTCACTGCTGTGGACACAAAGAAATACCGAAATCACTTTACAACTCATTAATTCTGACCACATTTGATGATTAATAAAGTAATTGTTCAGATAAGTTGAATAATTCAAAGCCAACCACACAAGATACAGTGAAAAGGAAACAACAGTCTGGGTTTACTCACACACAACTAATGTTAGTGTTAAGGGGTAAATGAATCATAAAACTACAAATTCAGACACCACTAAGTTATTCTGTGGCATTAGTCATTCTGTTTAGGAGAAATTCACAGTACATATTTAGAACTAACAGTTATTTGGAACTGGTCTAATATCAAGAGTGGATGAGCTGTTTGAAGCTGTGGTTCTTGTCCTTCTAGATGTCACATCCATTAATGTACTTGTAGTTGCAGATGTAGCTGCAGATATAGTTGTAGATGTAGTTGTAGATGTAGCTGCAGATGTAGTTGCAGATGTAGTTGTATTGGGAATCGGAGAGGGTAAAAATCCTCCACAAATCCTCTTGCATTCTTTGTTGTTCAAACACCTGAAAAAAGGAGAGACTCATATAGACAACAGTGGGCTCTGACAGCACTTTTATCCACACATTGGAGGGCAGCTCCACAATTTTTCAAGTCTTAGGACAATGGTCAGATGTGCTTACAAACATTACAACATTGTTTTTGCCAGCTGTAACCACCCCTCTTGTTTGTACCTACTATACTATGGTCTCGTATTCATGCTGTTTTAATGAAAGTGATGGTAACAAAATCCACATTTAGTCAAATAACGTTAGTGTTTAAGTATAAATTTCTCTCCTTGCGTTTGCTTTAACAGTATCTTCCTGCAAAGCTGTAATTGATAAGTTTATTAAATAAAAAAGAAAAAGAGTACTAAAAAGACAGCTAAATATTAGCCTCTGATAAACGTTCATGTGTTTTCACAGAAAAAACAGTGTGGATTTTTGAAATCTTGATAGAAAGGGATTAGCCAGGAGCAGCAGAAGGAATGATTACAGCAAGTTGTTTCAGTGCTCATATACTCACTGGACAATTGTTAAGAGACATGCTTATCCTTAATGTGTGTGTTTTGTGTGTGTACTGTTGCAATCTCTTTTTAGTAGGGCTAACAGTTTTAACAAAAGCTGAGCTCTTGAGGTCCTTAACGTCCACGGCTACTCTGATCAGCTCAGGTAGTGCATTGCCTCAGGAAAACCACAGGAACTGAGTGTCGGAGAGAGATGCAGAAAAAACCTAATCTGAAAATTTACAGCAGTTTCCTCCGTTCTACTGAGAACACAACTTCCCCTCTGACCTTGGTCCTCTCACATTAGATTTGACCATGGACATGTATTTCTGAACTGAGACTAAAAAGAAGCTGAATAATCAAAAAGAATAGTGTTTTTTTTCAGTTTTGCTAAGTCTTTTTTAAAATGTCTTTAAATATCTTATTCTGTTCCCCAATGGTCAAAACCCTAAGATACTGAACTTAAATTAATTTGTAAATACACAAAAGAAGCAACTGTAATATTTAAGTCACCAATTGGTCATCAATTTCACTTGATTAATCTACTGAAACAATTAATTGTTAGAAATACTGCAGCTTAATTTTTCAACTATAGACTAATAGATAAATGGATTAACTGTTTACTTTGTTTTGTTTAAACCACACTGTGATCTTTGTCAGGCTCATGTCATGTCATGCTAACAGAGATAGCCATCAGAGGGTCATATACACAAACACACCTATCACTCTGTTTACAATTTGTATAATTAAAAATCAATCTGACCATACTAAGAAAATCAGATGATAGGAGTGCCTCAACAGAAATGTAAACAAATATTGGATAAAAAAAACACATTGAACCTACTCCTACATCAGAATGCTGACATAAAATACATACAAATATCCAAAAAAGGAAGCATTTATCACAGAAAGTATTACACAGAAAGATGGAAATACAGCAAATGAAAGAGGTAGAAAAATACAAGGCAGAGACACCCAATAACACACGAGTGCCAAAATTAATAATTTTCTCAGATCCCAGGAACTATCACAAGAGTGTGGAAAGAGATATTTTACTGATTTTTCCTTCAGTTGAAGTTTTTATCTCTGATTACACTCTTTTCTGACACAAAAAACTGCTAATTGAAACACAGTCTAGATTTCCTCTGTCATACCATTGAACTTCCTCTTTTGTGCATCCCTGGCACTCAGGCTCTGAAACAAAATATGAGGGTGTAAGAATTCAATAAACTATGGTTTCTTTTTAAGTACAGTTGTATTACATTGTATAAATCAGGGATTAATCAGTATGGCAGCTGTATATACCAATCTAGGGCTTTAACTCCCTTCACTTCACTCACCCTTACAACTGCTACAGGGGCAGAGTTGGCAATCCAAGGAGCTGAGTGATGGACTTGCATTGTAGTAGTTCATCTTACAGTCACATTCAGTATTACTTTCATAGGTGCATTTCTTTGTTAATTTCTGATACTCTGGGGAAAAAACAATTCCCAGCATTAACTCACAGTCCTGGGAAGGTGGCCGTGGAACTTCATGCATTAAAAAAAACACACAACAATAAGTAAATGGATCAAAAATTTAATTGCTCCTTTTTTTGATCCAATATTTTTTCATATGCGTCTTTTGTTAAACAGCTAATTT
>JAPZDY010000002.1:10684515-10706855 GCA_029783645.1 Ctenochaetus hawaiiensis
AAAACCATCATAACTTTTATTCAAGGTAAGAGAAATTGTAATTTCACTTTTAGTATTTGGCCACATTAAAATTAATCCCAGAAGCTGCCACTATGTCTTTCCGTCACTCAACTTCATTACTGTGCTTTGAACCAGATACTTACCAGAACATACACTACACCTCTCGCATTTCTCACTTGTATTCTCTATATCTGTGAATTCGCCATCAGCACATTTTTCACATTTGTGTGTTCTATTTGGATGGTTAATACAATCACCAACTTTATGGTATCCTGGGAAAAAGTGGAGAGAGGGAATGAGTTAACATGTGACATTTACACTATAATTGTACAACGCAAGACCATTAAATAGTTTTATATTATTACTAACCACGTGAGCATTTATCATAACATAATTCATTGACCACCACGGTGCTACTCTGTCCAAGGGAAAGGAGGTCAAGTATCAGAAGAGAAACCTGAAACAAAAGACAACTTTTAACAGCCTGAGATACTCTGTGGACACTGACACCACAGCAGTTATTACAAAGTGAAGTGGAAACATGGTTAAATACAACTTGTCAAATCATTTCTTGGGCATCTCTTGCTTTAAATTTTTATACACCTTTGATATCAAACAGGTCTATGTGTTATCAAATATGTATATTCAAATATTTTATTTGAATGTTTGGAGTATAAACCTATAAACCTATAAATTATTAAGAGACTGCAGAATCAGCCTATATCCATCCCACACATAAACACACACTATCAAGGGAACAGGTTGCCCCATCCCTTTAAAAATTTCTGGCTTTGGTACAGTACACTTTCATTGTTTGAGTTTAGTGTTGTCATCAAACCCTTCAGCGAGCAATTATATCACAGTGTTGCAGTTTTTTTTTCAATTATGGTCAACCAGTTCAGTTAGCAACATCATGCAGCAGGTCTCTTGGTTACAGTTGATCTTTAACCTCTCTGGTAACAACCTGGTTGTGTCCTTCAACTGGTTTGTATCAATAACTGTATCTTAAACATTTGAAAAGTTCCTCGCCTGCATCATAAACAATTCACAACCACTCCTGAAAAGAGTTTAAACAGTTTACTGACAGTCTGATGGAGTTCATGATGGACTTAAAACTATAGTAGCTGATGCTTATTGATAAGGGGTGAACCAGATAAAATTGCTAATGGGAGGATTTACTTTTATAAAATTACTACAAAATCCTTTTGCAGTTTTCAAACAATGTTCTGTCCAACTGTTGTGTGGGGCCTGAAGAGTAATAGACGAATATTTTGTAAGACAAATCGCCAAACCTGTAGGTTGTTTAAAAGATACAAAGCCATCTAAAGGTATGAAGTCTTGAGGCTGCAGCACTCTAACTAGAGGGTGGCTATCCTTGACCCCTCCTTGGCCTAAAATGCCAGCAACTGAAGTTGGCTGTCAAATAATAATACATTAGATTTGACAGAGACAACCTTACATTGTCCCTCTTTCTTTTTTTCCGAGTTTGGGGTAAATTTTAACACCAAATGTATGTAGATGTAATCATTCAACTCAAGTGGGAATTTTCAAATTCTCTGGGTCTTTAAAGGAACTAAACTGAACACACACAGTACAAATGAATCATTTGATATCATTCCACAGACCAAATAAATGATTGTGAAAATAATCTTAAGTCTAAACAGTTATGTAGATGATCATTGGTAAAAGTCCAAGTCCAAAACCAAGTGCAACATGTCGAGCCTAAAAGTTTACTCTGAAAACCGAAACCACAACGGTGAGATTATAATTAAATACTGTGAATCTCTCTCAAAGTACTGCACATGGTTGCATATCAATCTGTAGAGCTACTTAAGTGATGAAGTCACTTTCACAGTCATGCACGAACATTCAAAGAACAGGTTCCTAGACAACATTAAGCATTAATGATGTAAACAATCCACCAAACCAGTTCTATCCAGCAAAAGTGTTTTTTTTGGTAACTTTCGTGGTAACAGCAACACTGTGAAAACACTTCATAAAACAACCACTGACGATCTACGACAAAACACTGAAAATGGATTACTTACCAAGACAAAGTCCATGCTAGAAGAGGCGACTGTGTGGAAGTTAAACAACCGATTTTTGGTACATGTCAGTTTCATTCATTGGGAAAACAATTGTCAGGTTATCAGCAGACGAGGACACCACTAAATTCACAGCCAGGATGATGCATTCAGACATTAAGCCGTCTGTAGATTTCCCTTAAGGCTGAGTCAAATAAAACGCTAAAGGAAGCTTTTGTGCGTGTGATAGTTGGTCAGAGCTGTCAGGTTTTGGAGTGTTCAGAGAAGTGGTGCAAGAGGCAGGAAACACAGTAAGATCACGTAAACACACCCCCCACACACGCACATACACACAGTGACACAATTTCGAGTGGCAGCGTCAGTGCATGAGTCCATCCGTCTGATTGTTTCCTATACTGTAGATCTGCTCTGATAATAAGTGCTGTTCACACACAACTGGTGACAATCATGAGACAAACTTATGAGGCAGATACAATAGTGGTTGTGTGAGTAGGGGTAGGGTGGGCACATTGGTTATATTTAGGCATTTTAGTGGCTTCAACTAATTTCTTTTTTCCCTAATGACACAAATTTAAATAGGACAGTGGGCAGAAGTGAGGACCAATCAAAATTTGACACTCAGTCACAGAATAGAGGGGCAAAAATTTATTTTAAAAAAAAGTATTAGCAGGCCTTTGCTGCAGTAGCCCTAAACTTAAATCTGTGTCTTAGCTTTTCACCGTCTATAGAACTTTAAACTAAGCAATACATGCACCCTCAAACAATGTTATATGTAAGTTACAATGTGTAACAACAGGGCTAGGTACTTAGCGGCAGTAAATTAGAGATACAATTTACTGTTCATATCTAAAGTCTTAACACAGGCAAGAATCTATGATTACGACCGTTTGTTTCAAATGTCTCCAACAAATGGTGATGAAATATCATAAACTGAGTCAAATTCCTTGTATGTGTAAAACCAGTAAAACCACTTGTGATTCTCTGATTCTGTCAAATGTTTTGTAGGCTGAGTTCTCATTTTTCCAACATCCTGAGTTTGTCATGATTCTGACACTCACACTTCCCCGAATGCAGAAATCATCTAGTGAGACAATGTTGACTTGGTGTAGGAAACACACAAGATGTAAAATGATGGTGTGTGGCATAAAAGTGAGTGCGGGTCACCTAACAGAGATGAAAAATTTTTTAAGGAGTAGCAGTCAGCATTAACTTGTTATTGGGTAATAAAACCACTAGGCATTAAAGATAAAACTGGCTTAAATGTAGCTAAAAAGCCAATCTTTTTGGATGCTTGCACTACATATACATATTTTCCAACACTGCTTCATAGTGAAAGCCCAACAAAATGTTTAAATATTCCTGGTCATTGCTGAATGCTTTGTTTCAGAAGGTTTCAGCTGTGTAAGTTTGTTTCAACCATAAGTTTGCACAATAGTCATACCCACATGTATACATTAAATATAAACACTGATTACACAATAGGTTTTGAAAATGTTCCCTCTGACTTAATTTTACTTCATAAAACTTAACTGGAGATCTTGAAATCATGATATTTGTTCTGTACCACGTTTATTCATGTGGCAGTTATACTTTTACCTGCTTTTGTGTTTTTAACAACCAAATCATCAATTAACAATTACCAGGGAGTTTGGATACTATGTTTGACTTATTTGACTGGGACAAAGGTGGATTCAAAAACTTCATTCTTTTTATTTTCACTGCATTTAGAAATGTAATGTTACCTTCACGAACTTAACATGACCAGCCATTTTTTAACTGCAGTTATAACAAAATAATAATTAAGAGCTCATGAAGTGAGATCCATTGCTGTAGATTAACTCACCTAACAGCATCACTTTGAGCATCTTGAGTGATTTATCACTTTAAGAGAGGGCATTTTTCTTATTTAAACAATGTTTCTTTTAATATTTAGGCGCACCAGTAGTTCGTATTTTACTCTTTTCAGCTATTTTGTTCTTTTTAACATTTATGGCGTTGTCATTTCACAACTTTAATTCCGCCTCCACCCAGACCTTGACAGTTAAATTCAACCTAAACACACGCTAAAACAACGTTTTTAAATTCTTTATACACGCGCTGTCCATTAAACAAGAATAAAATAAGTCATAGCGTAAAAAAATCCAAAGCAACATTAGCAGAATATCTCCCTCTGTATCTGTACTGTACTGAGCCTGCAGCAGCACCCAGAAGTGAACAAAGCGACCCGGAAGCGGTGGTCCGACTGGAGGCAGGCAGAAAGAACATCAACCTTTTATATTATAGCTGTACTCGCAAGACAATATCTGCAATCAGGACACAAGGTATTTGTGCATGTCTTTTCGTGTCTTCACTGCGGTGCAATTCTCTGATAAGCGATAGACTCGTGAATGCGTGCATTGTGCACAAAATACAATTGCTGTCCTTTGATTCGTCCAAAAGTTGCAGAATGTGAAAAAAAGCAACCCTAAAAGTGAAATTTGGTTAAGATGGCACAGCGCGTTTCGGCAGACGGAGCATTGTGCCCCGGTTATATTTTGACCTTAACGCAATGGTACGGTTGTTTTAATCGGTGTGTCGTTTGGGTCGAGCCTGCATCTTGTCTGTTTCCGTGCTGTTTTTGCAGGGCATGGTTGTTGTAGGAAGTGTCAGGTTTTTTAAGAGGTGGGGAGGCCGGGCTATTCAAACCTGCAATTCGCCGTAAACAATCATTCATGCCTTTGACATGATAAACACACCTTTGTGTCCGCGTCGGCCGCTTCTCATCCCCAACAACGTCCTCACGACAAGATGTTCATGCTCCTAATTTTTTGGGGGTCTGCAGAATATGGCGTCCCGCCTTATAAAAATAAGGCTGCCATTTTTGTTTCTCTTTTGTCTGGAAATGTTTAAAGAAAACTGTCTGAGAATGTCTGAGTCGCACCGGGAGGCTCGATCCGTGAATCCCTCCATCGGTGCGGGTCCAGAGGTGATCCCAGTCAGCCGACACGGCCGAAAAGTCAAAGAATAGAAAGTTTTTTCTTTGCGTTTATCTGAAAATTTCAAGCGACGTCTACTTATTTTCAGGAATTCAGTCTCAGACAAAAGGAACGGAGGGGCTAAATGTCCAAGCTAAGCGGCTGCGGCTCATTCAGACTAATGTGTGTTAATAAGTGACACAGTATTTCTTAGTGACATTTAGCTGTTAACTTAAAGGAGACATTAGGCCTAATTAACACTCTGAGTTATTAGCTTAAAAGTAACATTGCAAGTTTTGTTAAAAAATTAGCTTTGACATCTTTTACCAAGGACGTGACTTTACCATTATTTTTATTTAACGATAATTTAATTTTATCTTTGAGCTTAGCTTATGCCTTAAAAAATCTTTTAAATATTTGGTATTCCGTTACTTTGACACATAAATTTTAACTCAAAGTCCACTTAATGAATTTTTTAAACTGCATCTTACCGTCCTCCTGGAGATAGCTCGTGATCAACGAGCCATCTCCATGACAACTGAGCCGAAGAAGCGCGTGAGATGCAGGTGAAAGCTTAAAAAAATGCAGTCAGTGTACCTTGATTTTCGTCAAAACAAATGTTCCAAAAGTCAAGTTAAATCTCAAATGTATCTTTTTTTAATTAAATAGCAGCCTTTAGGTGTTAAGTTGTCCTCAGTTAGTATAGACAATTTTAAAATACTTTTAGATTTTTAAGTTCGACTTTGAATGTGTTTTCGTCAGATTTTTTAAAAAAGTTTTTAATGTCCATTAAACTCAGCCAACACAACATTAACCTTTGTGTGTATCCTTGCACGTGCACACATTCGCCTCTGGATTAACAAATGATTGTTTTTTGCCTTAACTATAAGAAAAGATTTGGACAATCCTTGATGCCTTAATGAGATTTGAACAAATATATAATAATGCATATGGTTAAAAATACAGCCTCTGTAGAAGTTACTAATACTTGCCCATATATAAAAAAATCAAGTTGTTCTTCATACTCAAAAAAAAATGCAATTCAGCATAAATTGCATCTGAGGCTAGATGAAAGCGTATGAGATGGAAACTGACCTGATTATCTAGAGGCTAAAGGAAAATGCTTACCTTTGTAGACAGCATGAAACCTCCTGATTGCTTGTGGTTTTGGTGTCATCATTTAGGTCTACAGAGGCTGCATGTCTGTCACATTAACACACTCTGTCTAGGGTCTATACATTTTGTCTAGAATGAGAAAATTCTTACTCTAATCCTGCACAGTTTCATGAACAATCCTGTGTAACATAAATCCTAAACCTGACTTACTTTAAAAAATATGAAGCAGAATAACAGCTCATTAAATAAAACTTTTGAATGTAACTACAATAACTGCTGCTGATTTCAGGATGGCAGAGCCTCGATTTAACAACCCGTATTTCTGGCCGCCACCTCCATCCATGCCAGGCCAGGTAAGACCAGTTCTAACATGTAATTACTGTGACATTTCCACCTTTAATTGCCATTTGTTTCCATGTGTGAATGTCTTTTCAGCCATTCAGCACCAGTTAGTGAAACACATTATCAGAGTAAGAATCAGCCACAGTTTGTTCTTGTAAATTAAAATAATGGATCTCATTCTGTGCGCTAGTCAGTGTTTCTGTCCTGGGGTGTGGTGTTTTTTTGGGGCATGAATGACATTCACACACGGTGGCTGTTTTCTGTTGAGCATGACCCGTTAACCCTTTCAGCTGGATAACCTGGTGCTCATTAACAAGATCAAGGAGCAGCTGATGGCGGAGAAGATCCGACCTCTGCACCTGCCGCCTACCTCCACCCCTTCCCAGCAGCCTTTGCTGGTGCCCACCTCGTCCCCGGATGGCAGCGCTCAGCACGGCATGTCGGTGCCAAAGCCCCAGCCGCAGCAGGTGCCAGGCCACCACCCACAGCCTCAGGGCTCTGGACAACCAGACATCGCTCTGCATGCTCGCCCCGCCTCCAGCTCCGGACCAGGTAAAGAAGCTGCTTGCAGAACAGGGCACTTGACTCTCTGTAGACTACAATAGTTTACTTCTCATTGTTTGGTATTTTTAGACACGCACATTTCAAAGTCTGCCTGAGTCAAGACACAATTTACTGTTCGCTGATTAAAATACCATCACCTGATGACTTCCAGATGGAAACATGGACGACAAGTCAGTAGTGAAAGCCAAAGGACTGTGGGAAGACTGGCACATGAGACAGCTCAGCGAGCAACCTGGCCGGATCAACAATCGCTCAGGTACTGCAGTCAGCGGGAAATATCAGCCTCTGGGGTTCTTAAAATAGACAGCAGTGTGATCAGTCATACTGTTAAATTGTCTCCAGGGAGTGGGACAGTAAGGCTACAATGAAGCAAATACAAGTAAATTGACAGTACAAGTTACAAGTAAATTTACTACACCAACATTTAACAATCAGTGTGCAGCCAAGCAGGCAGCATGGGAAACTGCTGAGATACTTAGTGTTTCATTAGTTAGTGGGTTGAAAAGTGTGTAATACATCAAATAAGACATTTTATTAAACATTTCCTGAGGCTTAGAGTGGGGAAATAAACAGAGAGGCTGTGTATTGTGCAGGCTGAGCAATGAAAATAGTACTGAGAGAGACAGTTGTTGGTTTTCAGACAGATGGCTGGTGATGAGGGTACACAGATAAATTAGCACATAATTTAAGACAGCCGTGGTAAATCTACAAGATATAAAACAGTTATATTGGTGCAACCCCAAGTGATACACACTCTGTGAAAACTCTGGGCTTGTTGAGCTGTTAAATAACCACACCAATGGTTTGGAAAGTTTAAGCCCTTTCACTACAAATTATGCATTCTTCGTTATTTTATGTGATCCTAATTAGTGGTCAGCGGGTGGTCGGAAGTCTTCCTCTGATTCATACAAAAACAATAAAAAGACCACCAATCGAACTCACTGCACCAACAAGTCAAGGGAACACTTTTTAAGCCAAATATAAAGATCAGAGAACATTAAATTATATAGTTGAAATTAAAACAAATGGCACCAAACAAAAAACAAACAACAAAAATGGTCCAGAAACATCAGGAAGCAAAATATCATCCAGGTGAGACCGATAAGTAAAAAAGGTTGGACAACTCGTCTTAACTTCTTCCCATTGCACAAAAATGAAGCCAAAATATCCCTGATACAGGCATTGTCCTCTTGTGCTTGAGTTGTACAGTTGTGAACAGTGCATGAAGTGCTGAAACTGAGGTCCCACCTGTACAGCTGTGTGTATCAATAGCATGTTAGGGTAACATGTCAATCATAAAGTTATAACGCAATTTTTAGTATGAAAGACTCACTTATCAAAAAAAGAACACTTAAACAGTGAAAAGAGTGTGAAAAGAACTGATGAAATTGAAGGAAACCGTCTTTGGGGTGAATTATTTGATGTGTACTGTTTTTCAGTTTGACTCATATCCTACTTGCTAACATGCTAACAACCACCATGCAACAACAACCTGCTGTGTTTCAGGAGCTGCAGAGTAGTTTTGCTGATGTTCCACACAGCTTCTTATTCACATTTTCATTGCATGCACTGCATTGTTTTTGCACAGTGCAAGAGGAGCAGGGTGCAGACTTTTGAAGTCTGCTAACTGATAGTAATCTAAAACTGTGAGGCGTACGAAATTAGTAATCAAATATCAAGCCTGTGTACCAAAAATGCACATATTTATAACTTTGAGCTTAAACTGGCAACAGCAATGATGTGCTTATCAAATGATCAGTAAGTGTTGTTCTAACTGTTCTAGTTTTCAACACCTCAGGTCTGGCTCCTTCATCCCGACCTGACAGTCACAGCACCTCAGAGGCCCTGACCCCCACCACTCCAACCTCCAGCAGCCACAACCGCCTGGGTGGCGCCCCCTCTGTTAACATCATCTCTGGGCTGGCTAGCGGTCCTGGTATGGATCACATGAAAGCTGGAGGCCTGGCTGGACTTTTGGGCCCCCCACCCAAGGCACCCCGGGGGCGGAAGAAGATCAAAGCCGAAAACCCGTCTGGTCCCCTGCTGGTGGTGCCCTATCCCATCCTAGCTGACCAAGGCTGTGTCACTGTCGCACCCAAAGAGGGCAAAACCTACAGGTATGGCACAGGAAGCTGCTGTTGTGGTTTTTGGAGTATTTCCTGCTGCAAAGGGAAAAATATATTTCCTTTAACTGCTGGCCTTTAAAGTCAATTTGCAGATTTAGCTATAATCTCGAAAAGATCAATTGGTATTAGTTTAAGACAAGTTTTTCTGTATATGATTGAGATGTGGTCCTCCTCAGTGAGACCCTAAAATAAAAACATTTATCACCTCATTGGATGAATGCTTCACTCAGTGGACTGTTCATTGATCTTTGCCTCATATTACCACCAATAAAAACAAGGCAGTGTTCTCCTTGTTCTCATTCTATTTTAGTTTTTCATGAGCATTTGGAGCTTTAGAGGCTGTGAGTCACATCATTATCTAAATTGCCCGACTTCCAGCTGCCAGACTTAATCGATTCTCTCTTCTTCTTTTTTTTTCACAAAAAAACTCCTAGCAAAACTGAAGCCTGCCAGACTTAATTTGCGAGGCTGGCACAATGTAGGAAATTCAAACCTCATTGTTTTGAAATGATCTAAAATTAAACTCTCCTCTATCTTCTATTTACACTAGTTTGAATTATAAATTGGTCATAGTTAGACTGGTTTGTCTTGAAAATGACTGGAATGTTTTTGATATGAGAACACAAATTGTTAAAAATGTGTTATGCTGTATAGTCTCTTATTTCTTGACAAACTTAAACAGCCTTATCTGATCATGTTTATGTATTTCTGTATCCAATTTTCTGTCAAAAGATGCAAAGTGTGCCCGCTCACCTTCTTAACCAAGTCAGAGATGCAGATTCACTCCAAGTCCCACACGGAGGCCAAGCCACACAAGTGTCCCCACTGCTCCAAGACGTTCGCCAATGCCTCGTACCTCTCCCAGCATCTGCGCATCCACCTGGGGATCAAACCTTACCACTGCTCCTACTGCGAGAACTCCTTCCGTCAGCTGTCACACCTGCAGCAGCACACCAGGTCGGTCCAGCTGTGAACACAAAGCAGTCTGGTCAGGTCAGGTGTGAGGGACAACAAAATTGCCACTGAGGAGCTATTGCATGTGCACGGATCCTTTTTTCTTGCAGAGAACGTAGCCGCTAACATCACTTTACACTTCTGGCATATCATTTGGGAACTTCTGCCAAGTTCTTCATCATTTATTGTCACATTTCCCTAGTTAGGTATTTCTCTTATTGTGTACTTGATGCATAATGGTTGTAAGTACAATACGCAGGGAGCATTGTGTGGTGTGGAATCTATTGTCATCTCTGTCTTTACAGTTAAGATAGAGAGCAACATTTTGACACTTCTAACTCATATCTGCTTCTGTTGCCACAGAATCCACACTGGCGATAGGCCTTATAAATGTGCTCACCCCGGATGTGAAAAGGCTTTCACCCAGCTGTCTAACCTCCAGGTCAGTCTTCTGTCATGGAACTTTAATCTTCCACTTTAGAAACTTCAACAAGAGCTGTAGTTTTAGGCAGACAACTACACATTGAAGAATGATGAGAGGTTCATAATTTTCATAAAATTAATGTTTTTCTGCGTTTCTTCCCTCACAGTCTCACCAGAGGCAGCACAATAAAGACAAGCCGTATAAATGTCCTAACTGCTACCGTGCCTACTCAGACTCTGCATCATTGCAGATCCACTTGTCAGCGCACGCCATCAAAAACGCTAAGGCCTACTGCTGTAGCATGTGTGGCCGGGCATACACCTCAGTGAGTAATCCACAGGCTCTCTGTGTGTTGTTTTCATGTGTGTCAGGTTTCTCCCCAGCTTGACTTCAGACAGATGGTTCATACAGCTGATAAGATGATGGCCTTTGATGACACTCTGGCTCACTTGGCCTGAAACTAACAGCGTTTCCTGTTTTGATATGTAAAAGTGCAACTTGATCTTGCTCCTGTCCATACATATAGAAAAGAAGTGAATTCTCTTTTTTTCCTTGCTCCAGCCTCCCATCTCTAAACATCTCTAAAAGACTTTACGGCCAAAACTAATTGATTTCTGTATTGACAAAAAGTTTATCAGCATGTTTTTCAAAGCAAAACATGCCAAATATTTAGTGGTTCCAGTTTCTTAAATGTAAAAATGTGCAAATCTCCTCTTCTATGCTTAGAATGTAATTATCTTTTGGTTTTAATATGTCTATTTAATATGTCAGTTGAGCTCTGGGAAAATGTATTGATACTTTTTGACATTTCATAAACCTAAAATCTAATTATGGAAAAAAAAATTTAACATAAGATACAAAATGTGAATTGCTGCCTTTGATTTCCTCCTTATATTTGGGTTTTTCTCAGAACAATATCAGTGTCTGAGAGGAGCTTACGAATTCTTTTTTAAGAACTGGTGCTTCTCAATAGATGCTTCATTCACCAATGTCACATATTTTTAGAAATTTAGGCCTCATTCTCACAATGAACTTTGGTTTATTTATAGTTTGGTATGTGAGTAAAGAAAAGGCTTAAATGTCCATAAAGTGTGTGGGATTTAGGGAGATCTATGGACAGAAGTAAAACCTAATCTTCATAATTATTTTTTATTAGTGTATAATCACCTAAAAATAAGGGACCAGGACTTAAACCACAGAGTCCGTCATGTTGTTTCTACAGTGCAGCCATTATTAACATTTTCTGCAGTTTTCGCAGCCACCATAGGCTCTGCTAAGTCTAGTCATTAATCAGTCTCAGTCCACCACCTCACCACTAGATGCCACTAAATCCAACACGCAGCACTTTTAAGATAAAAGTCGATAAGCGGTATTTAAGAAAATTCACATATCATTGCTGATAAACATAAAAAACATTTATTTTAGACTGTTGTCCAGTCTGTTTTTTTTTTTTTTCCACTGTGATTTCACTTGGTGTGTTTTCATGTCTTTGTAGGAGACCTACCTTATGAAGCACATGTCCAAACACACGGTGGTGGAGCACCTGGTGAGTCACCAGTCGCCTCAGAGGACCGAGTCCCCCAGCATCCCCATACGCATCTCTCTCATCTGAGCTCTCCGACAGCTCAGCAGCAGGTCGGATTCAGAGTCTAGGAGCTGGAGCTTATGAGGCTTTGCACCCACAGCCATCTACATAAGGCTTACATTAGCATTATGACAGCTGACATAAGCATTCGGTAAAAAGGCTGCCTCCATCCATCTCGACACAGGCCGTCTGTCAAAATATGAGCACAGCGTTATTTTGTGAATGTAACAATACAGCTAGATGTTGTCCAGAGGATCGAGAGGCAAAGAATGTCTTGCGTCAGATTTAATAAGCACTTTCGTAAGCGTCATGTAAGCTGCCGGATGCATTGGCCATCAGAAATGTTTTAGTTTAGTTTTTCTTCTTGTCCTCTTCCATGAAATGGGTTTTCAAAATGTGCCAGATGATATTTGCCCTTAGAAAGAATTGAGAAAGTAGAAAATAAAAAAAAGGTTTGCTGGGTGTATTCTGGAGACATCCAAAGATAATCTTAAAGCACTTTTAGGCCTTGTGGTTTTGGCTCAAATTGTTTCAATCTTGTTGGATGGAAAATGCCAAAGGGCATTACTTGTGGCAGCTAAGAGTACTGACTGTGTATACCGTAAATAACAGTCTTTTTCTGTTACTTATTTGTTTTTAGTCACACTTACAGGGTCATCTAAATTTGAAGAAAGGCAATCGGTATATGAAAATTTAAACTTTTAATGATTGTATGAAAGAGTTGTGTTATTGACTTGGGGAAGCAAAAAAAAAAAAGAGCACCATGTGAGGGAAAGAAAGATGAATGTTTTTTTAAAATTTCCAAGCTCTTTTGCTCCATATCTGATGTTCATTTTGATGGCACCTTTATGATCATAACATATGATCAAAGAAACACTGCTCTTAATGTTATGTTTGCCTCACGCCCCATTAAATAGTGCCATATATGAACCTCACTGGGGGGGGAGGTTAAAGAGAAGGCGAATCTTGTTCTAGTGTGTGTCTGCTTTCTCTGCTCAGCTAAGCTTTGACTCTTGTTATTTTAGTATTAGAGGTTGAACATATTGCACATGTGTTAGTGCCAGCTCGACTCAGCCCTACTTTTAAAAACACACCTCAGCTGGAAATTCAATTTTGCTCGAGTGGTAAATTTTAAACCTAAATGTTGGACCAAAATGTGAACTTGTCTGACCCAGTTAAGTTTTTTTTGTTTGTTTGTTTAATTTTTTTAATTTTAAATCCTTAATAAGCTTTACCCATTTGGAATAAACTGCAGTATAAATCATATTTCATAGGTCTATATTATGTTAATGTGGAGGTGATGCTTCTGGTTTTTTTTTTTTCTCCTTAGTATTCTTTTTATTGTACACAGTATTGTTTGTCGTATTTTTACTGTAACTTTAACCTCTGGATGGTACTAATAGGGTACCCTGTATTCTTCAGGGCACTTCAGAAAAAGGTGCTACGGCTACACGTTGCATTGGAGATGGAACTGAGAATAATGTAAAATACATATACAGTATATAGTATGTTTTCAAAAGAATAAAAACTTATTACTCAAGCCACTGGCCTGAAAAACAGACATTTACGCCAACAACAGACCCTGCCTCTTCAACTTACTCTCTCTTTTGAGATAATGGGAAAATGTACATGTTGCTGTACTGTAAAACATGTTACTCATTTATAGTACCTATTTTTACGTTTCCATAAACATGTTTTGTTTGGGTTTTGTAAAAGTTTATGTATTAACTTACTGTAATTATTTTAGTCTACCCGTATGTTATTAATATTCATGTTTTATATCAGTTATTTACATGTAAGCCTTAACTGTCTTATCATCCCTTTTCCATTACTCTGTATTGTGTTCTGCAGTATTCAGTCGTGTAAACATTTTTATTTCGTTTCCTTCCGCATGGAGTTCCTGAGCTGTAATCTGTATGATAACTGTTTAACCCATGTTCTCTATGAAAAGGTATTGCGTAGATTTATTACACTTTTTCCTGTCTTGCATTGTGGTTTCATATACAGTTTCTAGACAACTAAATATGCACAGCCAAGACTGAGAAGTTAAACTAAGGTTATCAATGTTTAAAAAAGGAAAAAAAGCTTTGTATCTTTACCTTGTTTAATAAACAGACTGTTATAAATTCATCACTAGTCGCTTTTGCAAGTAAATCTGTGTGTGAAGCGAGATGGAGGAAGAAAAATTGAGCATTAGGTTAATGGCTTGTTCACTTTTATTTATGAAAATATTTTTATGTTTAAAAACCTATTTACACAGATACAACAAAAGTCAGGCTTTCCTGTCTATTAGATCTCAGCTTACATGTCTCCTGTCGCAAAAAGGCTTTTTGAATTGGACGTATTCACACAGCAGCAAGATGAAGTCCAACACTTCATCATTTCAGGCACATTAAAGACAAGAGATACTTTAGCTTCCACAGTGTACAACATTATTAGTGACACAAATAGTAATAATAGTAGTATAAAATGGTCAGTGGGTATTTGACTCCCATGTTACACACACTCATCTTTGTACAAAACCACAAGTACTGTCTGTTAGGGCATCCCTGGAGGAAACCACTGAGGTTGCCCAATGTATGAAAACAAACCCAAAAAAAAAGGCCTGGGATGCTTGAAATAGACACAAAAAGCTACTGGAATTTTGTGGCTTTTTCTTTTGGCTTTTCTAAAAACTACAAGCAAAGCTGTACATTATAAATACTGAAGTGGCTGACAAGCAATAGAAGTGACTTATCTCATGAAGAGGACCACAATACTCTTTCAGTCCCATATTTAAGTTGGTCCACAGTATTATCAATGTTATAATGACACAAGTATAATTTGTAAACTTGTTAAAAAAAGTGATGAGTTTGATACATAAAACCATATAGATACACATTTTTTTTCCATTGAAAACACTGCCAACATGAACTCTGACCAGAAAAAAATATGTACCATTGATATACTGATGTACCCATTCTTCTATTTCACTGCTACATTTTCCCCTAAATGTAAACACAAGGTTAACTAATAAAGTGCTCAGTTTAAGCCACCCTCGCTTCAATTTACATCATTAGTGTCATTTGACATTAACATTGTCTTATCTTGTACCTTTGCATTTTAAAAAAAAAATGATAATGATCTTCTCCAGAAATGAAAACAAGGCTTTCAAGCATTCTGATTGGCTTTGGTGTGCTGATGCAACAACTGACCAAGTTTTCCAGACAAATGTACGCATCTGTGCATTAGAACAAGATTGTGTTGATAGTGGTGTGTATGTGCATAATGTGTCCTCTTAAAAATGTCATCAAAAGTATGACTGACATTTGCACAGGCTTGTTTAAAATGCTCAACCTCCATTTGAACATAGAAAAAAACAGCACTTGCAATCCAAACAAGAATCTGCTTTGAATTACAAAAGAGTTATCACCCTGAGCAGAAACACGGTGGAAGCCTTTTAACAAAGATTATTTGCTTTCTACATTAACTTCACTCCTTAATTCATCCTTGCTGGTGACTTGCTGCTACGTACACAGGCAACAAACTCCCACCTCTCATACCTGCTCATTATTATTTGAGCTCTCCTCTGTGCCTTTCGTATCCGCAGGAAGTAGTGGGGAGGTGAGATTCAGGTAGCCCTGCTCTGGTGGTTGTTGTGTGGAGAAAGACGCTCGGGTGCCCTCGGCTACCACACGCTCACCCACTTTCACGCGGCAAAGTGCATCTAGGAAGTCCAGTGGGTCGCAGGAACCTGACGTCAGGCTGGTGACACAGACATAGTGAGAAAATGCAGGAAGTGCACATACAAGCATCCACCTATAGTGTAAAACTGACAGGACAGTAATGAATGTCATTTTTACACATTCAACGCTTCTATTGGGGTTTTTCAACAAAACTTCAAATGACTGTTGTCATGAAATATAACATCATTTCCTAATTGAAGGTTTAAGTGAAGATAAATCCTTTTTTTAATTCCTTGAAATTCACAAAATAACTCGTACTTTAACTCATAAACTATTCTAGATGGAGGCATAATGGTGTGACTCCATGTGTTAATTCAGTCTATCCATGACTCTCCTGCAAGTACACCCATTATCAGCAGCAGCTGTCTGCTGGCATCTGTCCCTCTGTCTGCTCCTCCAATCCACACACTACTCAAAACCTAGTGATACGAGAAATAGTCCATGCAATTGATAAAAAGAATTTAAATTGAATCTTAATGCAATTGACAAAGCTTTGACGCTTCTATTTGATAAAGGCCTAAAACCAACATAACATTTTATTGCAAATTCTAAACCAAAACACACACAACAAATGAGTATTTTCAACGAAACAGTTGTCTCAAAAGCTGCCTCACCTCAGCGTAGATGTATGCAGGATGCCATCACAGAGACTTTCAGAGGTTAGAGCCTTTTTGGAATTCTGTGGAGCATTTGAACCATTGATGATCAAAGCACATCAGTGTTTTTTTGTTTCAATAAAAAAAGGGACATGTCAAGATGCTTCTATACCTCTCAAAACTACAGCCTCAGCTGTGATTTCCATGCAAACAGCAAAAAACAAATTAGAAATTCAAGCAGTTTTGAAACAACATAGAGACCCTGTGCATTTTGGGTGGCATGTCCCTCTTAGGCATACAACATCACCACAAACATCTGTATGGTGATACCTCCAGGCTGTAGAACGACTGGACGTTTCTCAGGGCACGCTCTAAGGAACTGACTTGATTGGAGAGCTTCAGGGTTCGATCCTGAAGCTGTCTGTTTTCCACTTCTAGGACATTGACCCTGGAATACAGATTAATATTCACTTTCACTCAATACAAACCCACTACATCCTGTGTTTTTTCATTAACACAAGCAAGTAAATGACGATGATGAAAAGTGTCAGCAAGGCATTAAAGCAAACACATCAGTGAACAAAGTGATAAATTCAATTAATCACTGGCCATTGCTTTTGTAGTATTATTTAGATCAAGGACAACAGTGATGAGACATTTCAGTCAACCTAATATGCATATTAGAGATTTGATATCCATTCGTAATACTTGATTTCCACTCAAAGTGTAACCTCTGAAGAAGCAGCAGTATGTGTGTAAAAAGTGTAAAGGTGTAACTCATTGAGATACCTGTGTTGGACAGTGGAGGCAGTCCTCATGCCTTTGCTGCCCATTTCCTCTGCTTCGCTTATCCTCTGCAGCAGCTCCCTCTTCTCCTCCAAAAGCTTCTCATTTTCTTCCATCACTGTATGGATCCTCTCCTTCTCCTGAAAGCCACCGGACAAGTGACAAGAAGAAGACGTATTCATACACAGAAATATTTGTGGGACATTTAGAGATAAGGGGACTCTGTATCATGTATGCGACCTTGTTTGAGAGGCTGGAGGCCAGCACCAGGTCATTCTCTAGTTTCTGGATGACACGGTCCCTCTGTGCAGTCGCCTTAAGGAAGACCTGCTTGGCCTGACGTAGCTTAGTCTTGTGCTGACTCTGCTTTTCGTTGTACTTCCTAGTTGAAAGGCAGAGAATGTTATCTGAGATAAAACAAAAATTTCTCCATGTGTCTATCACTGATTCTTCTATAACCTAAAATTCAGGTGATCAGATAATAAATGGTTTTGTAAGTTTGTCATTGTCATTTTATAATACTGTATTCAATTAAAGTTTTTATGTTTATGCATGTGTGTGTGTCTCACCTAACATGTGTGTCCAGCTGGAGGAGAACCTGCTGCAGCTCCCCCTGCAGTCTGTCACACTCCTGCTGACTGGCCACTGAGTCCTCCTGCAGTCTGTGGTTTGACTTCTGGCTGTCTGTCACCTGCAGGACACACAGAAATAAATCATTTCAGTTTGATTTGATCAGAACTTGATTGAACACATTTTAAGTAACTGGTGAATCTAAAAACATAAACATGGCCAGCAGTTTAATGTGAAGACTGGGAACACTGGCTTTGAGAGTCGAACAGCATTAATTGGTTACACCTGAACATGATAACACGACCACGGTGGCATTCTGCTTGTGGGATTTTACAGTTTTGAGGTTTATAGTTGAAATCTGAAAACTGCACTAAATTGGAAGTAGAGAATTAAGAGCCAGAGCTCATGGACTCCATTGTTTTGGATATGAGCACAATACCTCTGCAAAAACAGGGAGTCACTCTGTTACTAAGTACAGCCATTAACAAACTTACTTGTACATGAGAAATAAAAACAATGCAATAAAATAATAAGTATCAGATGGGAATCTTGTTTGATTACTATTTTTTTAAAGATGAGAAATAGACAAATAGGGGTGTGAAAGGTGCCTCAGGTGTCACAGATCCTACAGTTGCATGTGGTGTGCTGTAGTTTTCTACCTGCTCTCTGGCTTTGCTAAGCTCAGCCTCCAGGATGGACAGACGCGTGTCCAGCTGCTGGGCACGGTGACTGAACTCTGCATTCGTCCTGGTCATGGTGGCTTCCTTCAGCCTCAGGGAGCGCACCTGCTGCTGCAGCTCCTCCTCACGCTGCTCTAACAGCTTCCTGTGATGGGAAATATTGGAAAAAGTGGATAAAATCATGGTAATAAATAAATAAATAAATAAATAAAAGAGTGTCTTAAAGCTTGAATGCTACTTATTGCCAATTTCTACTACTACTGAGACCAAGTCAAACTGGGTAATGTCAGCAGTACTGCAGTTTGTGTGACCTGGTGATGTGTTCCTCCTGCTGCTTGGCTCTCAGGGCTGACAAGGTGTCAGACAGATCCCTGCTGTCCCTCTCCAGGCGGCTGCTTTCGCCGGCCCGGGCCTCCTCCATGCGCAGCTGGTGCTGGGCACTTTTTAGCTGCTGCTGCAGCTCCAGCACCTGCCATCACAACAGAGTCACAGGTCTTGCTCAGTAAGGCACACAGACAACATGGAACTCCTAACGCCCAATTTGTTTCCAGAGTATCCCAGGATTTCCTGAGGGTGTCTTACAGAAAGTCAATAATATAAGTAAAGTAGAGCAGATCCTACAAGATCTCTCTAAAAGCAACAGTCATGTCCCAAGATTTCCCCACAAGCTAAGGGAAAACGGCTTGCTCTGCCTACTCAGTATTAAGATAAGGATCAACGTCACTGAAACTCAAGGGAAAATTATGCCTCTCTCTAATTACTAAAGGGGAAATCTACATCATGAATGTAAAGAGAGGAAAGGGGAAAAAAGAAAAGACTGAGATGAAATAACTGAATTTGCACCAACGCTGACCTTTTTGTCAGCAGCAATGAGACGCGCCCTCTCTGCCTGCAACTCTTCCTGCAGACTGGTGGTGGCGCTGCGGTTTGTGGAGTTACGGGCCAGCTCCAACTCTAGTTCCCTGATTTTCTGCTGCTGACGTTCACACTCAGCTGCCTGAGCGTGGGCGCTCTGCTCCACCTGGACCAGCTTGGCCTGGGCTTGCTTCAGCTCTGCACAAAGCTGCAGACAGCACATGAAATAACAGCATGAACACAGAAACAGCCAGGACTGCGACTTTTCTGACTTTTGGTATGCAACCTTCCTTCCCTGTTAAGGTTTAGGTTGCAGTTTCAAATTTGCTCATGGTAATTCACATTCAAAGTGAGGTGACTGAGTGACTAATAGACTAATTAGGGTGATAAATGTCAGAGGCATTCAGGAAATTCCAAAAGTGCACTTGTGTAAATTAGGTACAGACTTTGAGTTTTTCCTGGTCCAGCAGGGTGTTGTGTCTCTTCAGGTCCATGTTCTTCTCCTTCTCATAGCGCAGCTCTCTCTCTGCTGAGGTGAAGAGGCTCTGGGCCCTCTGAAGGTCCTGCTTCATCTGTTTAGCCTCCTCTGCCTTCTGGCTCAGCACTAAGTCCTGGGACTAAGGAGGGCAATGACAGGCAGGGTCAGGATACAGTTGTGCTGAAGCAGATTACAGGTAAATACAGGTAGCCAGGTGTCCGCAGCTAGGACTTTTTTTGTGACTGTTATGAATCATTAATCCAATCTCTCATGCCCTTGAAGTTGTTAATTTTTAAATTCTGAATAAAGAATTGTGCAGCACTGGAACTGAAGAGCTAAAGTGTTTTGTGTTAATCATTGGTGTTTGTTATGAATATTAAATGAGAGGACCTTTGCCAGAGATGCTGCTGGTTATAGAAATTTTAACTTTTAATGAAGTTCACACATGTTCCTTTGTATTACTTTCATCTTTTCAAGTTCAGTGAGGTCACTCAATAAAATAAATTTAACCACAGAAACATTAACAGCCTGAGTTATGATCATACATACTTTGATGTGTGCCTGGGCTTCATTGGCCTGAGCCTGCAGAGCCAATTGGTGCTGAGAGGCCAGCAGTCGCTCCTCCCCCAGCTTGGTCTGCAGATGATTTAGCTCCTGCTTCAGACATGAAAGCTGCCAACACATACCCGCACACAAACACACACACACGCACACACACACACACACGGACATACATATGAATCATAGGTAAAGCTAGCAGCGGAAATTCCCTTTGTGTTCGCCTCCCTCTGCTGGCAGGTCAGAGGTTAGTTCAGCCTCAGCCTTTGGGCTGGTTGGGGTTCAGTGTCTTGTTTGAGGTCACAAAAGCTGGAGAGCAGCACTTTAAACTGGGACTGTATGATGACGGTTATGATGAATATTTGTTCTCCCTGTTACCTCAATATTAGACTGTCTAAATAACACAACAGTCATACACAATTAATTTACTTACAAACGTTTTTACAAATCAAATGACTCTACCAATGGATATGTGATCCCGTTACCTGATCCGAGCTGCCATCCTTGCTCTTCTCCACGGGACTAAGCCGAGATTCTAAATGAGCTGTGTGCAGTTCAGGCGTCTGGCTGCTATTAAGGGCTTCCTTTGTAGAGAAGAGCTGCTCTTGATGCCACTTGAGCTGCTCTTTGAGGTGCTGTATCTCAAGCTCCAGTCTCTCTCTCTCCCCCTCGGCTGTGAGCTTCTCCTGGACACTTGAGCTCAGCTTGGCTTGGAGCTCAGCAGCCTGCCGCTGCTCGGAAACCATCTCAGACCTGGAAGACACGCACATTTATGCAGAACAAGTAAGCGCCCGTACTCCAGTCCTGTCTTATGACTAGCCATGATAAGAGGTACAAGTTGCAGCCCTGGTACCACTTGAACTCCAAACACTGATCTTCTTCAGCTCAATCTCAATAATACTACTGTATAAGCAAACACATTTCAGGCTGTGAAGTCTGGGCTGATAACAACCTCAAGGCATTGTGTGCTGACTGGAGGTCGTTGAGTTCGGCAGTTAGCCTGTCAGCCTGCTCCTGCAGCTGCTCAACCTGAAGCCTGTTTTCCCTGAGGTCCTCCTGGCTCCAGTTACCATCCTTATAGCGTTCCAGCTCACTTTGGAGACGGCTGTGGGCACGCTCCATCTGGGCCACCTGTCAGAGAGGCAAACGCAGAGACGTGCAGTGAAACTCATCTTAGTTGTGAAAAATGTCAAAATTGTTGACACTGAACATACACTATTTCCATATGATGTTTATCTGTTTTAATGCTACAGTTTATAAACACTAACTTCCAGTCGACATTCCAGAACCAGTGCGATCACTTTTTTGGAAGCTCCCTCTTATAGTTTTGCCTCCCACCTCTTCTTCTAAACTCCCTGCTCTCATCTCTGACCTCCCAGCCTTTCCCTAGTGAGTAACAAAGTGATGGCAGCAAGACGGGAGCTGAGGGGTGGAAGGTCAGGATTAGAGGTGGGAGGCAAACATGAGAAGCTCCCACAAGGTCACTGAACTCCTGCTGGTGAAATAGCAGTAAACATGTGTTTGCTTGTTAACACTATGCTTTACTGCTCTATTTTACATGCAATGCTTTCATGCTGTAGTGTGATTTCTTTTTACGATATATATTCTCTTTGCTTTGTATTTACACACTCACAATATGTAATTTTTGCCACAAGAGGTCTCTCTTTTAAAACAAAAACAGGATACGTAGTTTGATGATGTCATGAAGCAGCATAGGATTTGTTTATTTAAATCATGTTAAATAGCCACCATTGCTGATGAAAATCTGACTGGCAGAAATGTCAATAAATTAGGTAATTTATTCAAATTTTATTAGCATTATGTTACGATCACATTTGTCAACTTCCTTCTCTCCTGCTCTCTCTCTGTGACTGGTGTCACCCTAGAAGTTAGCAAGTAAACAACAGGTGACATAATGACACCCGTCACTATCTTGAAAAATCTTGAAATTTCTCAAAGTTCAAAAACTGTTGGGAGTATTT
>JAPZDY010000002.1:10706955-10725575 GCA_029783645.1 Ctenochaetus hawaiiensis
AAACTGTTGGGAGTATTTGGGATAATATCAGCACACAATTCAACAAAGTATAAAATAGGTAGTCTACATAAATATAGTTTATGGAGACTGGAGTCTCTTTATGAGAGAGTTGTACATACTGTACACATCAGGTGATATAATTCCTGGATTTAATTAACATTTTACCTCTTTAGCAAGAATGTTTTTCGAAGTTTTATCATATCTTAAAAGACTGCAAAGTGCAAGGACCTCAAGGTGCCAGTGGTGGTATGCAGACTTGAAAAATAAACAAACCTTCTCTTCCAAAAGTGCCTTTTCCCCCTTGACTTGTGTGAGGCTCTTGATGAGTGTTTTTCCTTGTTGGCATTCTGTCTGAAGGCTGTTGACCTCAAGTCTCAGCTTCTTCAGCTCACGCTCACCTATCTGCAAAGCCTTGAGCATAGAGGAAAAAATAAATAAATAAATAAATAATATATATATATATATATATAGATATATAGATATATAGATATATAGACAGTTTTTGTGCAGCCTCTGACTATGACTTTTAGAAAACACAACAGCTGCTCTTTGCTTCAGGACTAAACCTCTTGAACTATAAATGTATTTTCACATATTTGTGTAGTCATGGTGCTTTCTCTCAAATGGAGCACTGGATTTATGTGGTTTCTTCACCTCCTTGTCTTTTTTGAGGGCATACTGGGCAGCACTGAGGTCCACCTCCAGCTGTTTCCTCCACTCCTTCTCCTCTGTCAAACGAGCCTCTAGCAAAGCCAGTCTCTCCTGGCTGCTGTCCCTTAGGTGCTTCAGGGGAACACAAAGCATTTACAGGATGTACCGTACTATGGATTTTTTTAGTATATTTTTTTTTCTATGTAAGTCCAAATAGGATCTAATTTTATGCATCACATGTGGATGACCAAACCAGTCTTTACTGTCCTTTGACTTGTTTATTTTACCAAAAAAAATTAAACTTTAGTTACACTTCAAGCATTAGGATAACACCGCTTTGTGCTCCAGAAGTAACTTTGAAAAATCACTTATATCTACTCTGTTATGAACAGAAGGAAACTTATGATTTTAAATAGGGATTCCATTCTCACCAGCTGTAAATAGGTCTCAGTGGACTTGACCTCTTCTCCGTTCTTCAACAGTTTTTCTTGGGCGTCCTGCTTCTTCAGCTCTGCCTCCAGGCCTTTGATCTACATTGATCAATCAAGTTTATTACTAAGCCTGACAACTGATTCACAGACATGTCCCATACTAAATTATACTGTCTGAGTTCATCTAGTCAGTGACTCGCATAAATGATGTTTGAGAAAATGGTGAATTTTTCCACCCACAATAATTATCAATTAATCTTTTATCCAGTAAAGATAATGAAGAAGATTTTAGGCAAGAATTTAGTGTCAAGAGTGAATTTAGTCACCTTCCTGTGGAGGCCCTCCAGTTCTCCCTCATGGCGATGCCTCTCCTCCTTGCTGGCGTTCTGGGCCTCCCCCAGCAGTGCCTCCAGCTCCTCATTCCTTTCCTCCAGCTCTTCCTGGCCCTGGCGCAGCCTCTGCAGTTGTCTCTGCAGATCCCTTATCTGCACGAGCCCATCTTCCATCGCCTCACGACACCTGACAGAGATTGATGATGATTAAAGCCAGAGAGAGCAGGTGGAAACTCTAATTAATCACATCATTGACTATGATGCAGTTGGTGATGAATGTTTGTATTTACCGTTTGTGAATGTAATCCTTTTCGTGGTCAGACCGATCATTTTGTGGTTCACTGCTGATGCTCTTGTCCTTTCGATCCTCTTTGGCTAAATCCTCTTGGTCTGCATCATTTATTGCCAACTGGACGAACACAAGACAAACGATGCCAGATTGCTGCAACACTATAGGTTTTTATTTTGATAAAGAAATCTGGTAATGTACCAACCTGGTCAGAGAGATTTTTCTTCTCAGACTCTAAAGTGCGGACTCTCTCCCTCAGAGCTCTGTTCTCAGCATCTAATCTGTCATTTTGCTCTTTGGATTGCTGCAGCCTCATCATATCTATGAAAAAACAAAACAATCACACTAAAAAACTGAAAATATATGTTGTTCTGGCTTTTTAAATCCCATTACATTATTATATTTTACATAAGTCATTTATGTGGATAATGATTGCTGTACACTGTGAAAAACATGATTTCTTTCAAAACTGCATATTTAGTTCTCAAAGCAGAGCCCATGAAGCATTGTAACCATCTGTAATCCATCTGTCTGACTATGTCACATTGTTTACAAACTGAATTCCTTGCCAAACTATGGCTGCATGTTGCAGATGCTCTCAGATTTGACTGAGCCACCTCAGATATGTCAAAGTTTCAGCCAAAATGCTAACAATATGGTGGAAAGTGACACTAACATAATCAAAGAATGTTTTTTCCAGTAGGATTTGAATATAAGGTGGGTAAAAGAATGCTGTATTTGCAAAGTGTGAGAGCCATTGAAGAGGAGTATATGAAGGTAATAGTAAATACATTAACTTCCTCCTAAGGCAGTTTCTCTAGTTGTAACTTGTTTTACCTTTTTCCCAAATAATGATAATCACAACAGAGATTTAATATCACAAAAATGAAAAGAAAACAACATCTGACCCTCCTGGCAAGTCCCAAAATTCAGCCGCAAATTTAACACTGTGGCTGGTGTTAATGTCACACACTCTTTGGAATTTTTCAGTTCACACCCAACTCTTACCACAGTGTTTCAGTTTCTCCACTTCCTTCCTCAGGTTTTCTACTTCCTGTACCGTTCCCTGAAGCTCAGATCCTGAGATAATAAGCACATTTTAAGTTTATGAAGCTAAAAGTATGTTTATTCATTTCATGCCTTTTAAAACATTTCATGTGTTGGTAACGACTCCCTCTAGTTGGCTTAAACAGTAAACACACTAGTTAACATTAAAAATATCCAGATAAGAATTTTTTTATGTTAGTCTTTAAGCCTTTAAGTAAGTCTGTCAATAAGTTATAATAACATTTTAGCGGCAGGGGGAGACATTCAAGCTACTGTATAGGCATTTTTAAAGGCTGGAGGCAACCAGCTGCATACACATGGGACTGGGGTCACATGCGTAAATATGGGTTTTTATTGGTACTCGATGCCATCATGTGTACGTTTCTTACACTGCCACTTGATTCAGGAACATGTGCAAACCCAATATACATAACTGCAGACATATACAGTATAATCTTTAAAAACCTCACATCAAAATCTACATACACTCACAATTGTTTGAAGGATACACACTGTAAGTTCGTGTAACATACCTCCTGGGTAGAGGTTGTTGTTTTTAGCAGCATCTAGCTCATTGGTGAGTCTGCGAATGTCCTGATGAGCCATTGCGAGCCTCCTGGATGCTTCTTCCAGGTCCCGCTCCAGCCGCTGGCGCTCCAGTCGCTCCTGGGAAATCTCCTCGCTGTGGGCCTGATGTAAAGGAATTAAGCTTGAATGGTTAGAGCAGGTGGAGCACAGCAGGAAAAAAGACTGGTAGACAAGACTGAAGGCGCTCTTGGTCCAGCATGCTGTTGTATAAGAGACATGCATTCTGAGGGTGAGATTCATCATTGCTGCAGGCCTGGAAATGACTGAGGAAAACAAGTTATAATCTTATACAAACGCATTCAGCAAGTACACATGCTGTTACCTGTGACATGCCATTACTGTTCCACCCATTTCAAGCACTCACCACCTGTTAGAAAACTACACTCATTTTAATATTTAATGTTTTAATAAGAAAACCTGTGTTGTCTGCATCATAGTGGACATGCGGATATTAAAGCAAAGTCAGCATGGAATATATTTCAGACAGTAAAAGCTCTGTAATGTAAGCCAGAAATGTCCTTCATCACAACATCAGTGTTAGTTACTCAGTTAGTACAAGCTGCGGGTTGGAAACCTACAGGGGTAATATTGTGTTTGCTCTGACCAGACCTGCGTAGCCCAAACAGCTTCTTTAATGGACTCTGGGATGAACAATGCTGAGAGGAAAGACCCATGTGTTTAGAATCACAGAAGCCATCATGTGAGTTTTTCTGTACTCCTCAAAAATTGTTGTTCTTTTCTCCAAAAAATCAATTGAACTTGACCTTATACAAACTTGTAACTCAGCCAAGCCACAAAGACAGTCGTCTCACCTTTGTCACATTATCTATGCCTCTCTGCATATCCTCCCTCTGCGGCCTTTGCTCCTCCCCCATTGTGTGGCAAACATGCTCCTGTGACACACAGAGACAAGGACTCACTTTACCACATTTATATGGTCTCTGCACTTGTTTTGATAATAAACCATTAGGCTAACAGGTTAGTTTAAAATTCAATAAAAAATGAAGACCCATTGCTCAAGTTAGTAGTGTCATTGCACTTTCACTGGAAGCCTCACATTTACAGTTCAAAAGATGAAAATGAACTACACTACAATAACACCACACCACCTCTGACAAACACAGGTCAGTTCTTCACCTGGAGCTGGACTTCCCTTGAGTTGTCGGTGAGGTTCTGACCCTCCAGTCTCCTCTCAGCAGCCTCCAGCCTTTCCAGTAGAGTGGCCCTCTCCACCAGCAGGTAGGCCACCTGCTCACTGGGGCTGCTCAAGCCGATCTCCCCGAGGTCCTCCTGAGCCAACATCTCTGCCAGCTCTTTGCTTTGACTCTCTGGAAGAAAGAAGAGTTTTCACCGGTAAGTAGTTTGTCCAGCAGGACAGTAAAAAACATTTAACGCAAGATAAAGTATTGCTGCATGGAAAACATGTAAATACCTATTTTAGAAAACATGCTTTGATATATTCACAAGTTGTTTTTTTTTAATACATCAATGGCAAATAAAAGCTATATTCCATCAAGAAGCTCTTTTGAGTCAGGGTAGCCATAACTGCACCACATTTGCAGTGAGTTCACCTTGTTGTTGTCTGATCTGGTGAAGCTCATGTCGAAAGTGTTCATTGTCTCTCTCATATTCTGCGGTCAGACACTCACGCTCTTCCAGTAGCCCACGAATATGTGCAACATAGCTCTCCACCTGACGACACAAATCCAATAGAAATTCATCTGCCAACCATGTACTATTTTCAGCAATTGGCAATGTCTAATACAAATTTCAAAAATGTGTGAAAATGTTATATATTGTCATATAGTTTCAACGAAAACAAGAGCCACTTTACACTGTTGCAATAATTGGTGAACTAAAACCCAAAAGAATCCATATTTTATTACCTCTTTCATCTCATTGGCCTGCTGGGTACGCAAGGTCTGCAGCTCTTGGGTAGCTGACCGAAGCTTTGCCTCACTGTCGACGAGCTGTTGCCAGAGGTGGCGCTGCCGCTCCTGAGCACTGGCCCCTGGAGGCAAACCATCTTCCTGAAGTCGCACGGAAATCTGGTCCAGAACTGTCTGAACCTGAGAACCCAGAGGAGGAGCTGAATGTTAAGTAACCAGATTTCAGATTAATCTACAAATAGTTGAACTGATATTTGGCAAACAGTATGAAGTTTCTGCACATAAAATAAGACATAGATTGATAATGTCATAAAGATGTGTGGGTTCATAAGCATCATTGTCTTCACTGTAAAACAGCCGCCGTTGCTGATGAAATTTTATCTGAATGACTAAGGCAGAAATGTTTACAAACACAGCCACATTGTTAATTTCCTTCCTCACTCTCTAAGAATCATCTAGTGTCTCTAGTGTTTGCTCAAAGTTATATAGAAGGGGCACAATGGCACTGAAAGGCAACCAAATAAATAGACATTTTTCTGAATTTTAACATTATTGGGAGATTGTCAGACATTTTAATGCAGAAATGCTTTATTTAATGCCTTCATGCTGCAGCTTCTACGATAATATAGAGAAACACCTCCCAGCAGGTTGTGGATTAAGAAGCATCCACAAATTAAGCTTGTGCATAAATCTGTAGCCTTGGGCATACTGCTTGACATTATGAATAATATTGTTATATATTGTTTATATATTATTAATATGTTGTAATAGAGTAATACAATACACAAAGCATTATACTAATTCACTCAAGTGTCATTTTCCTAAACTATTCCATAGCTAGTTATGCTCAGTTATCCTTAACTTTTGAAAGCCTTTTGGTGTTATGACACAAAACCTGCAATATCATAAGCACAATGTTTTTTACTAAAGATTTGCTTACTTTTGCTAAGCAGTTACCCTGCAAACTATGTGTAAACTACAGCATTAACGAAAGAATTCATTGTCAAGGTTGTCAGATGCTGAAAACTGATCCATATGCGTGACACAACATCAGACTGGCATGCCAGCACTAAACACCTGTTGCTGAATTCAATACTGTACATTGTAAGGCCTGTAATCTGAGCAGGCCCCCTCTGCAGTATTTTAACTACTCCAAGAGCGATTACTTCTCCAACCCCATGCACCATATTGTCACAAGCTGAGATCTCATATGTCTGTTGTGCTTAAACATCCGAGCAACTGGTCTTTGCACTTGCCATTGTGAAACAAATGGCTAAAAGATCAGACATTTACAACCACCATTCTAATACTGGTAAATGTTGGTCATGGATGAAAGATTTAGTCACTCTAACAGCCACTTATACTTGCGTGAAATAGTTTAAACATCTTATATCATATATTCTGGCGTTGAACATTAGAGCAAAGCATCTCAGCAGTGACTGGCTTTAAGTTATCTCTAAGCAAGCTCAGAGCTACAAATGTTACCTCTTCATGGTCCATGGTCTATCATTAATTTTGATGGCGCTGCATCTGTGAATGATGAACCTTATCCTCAGTGGTGAAAAGGCTGACACAAACATTCATTCAGCCTACATGGTATCCCATAGACGAATCTGAAACGACGTGGCAAAGATCTGCAGATCCCTAAGTTTCATCACTCCCATTGTTGTTGCAGCTGATCCATGGAAACGTCTCTTGTCTTTGAGTTACCCTGTAAAAGATGAGATGCTTTAGAACAGTGTTGTCAAGTCATGTTAAGACCTGCAGTCACAAGTTTAGAGATTAAAGTAGCTACCTAAGCTTAGGCAGGCGCAGGTACACAGTCTAACAGCTGAGTTACATTGCATCACCTAAGGCTATGCAAAGCTTCAAGCCGATTAGCTATGTTTGATCTGCAGCTATGTTTTATCTGCTTCCATATTACAAAGAGGACTTCTACATTTACAGCAATATGGTTAACACTACTATCATTAAACCTCGCGTTTTCCTGCCTCGTAGAGTGTGTTGCATTGAGCAACAACATCAATACGCTGCAGTATACAGAATCGGCAGCATTACTCCCAAAATATGAAGAATTAGGAGTAAAACCATCTTTGTTTTCTAGCTACGTTAAAGGCTCTTCCCAAAATGTCTGACGAGGAGGAGCAATCGAGGGGTTTTGTAGGACGAACAGCCTCTTGCATTCCTTTTGCCCACGCAAGCTCACTCGCCAGAAATATCTGGTTAGCTAAAAAACACAGATTTGCTGAACACACTGTTATAATAGGCTTGTAAGTAACCAAGACTGCCAACTGTTACGGACTGGAATGCAAGCTAGCTAGTTAGCAAAGTTAGTTCCAAAGTTACCGTAGTTAGTTTACATTCAGCTAACGCTAGCTCGCTAACGGTAGCCATAGCTGTCTCTAGTGGCCGCTTGGCAGCAATTGGTAAGATTTTACTGCATTAACTGAAGACTTCTACTTAAAGACTGACTTCTTTGCAGCGTTGACGCTGAGTATGCAGTATACAGTTACTCACCTTTCAAATGGTAACGGCGATAAGAAAGCCGAGTGCTTTGGACAGGCGTGGCGGCGGGCTGAATTGGCTTCTACTAGCTCCTAGGCAACGGACTGTACCATTCAAAGCGTATGGGGGACAGTCGGTAAATAGAGTGATACATCCATGTTCATGGACCCCTGAGCAACATTCAGAGGCAAGAGCAGAGCTCCGCTTCCGACCCTGTATCAAGTTCCCCTTAATACATCCATGGTTGCGCCTGGTTGGTAGTGATCATCTTAAAAAATTGGCTAAGGAATACTGGTGTTGTGAACGACACATTTGCAATTTGGCACAAGAAATAACCGTGAGAAGTTTACCCAACTGAGATATAGACCTAGGTATGGTCTGAAATAAAGGGTTATTTTGGAATTAAACAATTGCAAAATGGTTTTGTCCCTTGCAAGTAGTTAAAAATACCAGTAATCTGTTTGTTTTTATACACTCGTCAATGCTGTCTTTAAAATATTATTTTTTTTATTTTTAACAACTTTATTGACTGTTTTCCGTTGTAGGCTCCGTAATGGACATTGCTTTGGTGAAACAATTTCCACGTCGATACACTGATGAAAACACCAGGGGGCGACAAATATATCACCAGTCTTGTCTCCTATGGTGAAATATCAGAATTAATGTTAGAATGTGGTCATAAGTTCAACATTTAGCACAATCACCCTTTGCTACGACTATTTTGAAATGATTGAATTCTTAAAACAGGGAGATGGGAGGCTATTGAAGTTTTTTTTTGTTTGTTTGTTTATGCAGGCCTACAGAAATACTAAGATGCATATTTTTTATTAGTGTTTTAAAAACATGTTTGTTTTTTTAAATTGCTTTTTCCTCCACCGATCTTGCAACGTGAACTGAGACATGCTTGCATGGTGTGTCCCGCCCAGATGTCTGTCTGTGTGACCAGTACACTCTGAATACTCATTATGTTGTGCTTTAACTATGTTGCAGCCAAATGTTTATTTTCCATAACTGCACTAACAGACTAGGATCATGAATGGCTGAGCTATGGTAAAATGCTCATTATGCCAAAGAGCATTCCAAGTGGACTGTTTACAGAAGAGGTCTTTTCATGTGGTTTTATGCGCCTCCACTGCCCATGGGTGGGTCTCATTTGAGTCTTTTTTGGATGGTGATGTCGTACTGAGGGCCTACGAGTCAGAGCAAAAGGGAGCTCTGTTCTGCACAGAGGAAATGGGCGTACTCCTTGGAAAGTTTGGATGGAGTGGCTGAAAAAATAAGGGGGTGTGGCAAGGCTAGAAATGAGGGGACCACCTAGAGGGGCACTATGTTGCAGAACGTTGAAGCTGCTCCTCAGCTGCTCCTGAGATCTGATTTAGTGGAGCAGGCAACATCTGGGGTAAGTGGGAATTTTCTTGACTTTTCATGGTATTTATATAAACATCAGTTCCAGATGATTTTAAAACAAAAATGTCTCTGTAGTAAGTCTTGCATCACATGTTCCAACAGCACAAACTCAACACAAACTGAAAGGAATGGGTTGCAAACATTGTGCCATCAAAGAACTTATGTTTTTATTATCATGTATACTGTGTACCTAAACTCAATTTTTACAACCAACACACCAAAATGATGCTTTTCATAGACATTTTCACAGAATTTTACCTTTCTTTCACTGTCATGTGGTAATGAGGGCTTGTTTAATGACATAATTTGACAGCAATTGTGACTCCACCACCCATCCAAGTGGACCTCTCCTACAGATAAAGATCTACACAGACAATCTCATCCTGTCTCTTATTTCCCCTCTTTGTCTCCCTGCATGTCTCCTTATTGTGAACCGAAGTGTTTGCCTGTGCTCTGTGCTACTACTTTAAAATAGCTCTGTAAAATCACAGGCTTCCCTCAGACTTTAATTTCCTCCAAATTTACATGCGGAGCAGCTTTAATAAAATCAAAACATATGTTGGACTGCAGACTGTTTACCTCGCACAATTAAAAAAAAACAAAAAAACAAAAACATTCAGACAGGCTGAGAGGTTAATTGGGTAAATACGTATTTTGGGACTATTTACACTTCAGTGGGCCCGCCCAGGTTTCTACAAGTTTGTTGTCTTTAGGCCAGTCAAAGAGAGAGAGTAAGAGTTTCAGAAATAACTTATTGCTCTCTGTTTTTAATGAGTGCTCTTATGCAACACTAAGTAGCCCTGTTCACTGCTCAGATTTTCCACTTTATGTTTAAAGGCAAAACAGGAAAGTTTTTGCCTGATGTTTACTGCAGAATAACAAGCTTGTTAACACTTTTTCCTTGCAAACGTTAACTTAAGATGCATTTAAGCTGTTTTGTTTGTGCTTCTTTTTTGGCAGGGATCTGAAAATGGCATACCTGCTCATGTTTGTGACCCTGCTGCATCTCATCACCCTTGCAATGCTGTTCATTGCAACCATGGAAAAGGTAGTGGTCAAATTTAGAATATGTTGTGACACAATAAATGTATTTGATCCATTTGTTAGGCTTCAAGGAAAAATGACATGTTTGATTAGGAAAAACAATAAAAGTAAAAATAACTTAGCTTAGAAACAACTCACGATTACCTTTAACAGACATTTCTATAAATACAACACATCCTACTGTTTGTGTAATGTGAAATCTCTCTTTACAGTCCTGGTGGGAATGGGAAGGCATGGAAAACTCAGATCTATGGTATAACTGTGGGTTTGACAACTTCACAGGAACCTGGTTATGCTCTTCTTCCAAAGAAACTGGTAAGCAGCAGCCTCTTTATGTAATTTCTTTAAGACTCAATTAAAAAAGAAGAGTTGAAATCTGAGAGAGAAGATGTGGGATTGTTTTTGCTGTCTCAGATTGGCTTCAGGCAGTGCAGGTCCTGATGGTTCTCTCAGTGGTCTTTTCCGCCGTCTCCTTCCTGGTGTTCCTTGGCCAACTGTTCACCATGTCCAAAGGTGGACTCTTCTACTTCACTGGGCTGTGTCAAGTATTTGCAGGTAACACTGGAGTAGGACAGCGTGCCACTGACATCCTTCTGTTTGATGAGACCATAAATGGGCCAAGTATATTTTATGTACAGCATGACTTTAGAAATTTACTTGTTAAGTACAAAAGCTTGTTTGTGGGGAAGCCTGATACAGGTAAATTAAAGTAATGTTTTTTACAAGACTATTGTGTATCCCTTTTTTACTTTTTAAAAAAAAATCAATCATTTTTGTATTACATGGTCAATTAAATACACACCTGAGACCCACTACAATCACAACTGTCAAACTGTGGACTCCTCACTGATATTCACTTTTCTGTGGCATAGTCACATAGTCATTTCTTTGACACCAAACATCACTTTTTTTCTTCTTTTTTAGGCCTGACCGCATTTTCTGCAGCTCTCATCTACACATTACACAACAAGGAAATCCTTCAGGACTCCAGAGAACTGTCCTCAGGACACTTTGGCTACTGCTTCATCCTGGCCTGGGTGTGTGTCCCCTTGTTGCTGTGTAGTGGGGTCATATACATCCACTTGCGTAAGAAAGAGTGACCAAAAAAAGGAAAACAATGTCAATGACAGTGTAATTCAAAAAAATGACTTGACTTCTTGTTAATCAGAAACAGCAAGAAGTTTCGCAGGAGTCACCAAGTCAGAATTGCCTATGTAACAATTTTTTGCTCAGGCTTCAATTGATGTGATAATATTTTTAAATTGTATAGACTGTTCAAGTAAAGTGGAAAAAGTATCAAGACAAAATGGGGTTTCTCTGTACCAATATTGAATCCTCAATATCATACTGTATATTCTATATTATATATTTTAAGATATGTTTATTCTAAGTTGTTGTCCCATGTTAAACCATGTTGACAAATACCAAAGCAGTGTTTTGTAATTTTAATAGTGTTGTAGGTCATTTGAGGTATTTGAATTGCTAGCTTATAATATTCCCTTGTTGTAACTGGAAATAAATATATATAGCCCATATATATATTTTTGTACTTCAGCTGATATGTAGAATGTATTCAGTAGCTGCTTTTGATAGTAATTACAAAGTAACATAATGTGAGCAGATTTTTTGAATGTTGCTAATAAATTGGACATTGGATACCAAAGAAGTTTGTGAAGTTCTTTTTCTTCTTTAGTTATTATTTATTTATTTATTCCATATTCTGTAAAATATATTATTTCCTGCTGTATGTACACTATCTATGTATTGGGGTGTGGGTTGGAGGGTACTGTGGTCGTTGCCATAGTGACCGTAAACTTGCACTTTCTCAGCCACTCCCGTCTGCGTTTGTATCGTTGGCTAATTTTAGCTTTTATATCGCTTCTTTTTTGTAATAATGGATAAACCTCAATTTATGGGGACAACGTCCGAGATAATTCCCCTTGCTTTACCCAAAGGAAATGAAAAGTTATGTGAACTGTGTCAAAGAGAAGCCCACTTGCAATGCTCTCAGTGTCGGGTCACTTTTTACTGGTAAGTTTTCCTGGCTAAACTAAGCTAAGCTAAGCTATCTCGATGTCTTAACATGAAACATTGTTTGCTTTTACGCCATTTATCTCATCCGTCTGTGAGAATATTTTTTATACGCCACAAGGTAGTCGTTGTGTGTTCTTTCTGGGTTTTCTTATTCAAAGCGTGTCTGCAGTTTGGACGGTAGGTGGCGGTGTTTGCCGTGGTCGCTCACAGCAGAAACCACTAAACACGTCGGCATGAGGGAGCATTCATGTGACTGTGTGGACGCACATAGGGAGGGAGGGAGCTGAGAGGGAGTCGGAACAGCTGGAAATTAAATTACCACAACGATCATTTTTATTCATGTGACTGTTTGAGAATTGTTTTCCTGCGTCTGTGCGATGCTTTTAGTTGGCCAACACGAACTTCTCTTATGTAAGCAAACATGTCGACGAACATCTCCACAGACTCAGTTACAGATCATAAGATGGTGGTGGGTGAAATGCTTATTTGGCACAGTATGGTGAGCAAAGAGGAGCATGTGGCGACAGCCCTCCCTGCAGGGATTTATGTAGCCTAAAGGGATGAGCCACTAAACCCAGTCTCTTAAAGGGAGCTTACAGTCACTTATTGTCCTTGCCTCCCTCTCAGCCTTTTAAATGAATTGCATGTCAAGCACATTTCATGAGTTAGATAAAGAATTGTGGTCAAAACATTATCCAGCTGTACCTCAGAACAAGGGACAGAAGGGAGAAAAACAAGAGTTTTATTAAAGCTGAAGAAAACACAGTAGATTATTGGTATTATTAGAGAGTGACATAAATTTTGAGTCTTTGGAACAGGCGCAAAATACTTTAAAGCTATGACATTGTATGGGGTGACATGGTTTATTGGATAATGAGCCACTAACAGTATCCAGACTAATGTTTGTGGTGAGTCATACAGATACAGGCAGATGGAGAAGTAATATGCAAAGAAAGCACAGCAGAGACAAGAAAGTGCAGTCCTGATAAGGACTGGATGATATGGACAAAAACCATGTCTCAGTATTTTCAGGCTGGCTGCCAATGCACAATATAAATCTCCTTGTTTTCTACAGAGTGAGCTGAATGTGTAGTTGTTATCAAAACCACTGAAAGTACAATGCAAAGTGAGAGTTTTCTTCCATGTTTGAAAATAAACAGTTGCAAAACATGAAAATTAAAAATGATAAAATACTGTAAAAAGAAGGGCTATACACACACACACACACACACACACAAGCTGTGTCAGAGCTGCTGTCGCTGTGACTTGTCTGGATCATAAGCTGGCTGACTGTTTCTTCAAGGAAACACGAATGCACTGAAATTAGCATACATGCTCCACCTCCAAAAAAAAAAAAAAACAGGGAAAAAGGAGACAGTTTCCACAGAAGTGTGCATGAGAGGAAAGTCAGATGAACAAAATACAGACTAGTTATGTAATTGCACACAATTTAATATGTCCTCAGTGCACTCAGATGATATTTTTTTAATGGGACAGAGGCTCTGCTTTGGAAATGCCAGAACTTCAGTTCAAAACCAGCTGATAACTTCTTAAAAGAGATATTCCACAGATGACAAGATAATAGTACACACATTTTTGTTTGTCTAGCATTCTAAAGTCATACTGGTTCACCAAACCCATTCTTAGCAAGGCAACTGTGCTACTCTCACAGCATGATATAAAGCTTAGTCAATTACTTTATACCAAGTAAAAAAAGTTTAAGATAACAGCCACATTGTACCCAGAGGATTAATTCCATGTGCATTAACAAAACAAGTCTCACTCATGTACTCTGTGAATCTAAGGTGGCTGGAGGAAAAGGAGAAAGGTGAGAGTGGGGGGGTATGGGAATAAAAAAATCAGCTGAAACCCTTTTTTTATTTTGTCTTGTTCCTCAGTGATGCAGAGCACCAGCAGGCTGACTGGGTGGGGATCCATGAGAGAATCTGTCAGCTGCTTGTTCCTATTCGCACCCCAACTCTCTTCAGCCTCCAACGGGCTGGACAAATTGAAATACAGCTTAAAAAGGTGAGGGTGAATGTGATTTTGGATCATGTGTATGGAAGAATGTGAAACATTCAATACAGTGTAAATATCTTGTTTTGGCTTTGGGCCTAATTTACATTTGCATACATGTTTACATATATTGCTAGCAAAAAAATGCACAAAAAAAGGATGATTTATACGTAACTACATCTCCAGACCTTGAAAGTGTTTTTTTTCTTCCCCTCTTAATTTCACGGGACTTAATTGGCAAACCCAGACTTGTGGCACACACTGGAATTGTAGAAAGAACTAACAGCAACAAGAAACTGCATAAGTTATGAAAAAATGTAGTGTAGACTGTGCTATCTTTCAGGAAACAGTAAATGAAAAAGTCATAGAAATTAAACAAACAAAAACACAAAAGAAACCTAGATCTTTGTTGTCACTTCCTCTCTCTTATTTCCTTTCTTTCACTTTACAAGTGGACTAAAAATGTTGTGAAACACATTTAGTTCAGATGAAGGCAGAGAAACAACGTAGCTGATGTTTTAGTTGTAAAGGAGGGAGGAGAGAGAGAGGATATCGTTACATGGATGGTACTACAGTGGTATAGAAAGCAAATTTTTTTAGTGGTTGACATCAGTTTAAAAAGTTTTTACTTCTGTAAAGACAATGTTGTTGAAAGACGTGTTTGATGAATTAATGGAGAGTAAAAGCAACCAGATATGTTCCTTGGGTGTGGTTGCCTAATTAGGCGGAGCTGATGGAGATTTGCAGGTCGGTGGCTCAGAGCAAGCTGTCTGAGGGGAAACACCGAGAGGCTCTGCCTCCCGCCCAGTTCTGCCTGCGCTGTACCATAGACGTCCATGGCCCTAATACTGTCCATATGGTGCCTGTCTACCTGCTGCTGGCTGAGGCCAACATGGGTAAGCAAGGTGAACAAAATGGTTTCCCAGCTCAAACTGCCTACTCTCTCCTGCATTAGAGGTTTAATGGATGACTGAGTGTATGTGTGTGTCTGTGCCCATAAATGTATATTTCTGTGTGTTTTCCTACTTGCATTTCCAGGTTTGGGTAACCTGGCCTTGGTGGCAGAGCTTCTGTCCCAGGCAGAGTGGGCGGTGTTGAAGAGCCCAGAATGTGGTCACGCAGTCCACCACCAGCTGCACAGGAGTCTGGGCCGCCTCCATATGGTCACTGGAAACCTGGAGGCAGCTCTGCTAAACTTTGCAATTGACGTCTGTGTCCTAATTAGTACATTCCCTAGAAATGACTTCAGTACATGAAGCATCTTCAGCTGTTAAATGACTTTATTGATATTGTGTGGAGGAAAATTAAAGCCACAACTCTGTCTCTGCACTTTAATTATAAATATTTTGAAAATGACTTAGTGTTTCATTGCTATGCTAACTGAGATTGTGACTAACCCTAAATGTAAGACGAGCAAGGCTGTAAGCTGACGTCTTTCCCTACATGTTACATTAGACTCATATTCTTCCCAAATTGGGGGCCCTCTCGGCCATTTTCTTATGTTTCATGTTAATTCACCAGCCTGTTTATGTTGGTGTTCAGTTCAAAAGTTAAAAATATTTAAATATTTACAGTTAAAGTACACCTACAGTAGTGGGTGACACAAAAGAACATTTATCAGTCTTTTGTGTCTCCAAGAGTCTTGTAGAATGTGGTGTCCTGTGTTTTCACGCATCTTGTTCTAAAACCAGAAGTCCTTTCTTTCTCTTCCTCCACTTGAGGAGAAGCCAACTGACTGCTTAAATGAGTTAAATCCACCACATTACAATACTTATTGTCATAGGACCCTGTTCTTCTAACCTGACAAAAAGCCATTATGTAATTTCTGTAAAACACTTATAACAGTAAAAGTAACCATAAGTGGTGAACATTTGTCATCTTAGAGGATTTAAAATATGCTGTTCCTGTCATGTAATGTGCATCCATCTAATGCTGGAAATATCCAGCATCTGCAAATAAACGTGTATCTGATGTTTTCCAGATATACTTTGCCAGTGAGGAGTATGGTCTGGATAGCACAGTCACTTGTGGTGGCTATTTTCTTATGGCTGATGTGTTTGCCAAACAGGGGAAGATGCCCGTTGCTCGTTCCCTGTTCTCTGAGGTAAACTAAAGTAGGTTGGATGGGATTATGATGTGGCCGTTCAACCAAATCTGTTTATGTTCATGTGGTTCATTGTCCTCTTCTGCTCATATTGTAGGTGGCACAAACTTGGCACTGCCATCTGTCCAGACTCCTCAAGACCCACATACATAATGTCCAGAATCCTGACACGTTTGTGGAGCCCTCTTATGGTATATCTTGTCACATCACATGTATACAGTACAAGTGTGATATTGAACAATATAAAGCCACAATAAAACAGTATAAGATGATACATTTAAATTTGGTCCACCTGTCCAGTTCTACTGTCCTTTTACACCACGGTGCAGAATCAGAAAGTGACATCACCAGCCCATCATTTGCCACAGCTGCTAAGCCACAGAGATCCTTTGGCGTATCACTGAAAAAATAAGGTCAACAGTACTATATTTAGCTGAGCCTTCTTGCTGTGCAATCTGAAAGCTAAACCCCAGATTTACACTACCATGCTTAGGGCTGACGAAAAACCAGTGCTGACACATCTTTGGCTGTGCAGCATCCGCATCACTACCCTCTATCGCAGCTGCTGGCCTACATATGATGCTAAGCCTGTTAGCTGTAATGCAATTTCTCATGAATTCTGGGATGTTTACCAGGGAAAATTGTGAGAGACGGATGATTACACAGGCTATATAGAAGATACAGACCTAATTTTGAATGTTTGCATATTAAACACACAACGACTAAAGTTTCATTTCTTAATTAGTAATTAATCTTAATATTAAAAGTTTTGTCTCTATCAATGACTTTCAATCAGATAAAGGCCAAGGGGTTGAAGTGGACAAGATGTTACAAACCATGTTGGAGTTTGAACAGAATGGCTCCGGAAAAGATTCAGTTCAGATAGCTCTGGTGGCCCACTGCCTTGCCATGCTGTGGTTTATGGAAGGAGACTACCTGAAGGTGAGGTGACCAAGCATTAAAGGTTCAATTAGAGACAGTGACACATTTCCCCACTACCCTATTTAGAGGACTGTCTCAGGATAGGATTATCTGTAATTGGTAAAGCCATGGAGCTGAAGTTTGAATTAGCAGGAGTTAACACATCCGTTCCGACTCCCTGACTTCCACCTTGGTTTTAATCTTTCTGTAATACTGCTGGAGGCTGTTTTTGTGTGTAAAACTCCGCCTCTTTTCATGTGGGATGAGTGAGCATATCTTTATTGTGGAATGAGGCAGCAGTGACTGTGGCTCTGTTACTCTGATGGTACAGGAAGTTCTGTACCAGAACTATAGCTTTTTGAGGTCTGAGTTCAGGATAAGATCTGATGGCTAAGCACAAGCAGCCTCATTCCAGCAAACAGTAAACATATAACTAAATCTAACACCAGACTGTTCCAAAAATACACTACAATAAGTTTATGTGTTTCTGGTGGTTTATGGGCTGGATGAAATACAACTGGATTATTTTGTTTTACTTCACCAACAGCTAGGCTAGAGTTTCAGAACCAATGAAAAACTTTTCTTTAAATGAGACCTTTTCTCCAAGGTCAAAATGTCCAGCCTTTTAGACCATGATGCCAAGCAGACTCAAAATAATTCGAGTTAGCACAGTTACTTTGACTGGTAAGATGGCAGCTGTAGGAATGAGCCTATTGCTCACTGTGCCAGGATGACTCCTAGGTTTACTGCCCAGAGGGCTATTCCAACTAAGTATCTTTGATCTGCCCAGTGAATTTCTGTTTTTGTTTGCCTTCTGCCACAGGGAAGTTTGGATCAGCTCTGACTAAGTGTCCTTGGGGTTGGGAAGACTCTGTTTTCTTAAAGATACCTCTGCTGGGTGTATGCTTATTGGCATGTGAATGTGTGTGTAAGGGTACCATGGTAGAATAATTATTTGCTCACATGGTGCCACCCAACCAAATGTTTACTGTTCAGTCAAACTCTCTCTTTTTCCTTATTAACTAAACAAAGACAGACATGGAGTTTTAATGACCAGTTTTTTTCCCTTTTTACGCAGTAGTACATGATGGTTATCTTGGTTGTTTGACTTCTGCCCATGATTTTGTCCATGTCATGGTTTTGTTTAGGCTGCAGTGTTGGCACTGTGCTTTGAAAAGTACATAGTTGTGAGAACAGTCAGCATCAGGATGTTGTTTTGAGGCAATTGTGGTTGAAACACTAACCTTTTATCAGTGGCTCAAGGTGTTATTGCAAGGATTTAAGAAACAGCCCATTGTTTCGTGTATCAGTGTTGTATTTACTGCTTAGAGATCAGTGGATGGAATAACTGAACATTTGAGT
>JAPZDY010000002.1:10725650-10743795 GCA_029783645.1 Ctenochaetus hawaiiensis
TTGTGGTTGAAACACTAGCCTTTTATCAGTGGCTCAAGGTGTTATTGCAAGGATTTAAGAAACAGCCCATTGTTCGTGTATCAGTGTTGTATTTACTGCTTAGAGATCAGTGGATGGAATAACTGAACATTTGAGTAACACACAGACAATCCACATCCCCAGCTGCTTACGAAGTCTGAGAAACTAAAGGAATTTAACGGTTGCCGCTGCAGACCTCAATAAATTCCACATTGAGGTCTGCATGCTACCATCTAAACATGCATGGTTTGTCAACAACGGTTTTATATTGGAATTTTGTCTAAATAAGAAATTACAAAGGACATCGTAGTAGCTTAGTAAATCACATTGACAGAAGGGTGGAACAGGACAAGTTAAGTCGACCGGGTTGCAGCCCAATTTTCAGTGATATTATATAAGTTGGCTTTAATCTCCCCGGAGAGTCTAACAGCTGCAGCTGCTGTGTTTGTTTCCGCTTGTGTTTGTGTGCCAGGCACTGGGATTTTGCAGCGAGGCCCTGCAAGCAAGCCAGCTGATACCAAACCACGTCCTGACAGAGCCCATCCGGGGCCTGCTACAGCTGGTACAGAGTCTGCAGAAAGAACCACATCCTGCTTCTGACTAGCCACTGTACCTGCCCTGCCAATCCCTCTGCTTGGAGATCTGCTCCATCAGCCCACACATACTTACCCAATGGAAATGTAGAAACCACTGAACTGGTAAAAAAATAAAACATTTGAATACAGAGCTCATGATGTCATTTAGGATTTACCCAGATGTTGAGAACTGGTGTTGTAAGCAGATAGTTTAAAAAATGATGGGAGACAAAAAATGAACTTTGTGTGGGTACATCTCTCTAAACACATAAAAACAACTGCGGATATTAAAATGCTTGATAAAACCATTTAAATGAGGGAGAGACACATTTGTATTGGTTTTGAATAATGACTCATCTTTATTTTAATCTAGAAAAGAGGGATAGATATTTACATAATTTTGCACATGTGTGATTTACATGATTTTGGGATCAAGTTTTTAACACTGTTATAATGATACACAACAGAATGATGTTTTGGGCAATTGCTAAGACCCTTTTTTTATTATGCAGTGTTTTTGCTAATCTCGTACCCAGCAGTCTAGAAACCCTCAATCAATTCGCCATATGCAGATAGTGCTAAAAATTTGATTTCTAATGTCTATGTATCATCAACAGAGAGGTGTTTTATTTAACTGAAGCATAAAAATTGCATTTTCTGCAAAGTATAATGTAAACCTTCAAGCAAACCTCAGGTTCGTCCTAAAACACATTGACATTAAATGAACCCAATGGTTGCTGTGAAATCCTACATATTATGTACAATTCTGAAACATTTATTCATTATATCAAAACAAAGAGTCGCTTTTAAAAAATCATCTCACTACTAGTGTTATTAGTACTAAATTATACAACGAAAGGTTTTTTTTTGGCATTCAGATTCATTTTTTTGTTTTGAAGAGGCAGCAAAACATGGAAACACTTGGTTTTCCACATATTCCCTTTTTAATTTTGAGCCAAATGTACATTAGCAGCAGTTTGGAAGTAAATAGTAACCTTGTGCTCTGTTGTGTACACAGTGACTAGTCCGGAGGTCCCCCTGTGTTTTTTTCTAGGCTGGTTAAGAGTCACATAGACGAAAACACTTTCGGTCTTTTCATGATTTACAAACATTTTTGTCTCCCTCCCTTGTGTCACTAGCATGTGGTACCTATTTCTTGCAGCAGCCATCGTACTTTGTATCCACTTCATCACTGATCTATAAAACCAAAGCCAAAAGAAACCCACCTAATCATGGACCTTGAATCGACTATGATCATCGAATCAATGCTCCCAAAGGAAACCAGAACCATGAAAATGTATCTTAAAATTGGTAGGTCACAGTTAACTGAACTGCCTATGGATGGATGCTGTCTGCATATGGATGATGTATAAATACAGAATTAAAGAATGGGCTGTAAGAGAGATGAGCATTTCACTCTTTCCTGTGGCTGGCTTTTTAATGTCTTGAAAGAATATGTGGTCTTTGATTTACACTGATGTACACAATGTAGAATGACACAGGCTTCAATATAAAGACAAATACTTCATAAAATAGGGGACAACAACAACTGGAGATAATTCACTCATGTAAACTTTTGTGTCGGGATGTAACTTGTGGATGATAAAGCCCACCAACTTGCATGTCAGGAGAGCAGATATTGGAGGTTTTCTCTGTTTGTTTGTCAGATACTTTCAATATGCAGGTACCGGACAACATCACAGTAGTGTAAATGGGGTCATTCTGTCAGTGGAGCCACTGTGATCACTTGACAGCAGACTTATAATGAAAGCTGCCTTTTCCTGTTGTCTGGTGGATTTAGGTTTGGCACCTTCAAGCAGGCCCCTCAGATTCCAGACAGTGAGTATAATCAGCTCACAAGAAAGGAACATAAAATCAAGCTTCACAGCGGTTTCACTTTATTGAGACAATATTAGTGCACACAAACCACTTTTCGTCTTTAAAAATACCATAAATTAGGAAGAAAACAAGGAACAATATAAAACGAGCAAGGAAAAAATTGCATGTTAACCATGGTATACACCACAATGTCTTATTCTGTAGTTTACAACCTTTTCTTCGTTGTTTGCGTAGCTTTTTGTGTATGCCTGTAGGTGTGTGCTGTGTTTCTGACATGTCAATAGCTGGGATGAATATGTAGTGCCTTTGGGGGGGTCAGGGTTGAGATCCAGGCTGCTTCCCTGAGTTGTGTTCAACAGAAAGAGCTATGAGCCTAAAATCATGGACGTCACGACATGGAATGACTTATGGTTTATATTTGTGCTTTTGATAAGAGCTGTAAACTATTCTTAATGGACCTCTATGTTGATACTTATCAAGAAGGCTTACAGGAGGTAAATCAAAAGGAACAAGAGCCATAAGCAATAAGCTCTTGGCCTTTTTTCTTGTTTAAATAAAGAAAAAGTAACATTCTATTTAAAGAGACTGCAAAAATATAGTTTCCATTTTTTATTTGTACATCATGCCAACATGTTTTTGGGTTAGAATACTTTTTTTTTTATCAAAAACAAGGTGAAAACAATAAAAGTAAAATCTACAAATCATGACTTAGAAATCACATCTAACCAAATCCAGAAATGTTAGCACCAAATTTCAGTTTCAACCTTTCAATATTGCAGGTCTGTACAAACAAGCGTGTCAACAACAGCTTCTGAAAATTTCAAGGTTGGCGGTTATTTCAGCCATTCCAGGTTCTTCAGCTGAATACTACTATGCATTGAAGCTAATTCACTACCTTAATATTTACATAAAAGCTAAAAAAAGAAAATAGAAAATAATACACAACTACTTTTTTAGCTCTTTGACAAAAAGGGAAGGAACACCTGGTATAGCAGGGGCCATTTGAAGATCACAAGGATCCTGGCTGATATGTATTGTATGTTTGAATATCTATTTCATCCTATGGCAGTGAGAAGTCACTGTTTTGAGGTATATTTTGTTCACACTCGTCTCATGTTTCCTAAATATGTCATCTGAGCAATAAAAAAAAAAATGCATCGTTTTATCATAAAGTGCTAAACATTGAATGAATTTTAAAAAACAGCAGACTGCTGCTGCTGCTGGTAAGGCTAATCAGAAAAGCTACCTAGGAATGTAAAATTAAAAAATTGGGTAATGGCACTCAATTTATTTTTGTATTCCAGGTTGTAAACAGGACTACTATTTGTTATTTCTACTACCTTGCCCCATCTCAGGCGGTTTTACTTACATGTACATTAGCCTACTTCATTCACAGTGAACAGAGACTTTTGATGGACACTGTGTTAGCACCCACAAGTATTTGTTGTTGTTGCTGTATGTAATTTAGGTACCATCGATGCGGCAGCTTCAGCTACATTATAGTATCAGCCATTGAAAATATTTTTTATAGATTTTTTTATAATAAGAGATATTTCTATATAATCTGTTCGAGTTGGATTTACATAAATGACATAAGGTCATATCAGTGAGGAGTGAATTCATCTCTGAGTTACTTATGAATCCCTCCATCTCCAGTTGCTGCAGGATAGTCCCCGTCTTCTCCTGATCTTAACAGATGCACTTCATTGCTACATTGGAACTGACAGTATAATGCTCCTAGCATGAGGATGTGTACCTCCTCCAAGGAGCTAATCACTTGAAAAAAACACTTCATTTTGCCTCCAATCCACCAAACCTGGCTACAGTCTCAGCAGGAAAACCCCCTTTTTTAATGACAACATAGTGTAGATTCTTTTAAATAGTGTTACCGTATTGTAAGGATAAAAATACGGCAGGTGTATGCCTCCATGAGAATCCCACAACCACCCCAAAAACATAGTCACCCTCACCTTCACAATTTTGCAGAAAAGAAACTAGGAGAGGCAAATTTGGCAGTTATCGTATGTACTTTATCCCACTCTGGCCATAGTGCATTGTAAGCTAAGTTAGGATATTGGGGTTTGGTGCAAAGCAAGAAGAGTCAGGGGAGCAGCCTCAGATCTTTTTTTTTTTCTTTATTTCTTGTTGAGGGAAGTTGGTAGGAAAAGGCTCATTTTTTGGTGTATATGTTCTGTGTTTGTATTTTCTGTTTGCTCTGCTTTTGTTTTGCATTTACCATCCTAACTTTGAATAGTTTTTGGATTGATATGTGTTTTCAAAAGGAATGTTTGTTACCATGCTTGCAATTGTTTGTATGCGTGTAATGCATTGGTGGTGTTTGTAAGTGCATGAAGCTGCTTGAATCTCACTCAGTCAATAACTTTATCTCATTGGCGAGAAGGGTGTTGAAGTTGTAGGCTGGATCGGGGAGGTCAGGGAGATCGGGCAGGTTGATGGCTGTGGACTGGCGTGGCGAGGGCTGGGAGGGCTCAGCCAGCTCTGGGTCACTCTCGCTGGAAGTGGAACCCACGCTCATGTTGCAAACAGCTTCAGGTAGTGAGCCGCCGCCAGGAGGCACGGCACACACCTCAGGCTCACTGCTGGTCTCGCTGGTGCTCGACACAACAGACAGCAGGGACATCTTGCGGGTGAGGCGGCTGGGGAGCAGGGACAGGGCGTAGTCGGCAACAATACCCGCCACATCCATGCCACAGGCCTGATCAAAGGCGATGAAGCCCACGTTGGCATTAGCCTCGCAGACAACAAATGAGCCATCATTGAGCTGCAGAAGGTCAATGCCGCAAACATCCATGCCAAGGATGTTAGATACCTCTATGGCCAGCTGCTTGCCCTGCTCGCTCAGTGGGCACATCATACCTACACCACCTACCAATCCAGAGAGAGACATTAAGCAGGTTAATACCCACCACTATCCAAAATCTAATAGCAAATCTTGCTAATCTGACTGCTTTATTTCTAACCGAGAGCAAACCTTAACATTTCTGAAATTAATATTACTTTTTTTCTAATATATATATTATCACTGGATCAAATGTCCTATCAGAACCACCGGTGTCAGTACTACTGTCAACATGATCTGGTAAATAAGAGCAGAATGATCTGATACTGATGTCCTAAATATGTCACAGGGCATTATAGTCTCAACTAAAACAAAACAACTCATGCTCTGACATTGAAAATCAGACTCATCAGCTGGAATGCTAATGTCTCTGGGGCAGATTCAGGACAGTCTTTTTGATGTGGCTATGTATCCACAAACGTCTTTATGAAGCAGATGGAGTGTTAATTATACTTGATAAAACATTAAAAGGAAACTGTTACTTTTAAATACTGCCCTCATACACAGGATAGATGAGAATAATTCAGTGAGAGCTTAAATGTGCCACACAGAGCAGCGGCTCAGTAAAGCTTTTTTGATGGTTTATGTTAGTACTTATATCATTTACTTTTCTACGCCAGAAAACACTTGTTTCCTGAAAACTGATCCATCTCAAATCTTTATATCAAACAGAGGAGCTTTGGTTCACTAGCTTTGGAACTGCGCAACTCAAGGCAACTCAGGGCAGGTTTCAAAAGATCCAAATAATTATTGCATTAATAGTAACAATATTTAAGATAAACTGGTTCTGAAACTAATGTGAAGTAAATGTTAAATGTGATGATGTAAATGTAAAGTAATGTAAATATGGGTGACACTGTTCTAAAGTGGAGTGATTCACTGTGTCATCATTGTCTCTTATTTGCTGTTGCCTACCCAGTGAGCAGTTGCTCTGCATGCGACCATCAGTGGAGCATCGTAGCATTGAGCCTATGACACGGCCGCCCACCAGGACCACCCGCACATCACGGCCATGGGACTCCTTGACGTACTCTTGAAATAGGTAGGGGGTATCATGGCGGATCAGGTGGCACAGATCTGTCAGGTGGTGTTTGTCCCGTGCCAGGAACACAGCCTTCCCTGGGAGCAGGAAGGAGGAGGGGTGAGTTACTCTTTCAGGTTTTCTGGACTCATAGATGTGTTTATGTGAACATGAAAACAACAGACTTCGCTGGGTTTAATGTTTGCGTAATAGTGTTTTTGAGATAGGACTACTTCCTTAGACTTTTGCTGACAAGTAGCTGCTTTTGCTGACATAGTCCCATGCCAGTTCCCATTTCTCTATTAATGGACAGCGCACTCCTCTTGGCAGTCAGAGAACTGCTTCTCACAGAGGTTAGAAAAAGCCTATTTTAATTAGCGCCTTTTGGCTACGTCTCATGGTTGTCAAAGCCCCTGCACCCTGTTCCAGAATCAGGAAAAAAATCCCGTGCCTGCTTGTCATGTGTGGATATGCACATTGTGTCGAAGTTATAATCTGAACAAGATGACAAGACAGTCCTTTGTAAACATCTTGAAGATTTGAAGATAGAAACTGGCATGATATATCAATTTGTCAAGTTGAGAACAAGACAAATAAGGAATGATGGTCCTGTGATTCTTTGTACCAATGATGTATAACTGGACAATTTGCACCTGAAGGCATAGACTGTGTTGTGAATTGTGAACCAATTTTCCATTACAAGAGTGAGCAAGCGTACATGAACTATAAACTGGAGATAACATAGTTTTGAGATCTAATATCAGAGGTCCTTTGGATTTTGAAACAGCCCATTAAATTTGTCCACTGCTCTTGTTTACTCATGAGAAGGAAGGCAAGATGGACTTTAGCCAGTGTCAAGGGTCAACTGCAGAGGGGAGGACGCAACCCTTGAGATGCCGAACCACATAAAAAGGGTCAAGTTAGCGGTTGACCAACGGTTGCTTTCTCTAACAATGCACTGTGATGACAGCGCGGGCTAGCCAGGGTCCATTGTTATTCCTTCACACAATTGAAGAACCAGTCAAGTGTCAAAAACTATGAATGGGAAAGTGCTAATGGGTCAGCAGACACTGGGGCTTATCTCTTGGAAACACGACATTAATGACGAGGCTGAAACTTCCGACACAAGTCCCATGTGGATTCAGGCAAGATAAAGAAACTAGGGACACCATTTTAAACTAACAAAGCAGCCATACTGTGAGCATCACAAGCTCCTGTTTTGTGTTTATTACAGCACCACAGTCCTAATTATTTAACACTCTGACAGTGAATTTCATATAAGGGTGGACTGAGCTGCCATTAGGTGCCTGCAATGTACAGACTTTTGAGGGGTGGTGTAGGGAACAGGGCTAGTCACACGATGAGGAGAAGCAGTCAGATGGTCTTACCTCTGTGGCCACGTGCATTCTTCACCACCACGGGGTAGCCCAGTGGCTCTGCCTCATCAATCATCTTACGGAAGTTGTCGTGCCCTCCTGGTTAATGCCCATGCACACAAACAAAAGGCAGACACACACACACACAGAAATGTGCCCACACAGAGGTGTAAAATATATTAAAAAATTGTCCTTGATTCGTAGCACAGTTCACACATTAGAGCCAACAGGAGGGAGGGGGGTGGGAAATGTAGACCGTTGCCATGGTAACAGAAGGTACTCAAAACAGCCAGGCTGGAGGAGTATTGTCCTAAGCTTGTACTTATTTTGCTGCTTGATTCATGAGCATGGAACAGAGCAGTCACTGAAGGGAGGCATAAATGTGAAGCAGCTGACCATATCTGACATTGATTTCGCGTGGCAGCTTGTAGCAACAGCTGAGCTTCAGCTTTCTCTGCTTTGGCTCCAGAAATGATTGGAAAATGTGTCAAAAATAATAAAAAAAATTGGTAGCTGTCAATAACTTATATCCCCGGTCTCCATCTCTACTTTTCTGGCTCTCTCTCCATCTTTGTGTGACTGTCTGGTCTTATCTGGCATTAAGTCAAGGGAACAGATGTGAACTTCTCTGTCACAGGGTTTTTTTTTCCAGATGCACTGATTCACATGTATTTTCAGTGAGGAAAGAGAAAAAAAACAGACAGAGCACAGCAGGGGAGAGCAGCAGACAGAAAATGTAGGCCCCACCATGTCATAAGCTGCTCAGGTGGAGGGCTAGAGGGGGGTACTGGCATCTTTTATTTTGAAAATCATGACGGGGGCATGGGGTGGGGCATTGGAGAGTGTGTGTGTGTGTGTTGGGGGGTTGTTACATAAGCTCTCCAGCCACTCTGCATGCATCGCCTGGCCTACTGTGCAGAAGGACGAATGGAATGTAGGCCAAACACCCCCCTCCTCTTTCTTACTTTCCCTTTGTCAATATCCTCTCTTTCTGCTCTCAGAAAACACCACAGCACTGCGACTTTTTGAAAAACAGAAAGAAAAAGTGTGGCGTTGGCTGTCAGGCTTCGTTTTGCCTCATTAAATCAACAAACTACGACAAATAGAAACAGCAGCCTGGCTTTTTCTGTTAGAGCTGTATACGCATATACTCTGAAAACATCAACAGTTGGTTGAGGATGTTAGACAAATTGCTCAAATGATAAATATATGTGGTTTAGTGGACAGAATTGAAAATGTGATCTGATATAAAAGGGATTTTCTCTTTGTTATTTGATAACTGCAGTGGACTTGCGATAAAGCTTATCTGACTGAAATGTCAACAAACATGCTTGACAAATACATATTCAAAGACAATAATTACATATATTTAATTTCCTCTGATCTATAGCTTGTGTTTACTCACTTTCATTGAAAATGACTTGAGTGCCAGAAGTCACATCACTGACCCAAGAAGCAATTTTTGTGTGACACTTTTTTTTATACTCTGCTCACAGAATTACAGTCTTATAGCATGTATTCTACAATCTGCTCAGAGTTTCAGTATCTCCACAGAAGGGAGAAATCAGCGTGAACTCAACATCTTCCAACTCCATGCAAATACTTGTTCACACAGCTGGAAGTAGATTTATTAAAAAGCCAGCTGCATCACACATTCAATAACTGACTTACTGATTATAGTTATGGAGAAACACTCTGCTACATTAGTCTTCGTTAAAACGAAACAGTCCCACCAAAACACATTAACACTGTTGAAAAGATGACCATCTGGTACTGATTTACCGTAGGAGAAGGTGTCAGGAAGAGGCACCCCATGGCCAGCAAGCTCCTGAAAGGTCCAAAACTTGTTGACACAGTTGAGTATGGCCTGGGGCCTGTTGATCAGCCTGCAGCCCATCTTCTCCAGGTGGCGCAGCACGGTGATATCACTGTCAGACTGCACCCAAGGTGTGGGAACCCGCACCACCACCACCTGTGGATAAGATGTCACCAATTCCTGTTCCACTCGCAGACCTGGAGAATTGAATGAGGTGTGAGGGAGTAGAGGGAGGGGTGGTTGGAGAGGAGAGGATGGAGACAAGATGACCATCATGATCATCAATTTATTTGTTAGCAGTTAATTTGTCTGCCAGCTTGTAGGTAAAATAATTGTTCTAAGCAACTCCTGGCTTTTCACATTATAAAGATCACTGTTCACTGCATCACTGTTTATAGCTACTAACATCCTAAAAATATATTAATAGAGCTGGAAACATTGTGAAAGTGGTTGGTGAGATTTGGAATTCATCATCTACTGGTGGAAAAGATTACTCCTCTAATGGAGACTGTTTGCAGACACTCCTCTAGTCTTCACCACACAGCTCTAACTGAGAGTTGGCCTGGTTACAGAACCAGGCAGAGGCAGCCAGCTCCAGGCCAGTGATGTTAAACCATGAAGTTGAAACCTGCCTAGCCATTAACAACCATATACAGTACTCATCTGCAGGGCTGCCAGTTCCTCTGTCTTTTGGCAGTATCAATATCAACCAACTCCCCTCTGATTGAGAAAAGAATATCCTTGCTGATTCAATACATCACTTCACTACTTTGTCTCAATGTGAAGCAGTGGGGTATGGAAAGATATCTAAATCCCTGGGAATGCACATTTTAAATGTAATCACTCATGAACACACATCATGAAGCAAACTATGATTAAAACACTTTATGTAATGCAACAGAATATGTATTTACATCGGGTCTTGAGAGTGTTGAATATTTTTGACTGCACTGTAGTCTGCCGTTCCTTAAATTAAAGTGTAGTAGTTTATCCTGTTGCAATGAATTATCTAAAATTCATGGTATTTTGTTTTATTTAACGAAAAAATGATATTGGTTTTCAATATCTCAGCCTGACACCGCTTTTATTACGTAAATGTGAGCTAAGGAAATACAACAGGCTAACTGAACACATCTGAATAGGTCACTTATCAGCCATTCCTATTCAGCACAGCTTGTACAAGCCATGAAAAACAGAGGAGACTTGACAAAGAGAAGCTTGTAGAGTATGATGGTGAAAATAAAGCTGGTATAACTGAGTGTGCACTAACTTTTATACAAGGAAAAAATTTGCATTTTCAAACATTCGATAGCTACCTTCAGTCTCTGTCAACAGCTTTCTGAATCTGCAGAACATAATAAGATTTTGAAATAACAGAATATTGCCCTAAAATTTGCCAAACACAGATGGCAAATTCATCAGCCATGGCCAAAGATCTGGCAGCATTTTACTGGTGACTGGTGTTACTTTTCACCTTGGATGAGAGGAGGAAACAGAGACAGACTGTGAGATTTTTGAGGAGGCAATGCCACCCAGCAGCTCATCAGGAGGAACAGATTGGCCAGTAACAAAAAAAACTGTGTGTACGTGTGAGTATGCACATATCAGTATACATGTTTGGGAAAGAAGGGTGGAGACACATTTGTCACCGGCACAGCACTTCACCTCAACCATGGCCTAAATTTCAGCCATCTTGGAATCAGCATACTCACAATAGTGACAGCGCCACTGGCTGAGATCATGAGGGGTCACAAGAAGCTTGATGGTTGCTGCATACATAATAACATCAGACAGAAAGCTACTGGTGTGCCAGTGAATACACTATGCAGCAAGCACATACTATGGGTGGGTCCAACACTTGTCTCTAAAGTCATTCTGTGCACAGACAGGTAGACCAGAGAACAAGGAATAGGCATCGGGCAGAAAAGGTTGAGCAAGTCTTGTCACCTTAAAACAGAGGATGGGAGGGAGAAGAGAGGGAAGTGAAAGCACATGAAAATAAGGGTGTATGGGGTCATTAAAAGACTGCCACCCCTCCCTTTTCCTCTCCTCCTCCTCACAATCTGAGTATAGAAGCAAGACGATTCACTGTCTCTCCAGTCCTATTCAACACCCTCACACACTGATCTGATTGTGCAGCCATTGAGAGCACTGTGAGTGGTGTTGCAGGGGGAAGCATTAGGGGATGTGGTCTCATGGTTTTTGACAGACAGTATTTACTGTTCACAGTGCTTGTCTCTATCTCTAGGGGAGCCAAAACAGAGACCAACAAGGCAGCCAGATGAATCAGTCCTATTCATTTGGGCAAGTGTTCATGTGCACCGCACTGCCTGTCATGTGACCATTGCAAAAACATTCAGAAATACTCCTGACCATTTTGGTGTATAACAAAAGCAACATGGGTTTTTGTGTGACAACGTCTACATCTATATTATGTGATATCTACATAATGTTTCCTGGGACCCGTTGTACTTAATTTTACAAGTTTACTTCTATGACAAAACGTAATGTTTTTATGGTTCAATGGACTGTATATGCCTGTCCCATTTTCAATCTGCCTGACAAAGCTAACAAGCGTAACAAGCATTCTACGCATACCGCTGCAACGTCACAAAGCAAGGGGTTGCAGACAAATGCTGTGCCAATGTTTGGCTGGTGGGTCCTGCCAACCTTGAATGCAGTCTCAGTCTGGGTCTGGGTGTCCTGTCTAAATTAGCCTGTTGGGGAATCAGGATTCCTTACAGTTTCATATGGTTTGGTTTGGGCTAACAATGCCTTCAATTGTCCATTTACATATATGTCATGTCATCAGTGACACACATCAGACAAAAACGTATACTGTAGGCCCAGTGTGAGGCCAAGCAAAAAAAAATCTTTTGTTCATCGAGTATAGAGGCCATGTAAAGCTGCATATCCTCTGTGAGTTAGCCTTTGTACTGCAAAGCTGATAGTTACTTTGCACATTTACAGTACTTGAACTTATTGGAGTAGGCGAGACATACTATTAGACAACAAAAACTGTTAGGAAAGAGAAGGCTAAATTTATTCGATCCTTTAAACAGGTAGTCTAAATGAGATAGAAATCTCCTTTTTTTCAAGAGAAATTTCTCTACAAAAAGAGATAAACATATACAGATTCAGCAAAGACAGATGCACAGATAATTCAACAGGCATATATTTTTTCTGTAAATGCACTTAAACAGTTAAACAAAAACACTTATCTGCCACTGAGGACATCCTTGATTAAGTCTTAGATTGTGGCTAAACCCATTCCATACTTGCAATAATGTGCACACTAAAGATTATGTAATCTGGTTTAATGCTGGGAAGTGCTTCTATATTACTTTGGACTATATTTTAGATTTAGCATGATCAGTCAATGATTGATTTTTTGGCCATTTCTGTGTTTTTGACTCAATGCTGGATAGGAGATATTTTATTTTCATAAGTCAAAGTGGCTGGTACAAACATTAAAAAAAGACTGCTACTTTAGCTGATGTGTCCTTGTAATCCTCAAACAATTTCTTATTGCCTGCCAGAGTATCTGTCAATTCCAGGTAAGTCAGGAAGTTTTAAGGCTCCCTGCCAACTTTCTGAGAGCGGTGTTTTTACTGCGGGTGTGCCTCTTATGTTGTGTGAAAGACAAACAATTAAGAAAATTCATCTTCATCCTCTTAATAGTATTATGGGTTTGTGGTCACTTGCAACCTTCCCCCTCTACAGTTTTACAGTGTCGAAACATCATTTAGTATCAAAAAGTATGATATTAGATGGTTTTAAGTCCAGTTATCATAGAGCAGACTCTGTTCCCTTTGGCTACTGCAAGCATGCAAATTACACATGCAAGTGCTTATTTACTGTATGACCACATTTAAAAAGGGTGGACAGTCATTAAAAAAACACAGTCAGGTTTGACTGGGAGAGATGTATCAGTTACTTGTGTCTTGATAAAGTCTTTTCAGGTACAACAGGTTTTATGATTTTTTTAGGGTGTGTCAAGTCAGTAAGTCAGTGCTGTCACTCACAACAGTACCCTCCTGCCTACTGACACATGAATTAGTCATTAGTCAAACAGAAAATTTAGTGCGACACTAAAGTGTGTTGCTTTGTGTGGATTATTTACTTGAGACTCAAAAAAAGTGCATTTATATGTGTGGTACAGAGTAAGGAAAGACGTAAAATATGCCATGTGAAGTTGTTATATGGTATACAAGTACTACACACACCCAGCAAAAATTGTGAGCCTCTTTCGCACAACCAATAAAATGCAAATATACCCATTTATGCTGCATGCGATAAATGAGATACTGCACCTTACAGCCGAACAAGTTGTTGTCCTTTGGGGCAATGACATCAAGTCACAGCCCCAAAAAGACTGCACACTTTCTTCATTATCTTAACACTCTGTATATATTCTAAGCATTCGTAAAATTGAGCTGTTATTCTGCAACAAAGAACAACAGCAACAGTAGGATATACCTTAAGTTTTACTGCAACATAAATCAATTTAAGGGATGATCATCATACTGTCTCATTCCTCATAAAATAGGGAGTTTGTGCTTAATAAATTTTCAAACGAGCATTGACAATGAAGTAACTGTCTCTCAGCCTCCTGTATGTTGACGCTGATACAAATATATATCTGGTGGTTAGTTACTGAGCTTCTCTTGATGTTTCATTTTCCTATTCATTAACAGAGGAGTGTTGCATTTATCATCTTTGGGGTATAAGTTTGCCTACTGGCAGGTGAATTATCACAAAGGATTGTAACATCAATTCATATCCGCTGTCTGTTTAAATGTCGCACAGCATAAATCATGGAATGTGAAATGCCTCTAGCTAGCTGAATGCTGGGTTTGGCTGTCTTATGTGAGGCCATCATTGGTCATTTAAACATAATAGTGTGTGTGTGCTCGTCTCTCCTGAGGACACATTGAACCCATTAACTTCAGTTTAAAACATGGACCTCAACCTGACTTAAGAACACACAAATAAGCCAAGAGTGGGGGACACCTTTGAAATAGCAAGTTGTAAAGGTGTTATCAGTTTTGGGGATTGTGACTGCATACTGACCAACCTTGAAACAAATACTAGGGATGAATGATAAGGATTTTTTCAGCTGATAGAGAAACAACCAGTTCTGGTATCAGACTCCCTTTTATTACATCTAACCTTTCCTTTGAAATGCTATGCATGGATTATGCACAAAATATTGCATGATTTCTGAAATGGCTTGTTAATTACCATTCAGTGACTTGTAAATGTTAAGTCTATATACACTTAATCAAGTGCATATGTGCCCAAGATGACTGATAGGGTTAAACAATTCTAACCACCTAAAGAGGTGGTCAGTGACCACAAAGGCATTATTGATCATATAGAGGTAAATACCACTTATGTTTTAATATGTAAAATGTGGATTGAAAACACTCATTATGTCTTAGTCCTGCATATGTAGTTGTATCTTCTGATGACTATCTTTAATTTTAGAATTAGCTTTTACCTGTTGCTTACTGCTTCATGGACTGTATGCTTATGTTAAGGCACATTAAGATTCATACAACCTGCATTTTAGAAATGACAGCAATGTTATTTGAATAAATACAATGTGGTCAAGCATGCCAATTCTGTGTTGATTTTGCATGTCAAAGTACCCTCCAATTCCACAGTCTCTGTAGTATAGATGTAAATAAAATGTGAGGCAATCCATATATAGACAAAATCTGCATTTAGCCTAAAGGGCCAGTATGCACTTCAAGATCCCAGCCACAGAGTTTGCACTCTACTGTTTCTGTGTTGCAAGCCTACCATGGCCAATCTGTCCACTTGCTGTTAATCTCTGCTGTCAAGCCAGGGCTCAGAAGACACTTACTGTATGCAGACTTAGGGCCAGCATGGATTACAAGTCATGCTTAGTGCCCTGCTCTAGTTGTTTGTATCTTGTTAAGCTACAGGTCTAGACAGCCATCCACCTACATATCCTCCACAGATAATGCAGTCTAAATTTCAAGCTGTCTCCTATATGTATATTTGGAATTTTATATCTACAAATTAGCCCATTTTTTAGGTAAATATATGTATGAAGACAGTGAAGGACATGCTCTCCAATCTCACTCCAATCATCCCACATCCTCTATCAACTATTAAACCTCTGCAAATGCCAGCCTACACTGTTTATGTGTTAATTGAGACCTACTCACCTCTCATCAGGTGACATGGCCCCAATTCACACTGCCTTGATGAATTCCATGTGTGTCTGTTTGTTTCAAGTTCCTCTTGTTACCATTACTTTATCGCGGCCCCCTGAGTGCTACTGTAAAATCTAATTTCATAACAAGGAGAACACAAACAATGTGTTCCCACAAACTGGTACCAAAACAATAGCAATGACTGACTGAAGATATGTCATCATGACATTAGGTGGGCAGCACAGATGAAGTAAAATGTACAAAAAGACGTAACATAGTAGATGATACAAGAATAATTTGACCTTTGATAATGTGCCATTTTGGTAATTATGTAATTACGAGTTAAATTTGAGTTTATTATAACACCAGCTCCTGGTGATGATTCATATATTCAAGATTTACTTGTTATTCTCCTTCTTCTAGCCAGTACAGTCGCGGTTTTTTGTCCTCTGTTGAAGACCTGTTGGATCAGTTATATTTCACTTTGGGTGCTGGTTACATTCGACATACATTGTCATTATCTTTAAAATTTTATATACAAAATAATTTGAATGATCCTTAAAACTTCACTAGTCTCGCTACCCTTTCTGTATGTGAAACACGTTTACATGCATGTCTTCGTCTCTGACCCATTTAAAATAGAAATCTGCCTCATGCTAGTTTCCACAATGATGGAAACCCAGGTTAGCATGTGAGAGGAAGGTCACTGAGCCTACAGCAGCAATCTTACAGCGATGCGATGTGAAGTTAAATTACTTCAGTTCCGTTTGTTTTTACCAATAAATAGCGGACATATGATTTAGTGGCTCGGCCTCTGTAATATTCGATGATTTCCCGGTTGCTTTGGCGCGTCTAAGTAAATCTTATCATCCACGGCGTTGTTAGGGATGCAAAATATTCTGCGACAATAAATCAACCATGATCCCTACCCTCGCTCTGGCAGTCTACACCGAAAGTGGGTTAGGCGGTCACGGCAGTAGCTACACTCCGCTTCCTTGCTAGCTGGCAGACAGGGCTAGCCCCCTACTTGCTTTACGGCAGTGAAGTCCCCAAACAATGACCACCAGCCATTAACTTTGTAGAAGGCGTGGGGCACTATCGATCTGAAATAATCCAAGTTACACTGCATCGATACTTTAACACAGTTAACGACCAGACATGGACATCTTTGTTTAACTGGGTGATACTTGCCTAATTGTCCCTCGCTGATGGTAAGCACGATTTGATCCATGAGAAGAGAGCGGAATTCAACATCCTCTTCGGCGCAGCGCTCCTTCAGTGCCCGGAGGATCTGAAGTTGGGGGTATTCCTGGCTGATACGCCGGTCGGTCACGAACCAAACCCGAGAACACATTTTGGGTGCGTGGATTTCAGAAGTTAAAAAGAGAGATCCGGCTGAAAAAACACAATTGTGGGGGGCGGCAGGTGTGTGGTGGCAGCGAGTGTTCCGGGGGTCGGGCGGCAGTGGAATAGCACAGAGATGCTCACACAATGGAGACCTCGGCGGCTAGCGGTGCAAGCAGGCTGTGATGTGGCTAAAAACAGGACCACGGGTCAACCGTTGTCTGGACCGAACCGGCTAGGACGAATAATCTTGTTTATCACCTTTGTTTCCCTTCATTGGCAGCCATTTAGTCTTGCCGAGGCGCAGATGGTTAAAAACAGACCGCGCCAAATCGACACAAGCGAGCAGAAAATAACGGTAACCTTATCTTTGCCCACGGAAAGTTGTCTCTTTCAACGGAGATGCAGCTCCTGGCACTTTTTGCCCAGTGGGGCAAAGAAAGCTCAAGCTGTTCCGCTTTATCCCTTACACTTGCCGACTCAAAACTAGCAATAAAGTTTTCCCGCGATTACAGCTCCTATATAGTGTGGCAAACCGCAAAGTTGTCGGTTTGTTACAATGAACTGAGCTAACCCCGTAACGACTACCCTCTGTGCTCTGCTTGGCTGCTATCCACAAGGTGCTGGTGCTGAAAAGTGCACGCGCTTCGCTTACAACTCTACTTCTCCGCGTGCTCGTGCACAAAAAACCTGCCCCAAAATAAAAGCTTTAGAGGGGCATCAACCAATCGCAACTCGTCGACTCTTTAATTGTCCAAACAGCACGAAGGTGGTGTGGGCGAGCCACGACCCTGCTAACCAATGAAGAGCGTCTAAACAGAATAAGGGGCGGGAAGAAGGGCGAGCCTGGTGAGGGCGCGCGGAGTGCTGAGTGTATCAGTGCGTGGTGTCTGCATTGCGCACGAGGCCGCGCACTTTCCCAACCAGTTCAGACCAGACGGTGCGAGGAGGTTTGGCGAATACCAACAGCGCTGTCTCCATGCCGAAGTGGCAGGAGATGAAACAAGGTCATTTTGAGCCGGAGGCACCACCCATCTTTCTTGTTACATGTATTGGTATCGCAAGATGAGGGCGTTGACTTTTCGAATAATACTCTTTAAACAGTATC
>JAPZDY010000002.1:10743895-10763895 GCA_029783645.1 Ctenochaetus hawaiiensis
TAACACATTAAGTGAATTAAAGCAGAAAAAATTTATTGAAATAAATTAATAATCCAGTTTTACAAAAACTACAGCTTCCAATCATAAACATTGTCTATTTCATTTCTCCAAGTTTTTTTTGTCCTTTTTGTTTAAATCTTGAATTTTCTGAGAGATGAAGTAGCCCACCAGCTTCGCTCTCCTTTCCACCTCCGTCTTTTCCAGGTCCTGGGCCCTCAACCAGCGATGGAAACAGTCTTCAAAAGAGAATCAAAAATGAATTATTAATTGGCCTGGGATAAGAAAAAGTGAAATCTACAATACATCGTTCTAAGCATGCACTGTAATTTGATTAAGTTAATCTGACTTAAATGTTTTATACAGTGTTAAAAAAGTTTAAAGGAACTTTATACAATATCTATTCACTGCTAGTGGTCTCAGTTCAGTATTAGTTTCACACCAAAACAAACCTGCGTGTTGGCCACACCTCCCCTTTTCCCTGGCACTCCACCCGCCTCACCCCCTATTTTTAGCAACTCTGCTTAATAGCGGTGCCACGTTTGCTTAGTGAGGAATTTTAGGCTCAGGTGGACCAATATTGGAACCAGTTATTTAAAACTATGCAATATTAAATAAATAAGTAATTCAATGAGACAGATAACTACCTTGGCGACCGGGCCTGTTGCTGCATCTAATAAATGACAATGTGATGTAATTTCAAGTCAAAAACGTCTCATTGTCTCCTCCCAGGATGCGTGGTGTGTCAGAATCTCAATCACAACACAATATAACAACATTTATGTGACTACTGAACAGCTTATGACGTTAGCTAAGCCACTCATCTGTCTGTAATGTTAGCTGGGTCTGGGTTAAGTATAAAAATGTACTCGGCTGCCTCTCACTTGCTGTGGCATTTTAAAAAGAAGGTGGGGCCAACGGTTCTGAAGGTAGGGAGTTCACACGAACTAACATGAATAATAGTTAATATTATAGTAATAGTTTTCGAGGAATCAGAGTAATCCAGTGGACAAAATGAAACAATCACTGAATATGAGAGCATCCTAGTTGTTTGTCAGACACTGGACATGAATGTGGCATTCGTCTAGAAGTACATGAAGCACCACTGGTGATACGATTTGTGGCCCTTTTCATTGATAATACTCTCTTAATTCAAACATAACAAGTCTTAAAGAAAAAGTTGATCATCACAAAGCTTCACTAAAGATGCAAATATACGACAAAACCAAATATGTTGTCAAAAACATATCTGTAAATTTAAAAAACATTATTTAAAGATATAATAGCGATTTATATTACTTGCATAACATTTAAGAGACAGTTTAAAAAAATAGTTAAAATCAAAACAGAAGACCAGGGTTTTATTTATTTTTTACTTTTTAGATGATGACTCAGTTTTCAAATCTGTAGAATTTCAATCCTGATAATGCAGTTCAGGGTTTTTTAATGTAGGGTCTTATGAACTACATATTCATCGTCAGTGTATTACCCACAGCAGTCAGAGCGCTCCTAGTTTGGAGAAGCAGCAGGTGTAGAGGACAATTAATTTTTGCTGTGGATGGAGACAACAGCTAAACTTATTTGAGCAACTTGAAAAAAATCAGTCAATATCAGTTTAAGCGTAGGTTATGCTATATTTAAAATATTTTCAGCGCTTAACCTTTGCCATCGAACAGTCCTTTCCAATGGAAAACTGTAGCAGTTATATCCATCAATGCTCTCTTTAAAGCTACCTGACTCCCTTAAAAAAATCAACAATTTTATCTCTCACATCACTTGGGTTTCTTATTTACTGCTGCCTCAATAAGTAAGTGTTTTAGTGTTAATTATGTGTCTTTTCTGCTTTAAATTGTTAGTTTTGATTCCCCAGTGTCATACAATAACTAAAAAACCCCCCAAACTATTCAATACAAATGTTTGCTACATTTCAGAACAACAGATATTGAGATTTGATCTGAGTGGAAAAAAAGCAGTACTTTAACACTGCAAGTGACTGTAATCTGACTTAAGACTATCTGCATATTTCATCCTGTGAATAAGAGGAACAGCTTTAAAGTTTAGAGAAGGCATGTTGTAAACAAACTAAACCACAAGATCAAAAATCAACACCATCTTCCTACTGATGATATATTACTTTAAGGCTATAGTGGTTCAGTTAAAAAAAAAAGTCCAAGTTATCTCTAGCAAGCAATTTACAGCTATGTCTTGTAGTTTTTGGACATAACTCATAGCCATTTATTAACAAGCATTTGGTCTTAACACAGAATTTATCAACAAGAAGATTGAGTATCTCCGATCTCATTCTTTAACAACATATGCGAAGGTGAAAAAATAAACAATTGAGAAGATATGACCCATCAGCTGTTTTATTTTACAAAAAAAAATTAATCCTAGATTTTTTTTAATGGTCAAACTGAGTGCAAATGCCAAGATATTCCAACTTTCAGTTACATAATGAGTCTCAATCCTGAGCCTGAATATAACAAAGATAAAGTCATTTGTTATTTCAAGCTCTTTGAGCTGCAGGTGATATTATAGAACTGTTTTAACAAGTTCAGAGGTTGGCTGCTCTTCAAAACAAGGTAACTGAACCTTATGCATAAAACCGGTAGCATAACTCCATAAACACCTCATGTCATGTGTCACGGGGAGGTCTATGACCCAATGACTACTTATTTATCATTAATTAAAATGAGTATGTTAAAAAATACAAATGGGCCTGTTAGACTATTTTTGATCAAATTATCTAAATAATGTTTGCTACTCCATTTAGTTTTTCTCAGTTTTCACTCAGTACTTTAAGAAAAGGCGTTTCTAAATGTTTTTTGTTCTGCTGCTCCTGCATACTTTCAGCTCAGCACATGGATGCAGCATTTTAACAGCATTTTATAATCTGTGCATCTTCTAATTAGAGGGGCACTAACCAAATACGTTCATGTAAACGTGAACTATAAACAATAACATACCAGACTTGTACGTTTGCATCACTTTTGTTTCGGTCACTGGTCAGTCAGTCACATCTGCGCTTGCGCAGTTTGAGGACTGCGAGTTCTCGCGAGGTTGGATCGTGCTTTGACTATTTCATCAGTGAAGCGGACTCTAAAGTTACATGGCACTTTAGTACATTCTTCATATGTCCTAATGTCATTGTAAAACGAATTTGAATTAAACTATGTGAGATACCTCTTAAAACAACCTAGTGACCCAAATAAAAAGGATACCACACTGACCGACGCTGCAGTGGCTGGTTCCTCATTTGGTGACAGTAACCTGAGGTCAATTGCCGCCCAAGTAGCGCTTTTTTTCTTCCAAAATATGTCTGTATTTTCATCATTTTTCCGTTTGTCATAACTAGGACACATTACCTCGAGGTATTTATAATATTATCCTTGGAAATAAACCAATGCCCACAAACCTCGTGACCGAAAAGGAAACCACGATTTTTGCCTTAAGAAGATACTTTTCCGGACTTGGTGTTTATTGTTCTGCCACTCTTGGCATCCCTGAAGTCATGAAACGTTGGAGAGCCAACACGATCAAACCGGGCAGGACCAGTTGTTTTGCTGAATCACCACAAAGTAGAAGGAAGGCGTCGAAATAGACACATCCGACGTTTTATGCTACAAGACCCACCTCTCTTCTCATTTGTCATGCAACGGAAATATAAAACTCAAACTTTTTTCAATAAAAACGCAGCAATCTTCGTAAGATTCGATTCTAAAATAAAGTAATGGTATGTTTTACAAGCAGAATAGCAAAATACTGCAGATTTTACACATACATGGTTCCCCCAATTTTTCTAAAGTAGCATAACTGTATATTTATATTGACATAAAGTGTAAAAAAATAAAGTAGTCATTTGCCGTTTCGTCATTCCGAGGTGAATAAACACTTTACTGCTGTTGTGTATTAGCTTATTTTGCACCGGGGTTGATTTTAACAAGGGCGAGACAAATGATAAGTCATTTAAGGGCTTGAAACACCAACAGTGTAATCTCAATGCTCTTCACAGTTTCCAATGTTTCTGAAGGTTTGTTTAACTATGGCAATATATTGTCTGAGGTAACAGAGTCCTCTAGTGGTTGATTTACAGATTACAACAGCGGACCCGCAGGAAATTCAAGCATTACACAGTCATTCATATGCTTTGTGTTTCTTGGTCTTTCTGTTCGCAAAAACAAGGATTATACGTGTGTGTGTGAGTGAGAGAGAGTGATTAATATTTTTACTTTGTTATTTATCATCTTGAGAAATGTTCAACACAATCCTGCATTGTTGTTCTTGCTGTTAAAAGCAGTTTTTCACCACGAGGGTCTTTCTTGCAGCCAAACAACATTATTCACCTATAAACAGAAATTCTAGCAACATATATTGCTGCTTTGGAGATGCTCAAAATGTATGATAAATATTTTATAAACCACTGCAAGCACCCCCACCATCCAGAGGAGTGCAGCACTGAGTTATTTCTGAGCCTAACACTGTCTAGTGGTAATAGATTCAAGACAAGCTCACTTATAAAAATGTATAATTTGTTCCAGATCTGACTACTGTAGTAGTTTTAAGTTCTTGTAGAAAAAAATATTGCCTTTTATAAAAATACTAATTATTCCTGCAAACACCATTCTTCCTTTGAACAAGGGTGTTAGCAGGAAGCTTGAGGATCCTCATCCGGATATTGAGACATCTAAAAATAGTCTTTTTGGAGCAAAAATTTGCTTGTGTCCTACTTTTCCCAAATCGGAGTGAAATTTCATTGTCAAAATTTCTTAAAATGATATCTACTCCTTCTCCCTTAATTCACAATATATATACAAATAGTTTTCATTTCAAAAGTTTTGCTGTTAAACAAGGTTTCCCCTACACTTAACTACAAACGTCATTATCTGCATTTGCACTGCAGTTTAGTAGTTTTTCCACATTACACTTGTTTAAGTTGCATACTGGACCACAACTAGTAGTTTCCATACAAGTTGTGATGTTACAAATTCATACTAGTTCTAAACTCAGATTTAATGTGAGTGGAGAGAAACTTCTTCACTTTTTTGCGGGGGAACATGAAAACAGCCTTCTGGTGTCAAACAGTGCACATACATTATTCTGCACATTGAAGGCCAAACATCCAAGTGAAGCAACAACAAGCAAAAACACACATTTGAGAGGTGGAGGGCTTTAATGTAAACCTAGTTACAAGTGTACCAATATTGCATGAAGCCCAATGTTTTGCACTTCTTTTTATTTGCTCCTCTTATCAGCATCCAAACAATCTGAAGTAGTTTTTCAAGGCAAAGCAAGTTTATTTGTACAGCACTATTCATCAACAAGGCAATCCAAGGTGCTTTGCAAAAGAAAACCATGTTTATCTATACATTCTGACTTATTACATTGTGTGAACTGTGTCACAACGCTTATTTTTCTCTGTAGGTGAGACCAGATATGAGTATAACATATAGAAAAGTTATACGCCACCATTTCCACCAATCACGGATATTATAGAAGTCAAATGATTATTATGGTGTTTAGCCATTTCTTCCATGTCTCCACATTGTGGTTATTAACCTTGGAAATAGGCACATACAGATTCTTTGCAGAAAAATAATAATTTTGAGGTAAGACAATACATTTTTGACCGACACTGTATTTTGTTCAGTGATTATGTTGTTGCAATTCAAACCATATAGCTTATGTTAGGTCAAATTTAGTTTCTTTGGAAAGATGAATTGTATTTAAAATAAAATAAAAAAAAGAGCTGATAGAGATGGGGTGGGATATAACACAACTTCACAAATGTGTCAACAGTCCTCCTACATACAAATATGGACACTTTCTTTGTTCCAATGATTTTACAGATTGCACAGTTAGAGACTAACTGAGGTTTAGGGTTAGAGTTATGTCATCCAGAGTTTGTTCTTAAAACCAATATTTACTCTGAAAACCTACAAACAATTTACATTACATTACACTAGTTGTATGTTTATATCCACGGGAACAGACTGAGTGCCGTGGTTTCAGGATCAGCATAACAAAACTCGTGTTCATCTTTTTAAGTGTAAATCTGCATTTTGTGCCATCATTTGCAAAGTAAAGGAAAACAGTGTTCAGCCCAAATAACTGAAACACCCTTAGTGTCAGTGCTGCAGCAACCACAGTCTAGACTAAACACTGATACACACATTCCCGAGACTGTGCGAACTTAGGAGTTAAAATCACGAAACAAATCATTGCACTATGACAGAAAACCCTCAGCTTTACCAAGGTGCTGTGACTAATGTCCTGTCCAGGTGGGTGCGCTGTGCTTCATATCAGGCTTCTCTCTCGCTCGCTCTCGCTTCCTCTCATTCAATCAACAAATTACAGGCTTGCAGCCTGACTGAGGAATACCTCAACCAGAACAGGTAGGCTGAGATGTACACCTCGAGGCCCCAGATTTGTTGGTGTGACAGAACAGTAAAGAACCAGTTGTCACTGAATGTCACTGTTTTGCAGAAAATGTTTTGTTGCATTTTGAATCGAGTGTCAATATCATAGCTAAACACCTGTTTTGTGTGACTGAAAAAAAACGTTTTCTAGAGTTTTTGGTATTTAGCAAAACCGTAAAAATCCCAGCCACATTAAACTAAATTTAAATTGACTAATAATTATTATAGTCCATCAAATGATAATTAGAATTACCTATTAAATGCATAAAACTGTGACTTTGTGATCTTTAGTATTATTATTGTTGTTGCCTTTAATTATATTATCATTAGTTGTGATAGTATTATGTGTTAAATATTCATGATGGATATAGCTTAATTGTATTAGGTCTAGGTGATGTCCTGGTAGGCTGTCATTATTAAAATTGGGAACTAGTTAAATGGATGTGATTTCATTTTTCCTATTGTGGTGCATGAATTTATCTTCAACGTGCTCCGGCTGGCGTTGGAAGTAGTTCCGGTGGTTTAGCAGCCGAGCGGAGCACAGAGACCCGGGATCTTCGTGTTGCTGAGCGCAAACGCGAATAGCGGGTCGAGTCCTCGCTGTCATGACTGTCGAATGACCACAGCAGCGGTCAGTTTGACGCCTGCAGAGCACCGTGCATGCAGCCCGACTGACAGCGTCAAGGCACCGCTGTCTTTGTCTTCGAGGGGATTTTTCAAGTGCAGAACAGGCGTCTGGAGCTTCTGGAGCAGAGTACCAAAAAAAAATTGAGCCGGTTCATATTCACCTACGACGGTGAGTAGTCTGTGCAGAAGAATGTTTTGAATGTCAGTCATGAAGGTTTGTTGCAATGCAAGTGATGATTTACCGGGAGAGAAGTGTTGGTAAAAGCCAGCGGTTTTACTTAATGGCAGGATATGACAAGTTCGATGCCTGTCATGATATGCATGCATGCAGACACTATTGCATTTGTCTTTATCCCGAATGTCAGATAAAGTCAACTTATTTTAAGTTTACAATAATAGTCTCATTTTACAACTCAGTCATCGGGGCTGTTGGGTAACGGTCTGAAAGAAAGTGGGGTTTAATGTAACAATTTACCAAGACGCGCAGATCTGCATGAACAGAAGACAGTGAACTGCACAGCTGAAAACACTTTTTAAGTGATAACAGTGGGAGCTTTTAGTCTGACTGAGCAACAATCCGAGTTCCGAGGACCCTGAGCTCCACAGTGATGTGTCCCTGATGGTAGCAACGTAATATTATGGACAGGCAAACTGTTCTTCAACGTGCAGAATCATATATCTTATATATATATATATATATATATGTTTACCTTTATTATTTATATATATATTTAGCTGAGGTAAAGTCGAATTTTGGAAGGAAAAGTCTTATTTGAGGGAGAACACAAGTCAGGTCACTAGAAATAATCAGCATGAGACGATTCATCAGACCGAACTAACTTTGTCTCATATAAGCTAAAATATAATTTTAAACGCTCTATATGAATACAAGAGAATGTGTCATTAACATAGCATTTATTCATATGTGTGCATGTATGCATATTTTTTTATAGTATTGCTGTGAATGTACTCTATGAATACTCAGTATGTTTGCATGCATGTGACTATTGCCTGTATACACCATGTCACATTTACGTGTAAGACAATCCATATCTGTCATTATTCACATGTCTTAGAAGTTTAACTGTTGTAGACAGAAAACACTGTAACTGGGCATAAGTGCCCTTGAGAGCTTATTTCTTTTACTCGTCATGTATGTCACTTTTATGTGCTGTTTTTTCAGTAAATTCAGTTCATTAATGGTGCAGTTATACTGGCCCGCCATGAATTTCTATTGCATAGGCTACCTCAAATGGACCAGTGTAGTCTCCCTCTACGAAGAGACCCTAACCACTGACGGTGACCATCTTATCCTGTAGAAGGGGTCGTTATCTTTAATCGTGCTGCAGTGTGGAGAGCCATCCAATGCTATACAATATCACCTCTTAAAAACACACACAGAGAAAGGGGAGGTGTGTATGTGTTTGTGGGCAACAGACTGAGAAAGCGTTTGAGAGAGTACCCTGCTCCTGATTTGGATGCGCCTCTAATTCCTATCAAGATGAGAGCTGTCTGAACAGATTTCTCTCATCATTATTTGCTCTGAGATTTACTTGCGCTTGTAAATGGTGTTGATTGAGGGTAATTTGGCTTTTTAATTGCTGAACAGCTGCCACACTCACTGCTGATTGCCATTGTAGACTTTCTCAGTAGATCACTCATAGACCTCTAAATGCCTCATTAAAACGTTACGCAGAATCGCATGAAACGTGAAGAGAAGGAACCCTCATAATGTTTTACTGATTTGTGTTTTATCATCGGAAAGGTCGTCGTAATTATCGTCAATGTCAGCAAATGCAATGCTAAAAAGCGAGTGTAGTAATGACTTTTGAAAGTTGAATTAAGGGCTATTTGTGGATACACTACATGCATTTCAGTTTCTTTGATAAAGAGGAACTCCATATGCCAGGCTGACGGATGTTAGTTGGGCATAAATGAGGAAAACTCAGGAGTGATTTTCATAATTTATTCCTCTCTCTGCAAGAAGACAATATAGCACACACACGTATATTGTCTCCAGGATGGACACAGCACATCTGGACCCTCATCAGTATAAAAGAAGTTTTCTACATAGTGTCATAAGCAGCACAACAACACAACATAACTTTGACATTACAATGCAAATATTGCTCAGCTAAACATTGCATAGAGTTTGCATTAGAAAATTATTGGTTTCACTTTTAGTATTTTCACCAATTAAGTGAATATAATGAAACATTAACTCTCTCTTGCAAGAGTAGAATTAACCCGTAAAGATAGAAAATATTGGCCAGTGCAAGCTGGTAGACTAAGTAGAACTGGGCATGAAGCGAGGCAGCCGAACACAAGCAACATAATTATAACTACAATTAAGGAGATACCTGCAGGACGATAATGTAACACGCACATGTTGTGTCTGGATCAGTCACTGTATATCTGCATCTTTATATACAAAATATGAAAATTTACACATTGAGAAAGATGCAAAAGCTCTCCACAAGGCTACATGAGTCATGTTTTACAAAGTGACCTGGAATGGCAGGCTAAGTGGACTTCAAAAGTGAAAAAAGTGTCTAGAAAACTAGATGGTCAAAAAAAAATTTTTTTTTAAATCAAAGAAAACAGCAAAGTAGCGGCAGTAGTGCCTCACCACACAACATACTCTTATCATCGCATATCAGTACTGTGAGGTTAAAAAAAAAAATGCTGATTTAAAAAGAAAAAGCACATGCTCTCCAATGAGATTAAATTACCAAATACTAGACACAATTATTTAATCATAAATAAATTTCAGAAATACAAATAATTTATTTATAACTCTGTAAGACCTGCTCCCACTCAATTTTATTGAATTTGAGCTTTGATGACAAAGTATGCACCCGAGAAAACATCACAAACTATCAAGTAAGGGTCAGTGCAAACAAACAAACAAAAAGATATCATTAAGCGTCCCATGGAGGTGAAGTGGTACAAGAGTACCTCTTATCTAATCCTGCTATCGACAATAGGGCAACAAGACCCTAATTCATAGTGTACCACAGAAAGAGAAGAAAATGGAATAATAAGAAAATTTGCGCTTTACATCACACTTATGGGCCCAAACAGGGGTATGTTTATCAGTCTGGGACACTGACTTACCAACCACTCTTACACCGAACTTGACTAACATGCAGCCTGAACATGGTTTGTTTAACCAGGTGACCAAATCTCCCTCTGACCTGTGTATGTGTATTGAAATGGCCACAGAGTGTGTGGGTGAGGTCTAATCAGCGGCGTCTTGTGTTTATTTTCTGTATGTGTCATGGTCTGAAGGGCAGGGTCAGACTGTCTCACATCACATCAGCAGCAGTGCCGGTGTCAGTCACAGGTTGAGAATCTCAGGTCTCAGACTGATCTGTCATCTGGTCTCCAGGTATGGCTGCAGAGGTCACAATTGTTAAGGCAGTAACATCCGCTTGCGACAGACAGCTGTGTAATCCATTCAGTGTTTTTCCTTTGAGAGGCCATAGGCTCTGGATCAGTCAAGGTGTCCAGTCCGTCTCTTAAAGTCACAGGTGAGAGGTGGGCAGTCTGACTGAAGTGAGCCTCCCCTCCTGTTTCCTATTGGTTTGTAGGGGGTTATGTGTGATTTCTTGACTCCTCAGACCCTTGAGTGTTCAGTTTTTTACTGACTCTTAAAGGCAGCCCCTTGATTACTGTAAATTCTTTCTAGGAATCTAAAGACATTAAATTACCAAGACATGGAAATACCCTTGCTACCCTGGTAGCTCACTGGTCCTCACAGAAAAATGCCCCAGCCATCCTCTTCACCAAGATGTTGACAGGCTTTTTCCTTGAGTCTTTTGGTGATCAAAAGTGAAACATACTAGTTGTAGTGGTCTAGCTGATGAAATCGCCTCAAGGGGAGCTCTCCTCCTTCAGGCTGACTGTCCTGCATCTCTGACATAGCAGCCTCTTTCATCTCTGTTAAGGTTTGACCAGAAAAACCTCTGTCTTTTTAAGCTGAGACTCCTGAGCCTGATGTCCAATGTTGTGGTGAACTCCTTCTAGGACTTAATTCTTGAAGTCAGGGAAAACATATTGGAACCGCTTTGTGTTGGCTCTCTGGTCTCTTGAAGCTGTTCTTGTGATTACTGGATGACCGGAAGGCGCTCTGGCCAGAAGTACTTGACATATCTTTGACTCCAGTGTTGGTCACCAGCTGCTCAGCAAGCAGTCTTGGTCATTCAGTGACTCATAATCTCATTTGCTTGTTCATTCACAGGCACCTATTGCTTTCTGAGATTAATGTCATATTCATACATCCACTACTACCCTAAACTTTTCTTACCAAGACAAGTGAACACCACTGTCTGAAACAGTTTAACCGAAAATTATATAGACTGTAACCAGTCTGCCAAGAAAGATTTGCCACCCAATTTAAGACATGATGGAAATAAAATGCTGACCTTTTCCCAAATTATGACAAAAATGTTAAGTTTGTGAAGCAGCTATAAACACAATGTGCAGTGTCCACATAGAGGTCATCCTAATGTTAGCATGTATCATTCAGTAGTCCTTAATACAACTCTGAAATAGAATCCTATCTCGCTGACATGCTGTGTGAGAAATGTTCGTCTGTCTTAGCCATGGAGTTGATCCTTGTAAACAGAGAGGCTACAAACTCACCTTTTCACACCGCTGCCATTATACAGGATTTATATTTAACCTCAAAACATCTGTTTACTTAAGGAAAAACTTAGTACTAAGTGAGATCATGCTTTTAGCAAACACCAACACCCACTCTCTTCACTTGTGCAGAGTGATGCCTGGGAGCAGTCTTCTCTTCATCGTCATAAACCGTTTGCTGGAGCAGCTGCTGGTAAGCTGCCTTGCTCAAAGATAGCTTGGCATCGGCTTGGAAAAGAGGTGTGGAAGAGATCTCATTTGCTTCAGAGACTGTCACTATCAGGCTGCAACAGCTCTACAAGGTCACCATGTCATTTTAATTACCTCAGGCCACATCAATAATCATCAGTTTAAATCATCATTTAGACAAAGTGATCGTTTAAATGACCTGATATTAGAAGCAATTACCACAACCCTGCAGTGGTGGCAGAATATGAAATCAGCTGTTCCTTAGATGATTTGCCTATAAACTGCACCATGGCAAACTCCTTTATCATCAGGCTGGGAAGACAAGGGATTTTGACAACGCATTAGAGCAGAGTTACTCACTTTTAAGTACCTTTAAGTTCTCTGAGTGCTCTAAGTCATTGTGATTTTTGCCTTGTCTTCAGGAAACTACACATAATTTGAATCCAAATGCAGCAAATCCTTTTATCTAGTCAAAATCCACTTTGATTCTGTTAGTGAAGCATTGCTATGATTTGGAAGTGAAAGATGTAAAAGAGGAGATAGGGGATGATCACTTAAAAATGCTGTCATTTGAATCGAACTCTCAGCCGCGGTGCTGCCAGCGACTAAAGAGTTCAGTGCAAAGCTTCTTTTGTGAACCTGATGTAAATCCTGTGTCTTACACAAGCCGAGACTGTTGTTGCACTCCACTGGTTATGCTTTAATGAGTAACAATTGTTAGACCATTTGCATGTAAAACAATGTAATTATAAACAAGCATCAAAAAGCTGTAATACTTCTAAAAAATGTAAATTACTCTCCATTATAAAGTGCAACAAAACCTAAGCCATGCCTTCGAGCCAGGGCCTCTAGGTTTTGGATGCTCGCTTCCATTATTAATGTTATTCACAAGCCAAACTTTTTAGGTTGGTGCAGTTGGGCTCTTTAATCTATTTTTGCTGTAAATTAATGAATTTTTAAAGAGAACTAGTCCTTGCTGAATAGGGCTGGATGTGGGAATGTAGTTTGAGTCGTGGTGACGCAGTGCTATAGCCCCCTTTACTTTGCAAAGCTTGAGTTCACAAACAGCATCCCATCTCCCTCTTGGGACCGTTGGGGGAGTTTGCCGAAATGCTGCACTCCTATGTTTTATTTATGACAAAATATGCCTTTTTAACTCCGCCGTTGTCAGAATGTGGAATTGTTATAGCTTTTTCCTAGTCAACAGTGGTAGGTCTTCTGGGTCGCTTACTCCCCCTACCTCGGCAGATGTTTTCAGGTGTTATGTTCTGTGTGGGCTTTGTGAATTAAATATTTAATTCCAGGCCGTCAGGGATTCAGTGGAACCTACAGATTTTTTTTTACTTACCTTCTTTCAATCAGATTTTCATTCAGACCTGAGGAACATTGTGCAAGGCAGTACGTTCAATTTCATTCGAGGTATCACTTGATCGGCTTGGTTGACATGGGCCAACCATCGGTTTTTTAGATCCCACTGATGAAAGTGTTGTTCTGTCACAGATAAATTATCCTTTTGCTGTGTTCCTCTTTTTCCTCCCTTATTTTTTCCTTTCAAGCATTACTTTGCCTGACCACTGGCTTTAAAGACTAGGGACACAAAATGCATTTCTGTTTGAAACGGTGCATTACATCGATGCCTCTCCAGGTCTCCTTTGAGAATAAGAAGACAGTATCAAACGATAATTGCTTAACCCAGCTCCATTGAGAGATGAGCAAGCAGCCACCATAAGGGCAGCTGATTTGCCTTGATATCTTATAATTGAACCTTTTCAGGGGTATGTTTTCTGGCACTGAAGCAGAAAGTAATTAAGATGTTCAATACTGCTTTTTGGACCTTTTCCTCCTTCCTTTGAATGGCCCACACTCATGACATGACAGCGCTCAGTATGCCTACAGACTTTCTTTTGACACATTAGCCTTACCCTTGCCAAGGCAGTCCTTCCCAGAAACCCCCCTCTGCTCTGCACGCTCTGGGTGGGTATTTTGTCATTACTTCATTTTCCTCAGAAAATATTTTGATGCCTCTTTCTTTTGGCTCCCTCCCCCCCTTCTCTCACCCATCCCCCGTCACTCCATTCAAAGTTCTCTATTAAAATGCAGAACTGTAAAGCCTCTCTCAGTCTAAAAGCCTGCTAGCAGCAGGGGACTGTTAGCTGTTAGTGATGCATACAGCTGAGTGAGTGCATCACAGCTACAAAGTCTAATGGGTGAATACATTCAATCACACACAGACCCTCAACTCTTTTAAAGGGACAATGTTCCCAGTCATGAAAGCTCCATCCACAGAGCGGAGAGTGATGTATTTAAACTCTTTGGAGGAGAAAGATTTTTCGTGTTCAAAAACGTCCAAATCTTTGCTCTCCTTTTTAAATTAGTGCTTGTAATCTTTTTCTGGTGCCAGCTAATATCTTACAACTTTCAAGTTACCAAAGTTAACTTTTTACATGCTTTTTTTTTTTTTTTTTTTTGAAGTAAAATATTAAAATATAAAATGCCACATGTTATCCCTTTTGGCAGATTTTGAACCTCTTTTGATACCCATTAATGTTAGCCAAATGTCTGCCTCTGAAAATTTATGTTCCCATGCACATTCATCCTACAAGCGCTCAAACTATTTAATCAAACATCACTTCATTGTATGATCAGCTGCCAGAATATCCCCACTTCACTACCTTTATTTTCTATTCAACTACAGCTCTTTGAAATCTGCCTGCTTGGTAAAGTTTTTGATGTTTCCTGATCAGTCATGCAAAGTTGAATCTTGGGGTTGGGTTTTGGCCAGTATGTGCGAAAATTTGTGATAGTTAGGGTGCTGAATGAGCCCCCAGTCATCACATACAGTTAGCTGTCCCCTTTCCTGCAACAAAGAGATCCTCCTTCAGGGACAATACCTGAACCATCAGGATCTTTATCAGAATTAAGTGTGATTAACTTTTTTGTAATTAACAGTTTTGTTTTTAAACATGCTGTCCACTGCATTTTTTAAATTTGTCACATTTGTTTTTATTGTTGTCATAATAACATAATGGGCAAATTTTTGAAGTCAAGTGTCAAGAGGAACACCTACATTTGATACATGAAAAATGCAAACTGAAATCATAAGCAGACACTACTAAAATGGACCTGTTGTGGTGTAAAATGATTAATTTCTTCTCTCATCACAATCTATATTGTACATATGGCTGTTTCAGTACAATCTGAAAGTTGCAAACAATAACCTGAGATATATAAACTACCTTTTATCTAAGAATTGAGTGAGTGATGCACCAGCATCTATGTATAGCATACAATTCAATGCATTTCCATGGACCACTGATTGCTCTAACATAGGCAGAGATTCGCTGTAAGCTGTCTTCTTCGCAGTGATCTTTTTTTCCCCCCTGATACCAGGCAGACATCTGAGGCCGATGTGAAACACAGCAGGTATCAGAGACAAAAGGCACAGTGCTGAGGTTAGCCCAGTCACTGTGGGACCAGTTGACTGAGTCGACTATAGGTAATTGGTTGCGTCTACTCGCCCAGCAGGGCCCCTCTCCCCAGAAGCGAAGTCATGCCCCTCCTCTTCTCTCTCCGCTCTCTTCTATTACTCATCATCCCAACGCTTCACGAGGCTAGCAGTGCGAAGCTGCACCGTGCCACCGTGCAGCCAACCCACGCTCCCAAACTTCTCCACAATAACAGCCACGGCAGCTCAGCAGGTCAGGGCTTGTGGCAGGCTGATTTGCAGCTTGAGCCTCCTTTTAATGAGGGGAAAATAAGTACTTGTTGTTCTGTGTCTTGTGTGTCACCACCCCCATCCTCACCTACCCACCACCACCACTGCAACTAGCAATGCTACCTTCCCTTCAGCAAAAAAAAAAAAAAAAAAAGGTGCACTAATTAAGATGGCTTCCTGGGATTTGGAAGAGGGGGGTTGGCTATGGCTTCTCCCACAGTGGCAGAGCCTTGAGGAGGAGATGGGGGTGGTGCTTTTGCGAGAGGCCTCATCAGGCATATCTCTTCTCTAGGTTCTTATTTCCTTACCCTAGTCCCACTGCCTGGCTTGTTTGGCTTGATGAGTCTGCTGCTAAACATTTGTTTTTTCTACTTGTAATTAAGCAAGGTTTTACAGGAGCTGAGTATTTCCCTTCTTCTTCATCCTGGCTCTCCAGGGGGATTGGAGGAGAGAGAGACAGAGGGGTTTGTGTGCCTGCTGGTTGGAAGGCACATTGAAGTTCTCCCACCTTGATTATATACAGCGAGCATGAATTGAAAATGCGTGGGCCAATAGGCTCTTTGTTGTTCAAGGACATACAAAGGTTACCGCATAGGATGGTAGATGAAGGCTTAGATGTAGATTTCTGTATCCTTAGGAGGCTGAATTCAACCAGCCATTGTGAAGCACCAGCCCTGTCTGTATCCGTCTCTTTTGCAAAAAGTTTACCTGCTTTTTCCCAGTATCTGATGTTTAAGGATGTTTATCTTCCAAAAGCACCAAGTGCTAATCAAGACAATATTATTTGTTAAATCATAATGTGATCTGAATGCAACATCTTCACTGCAGTGATGAGTAACAGTTACATGACATTCTCAGTCCAGTAGTGACAAATCTACTAACGTTCTGTGACTGACTAAAGTACAGAACAATTGGTGAGTAAGTTCTCTCTCGTGTACCAGATGATTGTCTTCCTTTTTTTTCGGTTTCTGAATCATGCTAAAACTATTTGCAAAAGCCCCCAATACAAAAAATAAAAAGTTTATAAACAGGACACATGTTTAGGTTAAGTGCTGCTCTAAAATTAGCTGCTAAATTGAAATACTGAGGCTTCTGGAGTTATTTAATTCTTTATACCTTTCTGAAAAGGATCTGAGTTGCTGGATGCCGGGAGTTTGGGGGGAGGGGGGGGCATGGGTGTTTGGGTGGAGGGTGGGCATGGACTTGACAGGAGAGTGAGGCACGTTGAGAGTCAGAGAATGGGAACACAGTGTGTGTGGTGGTGGTTTTGGGGGGGGGGGTAACACAGAGAGGGAAAGGGGACGAGCCTTTCGGCTCCTCTAGAGGGTTGGAATTCCTCCCGAGCTGTTCCCCCCCATTTGGCAGACACTTGTGAAAACAATTCCCCAGCTTTTAGTCACTCCGCAGATCCAATTGCCATTTCCACTTTGGAGGGAGAGAGAGTCAGAGGCAATCCAGATAGACAGAACACAGAGAGAGAAAGAGAGAAGAGTTTTAATCGGGTTGGACAGATGCCGAGGCCAGTTGAGCGGTTGTGCGATATTAATATCTTATGAAGGCTGTCTGGCAGTGCAAGCTCACCGTCTTGTGTGGTTTTGTGTTTGTGCTTTGCAGCAGTGGCCATTGCAGTTGCTAAATGAAGAACTTGTGAACATGCACGAGGGAAGGACTCTGCCATTCACTTCGGTGACTTCCCCAGATGCTTTGGCCCAGAGAAAGATGGAAAGGAATGGGAAGAGTAAGACACTTAACTCATACCTAGTCCCCCAAACTGCTATGCTTTTCATTTTGTTATTGACAGAATAAACTGTCTGATTAAGGATTTTTCTTATCCATAGCTCACACTGCACTTCATAATTATGTACAGTGTTAAAGACTAAGTGATTAACATGCCAAAATATTTAGATTTCCATTATACAAAGCTTCACTGTGTGTGGAAAATAATGTGCAAGTTAACATCTGAGTGTCTCTGCCAAGTGTGCTTTCTGTTCCAGCAAAAGGAGATGAATAGTCGTAGTAAACAAACCTCCTGCTCTTCCAGACCTGAGCCAAGGCTGCTGCAAAGCACCCATTCAGTGAGCCAACAGGAGATCCTCCACAAACGCCACGTCGCCGAACCTCCCACCCTTCCCTTTTGACCCCCTCGACCTACAAGTACCATGACCTCTGAGCTGGAGAGTAGCCTGACCTCAATGGACTGGCTCCCACAGCTCAGCATGAGGGCAGCCATCCAGAAGGCGGACGCAGGCCACCACCACCACCACGGCCACCACCATGGACACCACCACCACCACCATGGTCACCATCACGGACATGGGCCTGGCAAGAAAATCGCCCACCTGGACCCAGGAACAACGCTGGACCAGGAGGAAGCGGCCCAGCACAGAGATGGTAAACCACCCTACAGCTACGCCAGCCTCATCACCTTTGCAATCAATGGCTCGCCACGCAAACGGATGACCCTCAGTGAGATCTACCAGTGGATCTGTGACAACTTCCCCTACTACCGAGAGGCGGGCAGCGGCTGGAAGGTAAGATGAGACAAAAATGATGAACTAAGCAATGCAGAGTCTTGCTCTTTAGGTTTTATCTCTGGTGACTGGTTCCAGTTTGGGTCTGGTTCTGGGATGGCTGGGATTTGCTAAGTGCTGAAGGCTTACAGATATTAGTTTATCGACTACTTTCATGTTTTCTAAGGAAGAAACAACATTATCTAACACAGTTGGACTGTTTTATCAAGACCAACAGAGAGGTGAGTCATGTCGGTTTTAGTACCGGGCCTTAGAGGTCCTCATGGGTCCAATCAATTTCAAGAGCAGACCGGTGATCAGAATCGAACCAAGCACACTCAGTCTAATCAGGAATGGTTGGGTCTTTTTTAACTGCCACAGATCTCGTATCCGTATGTCAGCATGTCTAATACCTTTGTTGATTCAAATGGATAAAAGATTATTTCAGGAAGTCAGTAACCTGCAGAAAAGTTGATGATTTTACTGGTAATTAGTGTTCTTGAATTCTAATCACAGATATTTAATAATTAAAGTCTATCAATGATTAATTTTTGTAATCATTTTCTATGATCTTGTTTCCAGGACAAATTTTACTTTTTTATTGCTGCTCTTTTTGACCTTGGCAATTTCTAAATCAGTCGTGCTCCTGCTGGGGGTTGGTCTCTTTCAAAAAAATTGATCCATATATGTTCAGGTAGGTTTTCCACAGGTCCGTTCTGGATTGCATCCACCATTGCCAGCTATACTTTATGTATATCTTATCAATAATTTAAGGTTATCAACATAGCAGTTCTGAATGGGAACCTTCTGTTCCAGAGCAAGTACATTGTAGCTCATGAAATATAAGGAGTGCAAAAGTAAGTAGGCAACAACTAGAACTTATAAGTTTATTGTGCTTTTCAGGACAAAGTGTGTCTACCTTCCTAGTATGAATGGGTGGTATAGCTGTAAAATAATATCACAATATCAAATTTCTGTGATAATAACATTTTTAGTAATATGGTGAAATATGGAGTACAAAGATTTGATACCGCTGAGCGTAGTTTTTTTGGCTTAAAACTCACAATAGCTGTTTAGGTGTTCTCACAAGATGTTGGGCTCTCCTCAGTCTTGACTGGCTGCTTCTACTGGAATTGGTGAAATAAGTTTGCTGTATTGCCCCAGTTGTTGTTATAGTCTTTTTTGCATTTCATTTCAACTCAACTCTGCCATAATTGCTGCCCTTTTTAGAGTAAAATTCTCCACCCTGGAGCCGTTAGCTTCATCAATTCACTGGTAGCCATGCGTGTTTTTGCTGTGCTAAATCATATGATGTCATTACATCAACAATTTTAAATACTGCCTTTAACATATGAAGATTTCTTTTTTTTTAAATCAGATTTAGAATCATATTCTGAATGATTTGACACTTCTGTATGTCCAACCTTACACAACCTTATCAGAGATCTAAATCTGTGAGTTCAGTTATTCATTCAACATATGTTGAAACCTTTGCCTAGATTTGATAAGAGATTTGAAGGAAATTTGCTACCAGATTCAAAAACTAAACTCAGAATGCACAAATCTGATCCAGTGGCTGCCTCGAAGAGCATAGAAACCTTTTAGTGAACCGGGAATGATTGACAGATGCATTTCGTCTCATTCAGCCAACATTATTAAATCCTTATGTAAATGTAGCTATGCAAATCCTGGCTAATATGAGCAGAAAGGCTGCCGTGTTATTGGAGACAAATGAATGGATCCCTACAGTTGTGTCTTGGGGATTCTCTACCTTATTAGTGAAGAATGGGATGGATATAGTCCTTCCACTGACACATCGAAAAAGGCTGTCTGCGAACTATCAACGGATTCATCTTTGAGAGCGGGAACATTTTCCTTCTTCTCTCATTATTTCTCTCT
>JAPZDY010000002.1:10796286-10810891 GCA_029783645.1 Ctenochaetus hawaiiensis
ATCAAATTTTTTGCCAGACCTGAGGTGCGTGCCAAATTTGGTGAGTTTTTGAGCATGTTTAGGGGGTCAAATTAAGCTTCAAAGATCGCCTCTAAGAATAATAATAAGAAAGAAACACTACAGTTACAATAGGGCCTCGCGCCCCCTTCGGTGCTCGAGCCCTAATAAGAAAGAAATGGAGCAAAAACAATAGGGCCCTTCCCCTGACGGGGGCTCGGTGAATATTATAGTCATCATTACATTTGGATTTTGTTATGTTTTTAACTTGAATTGAAGCTCTGCTGAGTATCAAAAAAACACCTGTGTGGATGTGTTCGGACATCATCTTTTTTTTCCCCCGTTCCTCATGCATAGATACAAACCTCGAAAGTTCTCGTAAACCACATAATCATCCCCTTGTTTCTACAGCAACACAGCAAGGAGAATTACAGGTTCACTCAGATGTCAACAAATCTACCAAAACAGAAAATTAACACTTGAAAAACACTGACTTCTGAAAACAGTTTTTTCCACTACAAGATGTTGTACAGGGTAGAGCACTGCCCCAGAGAGCCTTTACTGTTGTCTCGCCCGAAGGCTATGATTTCACATTTGTCTATACAATTAAATGTAGCCTGGAGCTAATGCTGGCGCTGTGCTTCACAAGTACTGACAGTCAAGCAAAACAAGAGAAACACGATTCAACATAATCCTGAGGCACTTCTTTTAAAAGCTTTGTGATCTGTCACCACAAGACAGTATACAGTACACTTCCTCTGAAACAAGACTTGTGTCTTAACTTGTGACTTTAAAGTCACGTCTGAAGTTACCCGGTGGTCTCTTCGTTAAGACATTTAATCAAAATCTCTGTGATCAAGGGAGCAAAATCATTAGTAGTTTAGGTTCTGTGCTTTAAAGCCGTGCCAGGAGCAATTTGCATAGACCAGCAATTTAATTCCTATTTTTCCTCATGAGTCGTCTGATAAGTTAGTAGTGCATGGGGAACTTCTTAAGGTGGGCAGCCTTCACTTCAGCCTGGATGTGAATTGACAGATGGTTAAAAAAGAGTGGTTAAATGACAAACAACTAAATCATGCTTTGCATTATTTTGGCCCTGTAAAATTGTATTTATTATTACCATGGTCTTGTGTGTGTTTGTATGTGTGTGTGTGTGTAGGTAGCGCTGTATAACCCTGAGGCAGAAGGCAGCGAGAGTCCTGGGAGCCTGGGCGGCAGCCTGAGCAACAGCCTGTCAGAGCAGAGTTTGGCGTCCGTCAACCTCAACAACCTGAACACGGCCGTCAGCAGCGGCAGCAGCAATGTGCACAGCTACACACCAGTAAGAGCTCCTTTTTATTCTGGGTGACAGTCTAATGATTGCTGCGGGAGAATTTTCTCTTTTCTTAAGTCTGTCTGCACAAGGACAACAGCTGACACGATGCTGCTGGAGTACAGACTCGGGCTTGTTTAAGGACACTTCAGCTGCGATTGTTCTTCCCCTTCGCTTTTGCTATTTATGCCTCCGCACCAACAACAGTTGGGATTCGTCTGTCTGTCCTGTTCTCATAAACGTTATATCTCAGGAATGTCTGGGGGGAATCTCTTCAAATTTGGCTCCAACATGCACTTGGACTCAAAGATAAACTGCTTATATTTTGGTGGTCAAAGGTCAAGGGTCACTGTGAATAAGTATGACAAAATTTAAAACAAATGTCCAACAGGATAAAATGATAACATAATAAAGTATATCCAAAAGGTAAAAGGTCAACTTCACTGTGACTTTTAAAATGTTCTGCAAAAACACTTTTCTGGCCATTTTTCAACCCCATAACTCAGGAACAGAAGGGATCGAGACCATATTTCACATCTGGTCTGTGCTGCATCAGTGACACTTATCTTAGATGTCCACCTCAGAACTGGGCTGATTGTTAAGATCTTCTGCCTTCTCGTTGCGACATCCATATTCAAGGCATTATAGTTGACCACAAGCTCTTTACTTTTGCTGATAGTGAGCCTCAGGTGATTGTCTTTGCACCACGTAATGAAGTTCTCTATCAGCCCTCTGCACTCCTCTGTGCAGATAATCTCTAAGTGAAGACAGCAAGTTTCTCACTGGAAACTATTCACTTGAATCATTCGTGTCAGTATGTTGTTGGCCTTTATTTTGCCAAAAAATACACTCAAAACCTTTCATTAAATTCTTTCCTTTTGAACTGGCAAATTTGAAGGTACCAGCATCCAAACTAAAACTGATTTTATTACTCAGTATGTTCTGTGCTCACTTGATTCTGACATAATCTGGATGATTCAGTCACGGGTCCAGACACTCTCAATCGGTACAGAAGGTGTCTGCTGCACCCTCAGCAGACTGAGGAGGTGGTAACCAGATAACCACATAAACGCTGGATCTGCAGTTCACTGCTGCAGCTCCCATCTTCTGTTTGATTCTCATATATTTCCAGTATTTTTTTGCAGAGCCCTTTCAGTTTGCTTAAACGACACAGAGATGAATCTTTTCAGTATCATTAAACTTAAGCAGGTGGCACCAACAAACAAATTTTTATCTCTTTAGCCTGTTTTCACTTACTAAATAATTAAAAATCATTGCTCAGTTGTCCATTTGATAGCTGTTTTACTTTTACATGCATATTCAACACAGTCAAAAGGGCCATTTCAGCCAGTGTTCTCCTTGTTGAGCATTTACATGAGCTCCTGAAACAGGTCAAATTGCCCCTATCCGTAAAGACTTTAGAATTTATCATTTCTTTTTTCAGGGGTGTATGTAAATACAATTGCAGATTGATTGAAAACTCTGTTGCTTGTTGCTGTTGAATGTCGCATTAATATGCACTGATTATTTAGCTTGCGAATTGAATTTTGTTTTTGCAGCCGACTATCAATACTGTGTGCGGCGCCTCACACCCCTCAGGGTCGACCAGCACAAATACATTCCACACCCGTGGGAAATGCTGCTTTGCTTTGATAGAAGTACAAAAATAAAACAGCAGGAAACATCAAAGTCATCCCTTTGTGTTGACAGTTCACCTTTGTCGTCTCTGATGAATATAAAAGATGCCTGACCACACCGCTATTAACGGATTTGAGACAAAGGGACAAAATTGCATACAATTAAAGCAGATTAATTCTGTTAGCCAGCAATTAAACACTTAGATTGTGCTGTCTGTGAGCCATTTAGCCACACACACACACACACACACACACACACACACACACACACACACCTAACACAATGAAGCTTATTTAACTCAAGGCTGTCCCATGTCGTCTGCTGTTATGGTGCCTACAGTCTTGGCCGATGTAAAGTACTTGGCAGGCCGCAGATACAGTGAGACACATTTGGCCAGATTTTATGCTGACTGTTTAAATGATTCCTCATCCTTTATAAACCAAGGTCCTTTGGCTATTTGAATCGATTAGTCTCAACCTCTGTGTGTGTGTGTGAGAGAGTGTGTGTAAGAGAGAGATGATAATAAGTGGCCTTTCTATGTAAGAGTGATGAGATTGGCCGACCCCTCTGTCAGGAACTTCACTGTCCCATGCTGTGCTGAGTGCTTTAGATTCGGAACAAATCCTTAATGGAAACAACAAACAGTTTATTACCGGCCGATCAGACGGAGAAAATGTAGCTGAAGCAGAAGTCTTTGACATAACAAAGACTGTGACAACCACGATCTGGCAATTACTTTTATGTAAAGTGCCAGCTGGACAAACAAAAATCAATATCTCACAGTAGTCTGTATTACTGGATTTCTTCTGCCTAGATGTTTCAATTTGTTTGAATGCATTTCACTGAACGCCATGATGGGATAGATTCATACATTTAAATGCATACATACATACATGCAAAGATGTAAATACACTTCTAACACAGGTTAAATGTATGATTGAATCATCCATATCTTAAAGCTACTGTAGAAAAGTGTTTATTCAATCAAACCCAATCGTTAATAAAAAGCTGTAAAGGGGATGTTGTCTCTGCCATTCCAGTTTTCAGCCCACAGAGTTACAGATTATTTGTCGTAGATGAGGCTATTTAATGATGGTTGAGTCAGTACATTCAAAGGTTGATGTACAACACCCCCTCTAGACAATATAATCAATCTGTGCAAGGAATCACACAGTGGTTTTCATGTTTGGTATTGCAAAGGTACTCTATAAAGTTACATATTTACAGCAGTAATCTTGTAACAAATGACTTTTAAAAGTAATGTTACATGGCACTGGTCCATATGAGGTTTCCTGTAGTGCCAAGACCTCAATTTGTGCAATACATGAAAGAAAAGTCCAAAATCTAAAAGGGCAGCTGCCAAAAACATTTGACTAACATTACATGCTCTCCAGAGGATGAACCTTTATATTTTGACACGCTTTAAACTTTTTTCTTGTAATTAAAGAATATATTTATGCTTCTAGGATTGATGAGGTGTTTGCAATGTTACCATACATCCTTTACCATATTACTCAGCCAGTTTTATGATGTGTAATCAGTTACTCAGCACCTCGGGAAGAGCCTGATCTTCCCATGGTGGTCATTAAAGTTCTGGTCACTTTAATCTCATTATGTGGACTTTCAGTTGACTTGCAGTGCATATGACATGTTTGTCGAAGTGCTTGAGTCTGTCGCTTTAAACTAAACACAAAACGATTTTAAAGGCCACTCTCGGTCCAAAGCATTTGGTCCAAAATTACAGGAGCGCTAGAAAATCCCGACTCTTCATTATTTTTCCCTTGTAACAGCTGCTCACCTTTTTTTTTACCATCAATCACTTTCCCCCGCTCACCTCCCACCTGCATTAGCAAAGGTCAGCACAATCTCATCTCGTTAACCTCTCATTTCTAGAGGCCGTCTTTTGTTTCCCTCCTCCCTGCATCACCCCTCCACCCACCCCTCCACCCGCCATCAGCCTCAGACCTCATCTGTGGTTCAGTCCGGTGGGATCAGGGTTAGTTCCGCCTCATTACCTGGAGCAGGTGATACCCTCCAAACTGACGGTGATGACTGGTGGCATCACAGGCAGACGTCTCAAAGACACCACGAAAGTTGATGGAAAAGGTGCCGTCGTTGGGTGGAGGCACACTCCTTGCTCGATGTGTCGTGCTACGTTTGCTTTTTTATTTGCGGAGGCACACTGATCACAACAAACTGCTTGTTTTTGCTGGGTGGTTGGTGAGGGAGCTGACAGCTGGGATGAGATGATAGCAGGGTGGAGGAAGACAGGCTACAGTCACAATATTTTTACCAACCGCAGCAGCGTGCGGTTTTCACCTTGTGAGTCTGTGTGAGTGTGTGTCATCGAGGCAAAATGTTCTCCTGGAGACACCCACTGGAGCTGGAACTTCCACAGAGGAGATCTTTGAGTACTTTGCCAGGTGTTAATATGTCTGTGGACAGTTTTGTTAACATGATAGTGTTGCAGCTGAGTAAGTTGTGGTCTGGAAACTGTAGGAGCTATTTTATCAGAACTGAAAGTTAAAATAATAAAGTATCCAGTTGGACTTAAAAGAGAAGTTGGCTGGCAGGCGGCACGTATGAAAAAAGCCTGTGGCTGATGAGATTCAATCCCAAGATGGTCTACATTTTTTTCTGTGACTAAAAAAATAAAATGAAAATAAATCAGTGCCAGCAAAAAAATCCTTTTATTGGGGAAATTGAACTTAGTATGATCACTGTAGTGAATGACAGATTTAAAAAACAGGTTTCCAGGAAGAATTATTGTGTAAATTGAATTTCATTTTCACATTTGGAAAATAACGTATAGTTTTAAACTGGATGTAGTTGTAGTTAAATTTAACTTTTTGTCTGTTTTCCCATTTAAAATTCAGGTCTCTCAATTTGGATTCATTTACTGGAGACACTTTGCTTCCCAGTTTGTTGGGCGACAGGTAGCTGCCCAGTGCTCACTTTAGTGGCCTCGCACTTTTCAGTTTTTTTCGACCAGGCCATGTGGTTTGTTCTCTCTTAGTGAAGTTCGAGGGGTTTTGGGTTGTCTGGTTTCTCAAACTAAACACTAACCAAAAAAAACTGAAAAAATTACTCTGTTTAACTTTATATGATCCTCAGTGTAGTTCAGACAAACGTGGAATTTGTTTTGGTCTCATGTTCAATCCATATAGAGTCCTACTGTGCATGTTCTTTCCAAGCTCTGACAGCAGGCAGCCATAATGAACATTTCTGCTCATTCTCCCTGCATACGCTAACACTGAAATCTGCAAACTTTGCTGCTTCGCTACAAACTCCTGCCAGCTCCTCAAGCTCCTCCTGTATAGGCATATATGTGTTTAGTGTAGTGTATCTTCATGGTCAATTGGAGGATTGGGGGGTTATGGACAGGTTGAAGAGATTTGTTTCAAAAAGCTGCATGAGTTACACTGCAAAACTAAAATGTCTTTTATTGTAGCAATAAATAACGAAAACTGAGACTTGAGAGACAGGCATGTGCACTTAGCCATTTTTTATTTGCTAATGTGGTGCTTTACAATATTTTATTGCGATGGAACTCTCCGTTGTAGTGCCATTTGATTTTAGATGTATCATTTAAACAGAAACAACTTCATATGTCTTTTTTTTTATTCCCTCTTGCTTGTCTTAAAGGTGAGCAGCCACTCAGAGCCTTCGTCCCAGTCTCTGAGCCTGCAGCAGCCCCCCCAGCAGCCGCCGCCCCCACCTCCCCCTCCTCCCTCGCAGCCCCAGTACGGCTTGCCCGTGCCGGAGTCACGGGACAAGCCGCTCTGTTTCTCAGACTTCGAGGACCTCAGCGCCTCTTTCCGCAGTCTTTACAAGTGCGTCTTTGAGCAGTCCTTCTCACAGCAAGGTGGGTGTCGACCCTCGTTTTGTGTGTGTGTGTGTGTGTGTGTGTGTGTGTGGATTAGCGTGCATCTGTTAACGTGTGCCCGTGCAACATCTTAATTGACACATGTGTTAGAAAAAAAACCAAACAAAAAAAAAAAAAACACATCTTGTAAACCTCCGTGTCAGGCTTCATGCACATAATTAACTGTCAAGCATAAGCTCCTAATGAAATGAGAATAATTTAACATTGCTTTTTATAGCAGTAAAAGCATTCCAGTATTAACCTCCACCACACACTACTCCTACTCTATTGTATTTTAATAAACAAAACAATCTGTTGTTCTGCATATCTGCATGTTACGGCTCGCTCAGTCAAATGAGTAAAGGCAATTAAGAGGAAGAATTCAACAGAGGGAGAAAAAAAAAAAAAACTAACAAACACATCTGCAGTGGAGCAGAGCAAAGGGTTCTGCAGCTTTGATAGCAGCTAATTAGATTGGTTCTAAAGTTTGTGTAGCATCTTGCTAATTGCTTCCTGAAGCTTTCAGGTCAGCAGGCCTCCTCCCTCTTGGACCCTTCACCATCCCCTCCCCCCCACCCTTCTAACACCTACCCTCTCCCACTTTCTTCTCTCCGCACACATCCACGCACGCTTTTCTGTAATGGAAGAGATTGATGCGCTCTGTTGAGCCCCATGTCCACTTCCTGGATTCCCCCTCTGACAAGGTCCCCTTCAGTTTGTGGTCAGGGGTGCACATGATGAAAAGATAAGACAACTAGAATACAAGGTGGGAAAAAAAAAGATGCGGCACAGAGACCTAGAAAGAAAACGAAGAAGAAAATGGACTCAGTGGATCCTTTAAAGGGCCCCTTAAGTGTGAGGCTTAGCAGGACACGGTGTCAACAGTCATTGTATTTGAGAGTTTGAGTCACAGTGAGTCAGCCAGACGGCAGAGCTCATCGTCTCCCCCGAAAAAACCATAACGAGTCCAAGACCACACGCCCAGCCGTAACTGAGTCAGATGGTGTGGCGTTCGGTCTCTGATGGATCTTCATTTACAGGTCGAACAAAAGTGACAAAATGAACATTAAATGGATGAATTACAGTTTGAAATCATCATCTGGAGAAGCGTGTAAAGTCGGGCGTGAAAACTAATTTCACAATCCAGCTTTAACCGCGATCCTTTTTTCCTGGTGTTACAGTAAAATCAAAGGGACTTAAATGGCAGGAGGCCTGTTTCAATTCAAAACATGACAGCTCTCACAACACCCTTACGGTAAATTAGAAAGGAAAAACACAGCCAAGACTGCTAAAACGGTGCGCAGACGTGTGTTAAATCATAACCAAACAATGACTACGAAGCATTTTTCAGGAAGCATTGACCAGACGCTTGGCGGCGGGTATAAAAGCATCGGAATAAAAGATACTTTAACAAGCAGGTAAAGCGTAACGACTCCCTGGTGGCAGGAATCAAAACTCGCACACAAGGATGCGCTCAGATAAACTCGGTATGCTCATCGATTTCCTTCTGATTTGTTGGTCACAAAAAGAACTCAAGTCCCTCTGTTTCACTTCACTGATCTTTGAAGAGATCTTAACAGTAGGCTACTGTTCAGCCATTTTCTGTCTTCACAGCGATAAGTGATGAAACAAGAGATACAAAAATGTATGAAATGTTACGAAAGATAAACAGCTTAAGAATAAATGTACTTTATTAACTGAATTACGTTTCTGATGATGGTGAATCGTTCTGGCCACACATGGGGATCATCTCTTTATATTCAACCATAACTGATTAAATTTTGTACTTTCAAGAATCATTTGTGTTTAAGCTTTAAAAACATTTTACAAAATGTTGTACTACAGCAAAAATTCTGGTCGAACTAACCCATTGTTCAACATTGTACCTGAAGAAAAAAATAGAAAATTGAACGAAGCAGCTGCCTATTTTAAAGTTTCTTCACCTGTCTGTGTTCATGATTAAAAGTAAAAAAATAAAATACGTTGTTCAAGGTTACTTATTTTTGGTAACAGTACCATATTGGCACATAGCTATGTGTGTAATGTATACTCAGACATTATCTTCTAATTCCTCTTAAGATTTGTGATTAGTAAAGGCCAGAAACTTAGGTCTTTCCTGCCCAAAGGTGAAAAGTTCAACACTATGAGTCCAGTTTATTTTTGCTCAAGTTATTGGCAGTGTTAATTGCATGATGAACGTCTCTCAGGATCACTTGACCTTCTTGACCATCTCCTTTAGAAAGTGTTTCTTTTTATTCTGAGCACAGCTCAATTACCAGTGATTTGTTCTTTCTGAAAAGCTGCAAATTCTTTCACACAAAAAACAGAAAACTAGTAACAGTAACAAAAGTAAATAAACACACTTGAGTGGGTGTAAATCAGTGTGAAAAATAATCACAACCTTTCATTCACATTGAGCTCCCAGGTTATACAGCTTCTTACAAACAATTTGCCATTTTCCTTTTTGTTTGAGTTGAATATTTTTGTTGTTTTTTTTTTTTTTTGTTCTCACCTGTGATATTTTGTGTTTTGTTTATTTTCCCACCATTTGGCAGGTTTAATGGGAATGCCCGGTGAGTCCAGCCAGCAGGCCCGGACCGCCTGCTCCTACCAGCATTCTCCCGGTGCTGGTGGTAGCGGCAGCGGCCACCACCACCAACACAACCACGGTCAGGCTCCGCACCACCCCCACCACCCTCAGCAGCACCTCTCCCCTCACTCCACCCACAGCCAGCACCAGGCGCATGCTCAGCACGGCCAGCACCAGCAGCACCCTGCTCACTCCCAGCAGCACCCGTCACTCTCCCACCAGAGTCACACTGGACAGACCTGCTCCTCAACAGGTGAGGACATAGTTCCAAGTATTTAAGCAGGGTTTTGTTTTGTTTTGTTTTTTTTTACTTCTGACTTTGGTGACACCTATTGGTAGCACACTTGGGGTGTCCCCTTCACACATCCAAATCTGTGATGCATTTATTGAATGGTATCGGTATTATTTTGATGTGTGAATAAAATCAAATCAAATCAAATCAAATCACACCATATTAAATAAGACACTATAGATCTGAATAATACTCCTGAATTAATTCACTTAAAACAACAGAGGGACTGGTGCAGTTTTCATTGGGATTGTTTATGGTCTCTATAAAGAAAAACATATTAGACCAATTGAACATATGCTATAATCATATAAAAAATCTTTAAAATTGTAACATGAGATACTTGAAAGTTATTTAACAATTCTCTGTTGTAAAATTACATCCATCATTTTGTAATACTTCAGTGTTGGTGAGGAGAAGTTGTTTCCATGAGTTCTGTCGGACCAATGGTTACTTTACAGCACCCATGAGCTTTGTTCACTATTGTGATTCATATGAGCCGCCTAGAAGGAAAACTGTTACCGTTAACTGCCTGTTTTAATAAGTTAAGTAGGAGGTACGGTTAACCTCTGATGACTATATTAGGTATAGTTTATGTCTCGTTTTAAACTGTTAATCTACAAATTTATACCGCAGTGTAAACAGAAAATTGAAGCTACAATTCAAATCTCAGGCTGCAGCACTTTAACTGAGGGAAAGCGTCTTCATTTGGTGAGTCATAACAACAAAATGTTCCCCTGCTTTCCCACTCTGGTGCCTTGGTGGGAATGCAGGATAAGGAGAAGCCTTCACCAGAGCCATTAAATCTAAGTAATAGCAAATTCATAATATTTCATAGTTGCTGAATTGATCCAGAATTTGCAAGTGAATGAATTCAAACTGCTTACTGTATTAAGAGGGTTTCTTAAAGTGTAATCTCCTCAGCCTGGCAGTAACAGTGCAGGTACCTGAAAATAGCTCATATGATTGTAACCACAGTTCTCCATATGAGTTGTACTTGACCTTTCTAATAACATTTTCTTGTACAAAGTCATAAACTTCACTTTTAATCTAGTGTATTTGAAATTATAATAAGAATAAGACAGAAACTTTCACTCTGAAAGCTGAGATCTGTTATTTGACCATTGCTGTTCTGTTGCACCTCATTTTTAAGAAAGGAGTACACACATTGTGCAGTATGGTTTCCTGTGTCATATACAGTGATGTCACACAGCACCAAACAATGATTATACTTCTCCTCACTCCCAGAGCCACACTGGTATTGTCAGTGCACAGACTCATTGCATTTATATTATACTCTCTTCCTCTGCAAGGTCCCAGAGCATTCGATATTATAGGGCTGGGCTGATACAGACAGGCATCTCCAAAGCTTCACGGAGGCTTTCCTGCTCATATTCCCAGTCTTTCTTTTTTCCTTTGTGTCTCTGCAACACAGCTCTCAGGCCAAGAGAGGGACTATTCAGACAGTATTTATCTAGGTTAGTATTCCCCTCAACCAAGCTGAGGATGAATGAAAGCAATCCCTCTGTCTTTGATCCGCAGCCTCACAATGTATTGTTGTTTAGTTTGTGGCGGTGAAGGCGGTGGAAAGCATCTCCCTTTTTTTTTTCTTTCTCTAAAGCAGAGCTGTGACTGGAATTTTTCCTGTGTGAAGTCACACCACCTTGTGGTTGACTGCAGAGACAAATTTCACTTTTTAATCTTGATCAGTTCACCTGTTTCTGATTGTTTAACACGGTCATGCCGATCAAACTCATGATGTTCCCTGTATACCTTTTCAGTGTTGATGGATTGGAATAAAAACCATCAACCACTTTTAACTGTTTAATCATTCAAGCCATTTATCAAGAGAAATGCCAAATGTGATATGTTTCAAGTCTCTTAAATGTGAGAAGTGGCTGCTTTTCTCTGTTTTATAGAATTGAAAAAAACAATATTTTTTCAGCTGTTTGACAGTTAGATGGACAAAGTAATTTGAAGATGTTTCCTTGGGCTCTAGGAAAATGTGATGTGCATTAACCACAATGTCCAAAATTTTATTAACCAAATGACTGAACGATGAATCTGAGAGGTAATCTACAGCTTAACTGATCATGAAAATAATAGCTAGTTTCAACCCTAATTTATTTTGCTTTATCTTTAATCTACCAATTTCACTGCAGTTTCTAATGTGTGTGTTTTTGTTTCTCTGTGTGAATCTGTGTGTGTGTGTATGTGTGCGCGCGCGTGTGCCTCCTCTCAGGCATGTCATCAGACTGGTATCCCAACCTGGACTGGCTGAAGGAGAGCTGCCGCATTGCTACCAGCTACAACTGGGCTGATGTAGACCTCTCCCCATTTCAAGGTAACACGCACACACACACACGTACACACACACACACACACGTACATGCAGAGTCTTGGTGCCATCAGTGTGAACAGCATCTGAAATGAACACTGATAAAGCCGTCTACTGCAGCCAACACAGCAGGAATTGATAAAATGCTTGTGATGCCGATCAGTTACTTTGATTTAACCATTATGATTCCTTCCTGTGCTTTAATATGCACTCCCCCCGAGGCACAGTATTATAATATCCAGTGTTGTAATAGTACTGGCCTAATAAAAGTCATTATCCTACATCTGAGAGGTTGCCACTCTTCGTTTCTCCTTTTCTCTCTCTCTCCCCCTTACGCAAACACACACACACACACACACACTCACTCTGTCTCCCTCCCTCCCAATTGTATGATGTGAATAATCCAATTAGGCCCCGGCTCAGTAACAGCCTCTTATCACGGTCAGCGCACAAAGCCGGCAACATCCGCACACGATGGATGACGACAGCTGGTCTTATAACACACACAGGCCCGGCCGCCTCTCTCCTCCCGCAGCGCTTGACCTCCCTCACACCGCCGTAATGCCATCCTCCACCGTCTCCGGCTCCCCTCCAAAGAGCAGGGAGCGAGCCTCTGGGTCTATTTCGCCGCCAAGCACAAGCCTTATGAATAAGAATTTATTTTTTTTTTTTGGAAATATCAGCCGCGGTTCGTCGGGTAGAAGCGTAGGTGTGTCTTTGTTTGGAGAAGTAAATAAGAAACGAGATGTTACAGGTTCAGGGTCTCGTTCTCTGCAGTCAAACACAAACAGGTTGAACAACAGTGACGGTGAGAGGCGTTTTTAAGTGAAGCATTGTAAGTCTGATGTAAAGGAATGCAAGAAACTATTCAAGATTGAGTCTTGTATATAAATCCAATTCAGATTCACCATGTAAGTCATGTAAATAAAATGATGAATGTATAATTTTAGATTTCCTATATTTATGCAGCCATAGAAAACTGCAGTTGATAATTAACTGAATTATTTAGCATTTAATGTGAGAATAAAGTAGCAACAGGGAATTATTGCAGGTTAAAAGAAAGTTAAAATGAAGCAGAAAATGTAGATTTAAGAGAAGTTTTATCTACTTTCGAGCTGCTTATTTGGAAAATCAGTTGTCATACCTGAAACATTTGAACTGAAGTTGTTAACTGGAGTAAGATGATAACAGCCCTGCAGTGACTGACTGTCACCGCTCATCCTCACCTCCTCTGCCTGTCCGTCAGGTCTGAAGGAGAGTATGCGGCAGGCCGAGCTCAACAACTGGTCGCTGGACGCCGCCCAGATGGCCGACCTGTGCTCCTCCATCAACCAGTTCTTTACGGCCACAGGGGTCATCCCCCCTCAGGGCGCCACCCACCCTCAACCTCAGGTCCAACACCCGACACCACCAGGAGCACCGCAGCACCCAGCTCATCCACACGGGGCGATGCACCCAAAGGCCAGCCACAACCAACATAACCAACACATCAGCACGGGTCAGCTAATAATATATTTTTTAACTGCATGCATGTTCTTCAAATCATATCATGTATGAGAGTAAAATAATAATAGCTTTAAAAATTAAAGCAGACTAATCTACCTAAGAATCAAAATTAAATGATGTGGTTGTGGAAAAGAGTGGACCTAACTTTGGTCAGCAGGTTGTAGGTTTTTCAAATCCAGCTGTAAAATAAATGTTTTGTAGCCAAAAAAAACCACATAAAAATGCGATATTTCTTCCTTAAGATTAGTGAAAGAGACTTACTCATCTCCTGAAATTTAAATACTGGCTGGGCGACACGTCTGCATTTGCCTGCTGTGACATGGGTTTTGAAATACAACCCGTCTCCCCACTGTGCAGTTGTTTGCTCATTATAGATTACCAAAGGAATCATGTATGTTGTCAGCTTCATGCCAAGTGCAGATATGAAGAAGCAGGGATATTTCAGCAGTGGGAGAGACAGCACGTTCTGCAGGATTTCTCAAGCTTAACATAAGATAGCAGTAAAACTGTGCGTGCATGAAAGCAGTTCGTGCTCTGCTAAGACAACGATGCATGTGTGAAAGTCGGGATACTAATCTGACAGTTAGTCACTGCCCTTTTGTCTGTTCTCCCACAGGGAACATGTACTTAGACTCGAGACAGAACATTTCCTCTCTGATGGGCCCACCAGGATACTCCCACATGCCTCCCATGAGCAACACGGCCCCCACCATGACAGGTGACTCCTCCATCCCTCTCTTAGCAGGTCAGGAGGAGCAGGTAGAAATGCATTGCCTGTGTGTGTGTGTGTGTGTTTGTGCAGGTTTATGTCCATGCAGGTGTGCGTTTGTCAGAATAGACGGTACAATATCAGTATCTGAAAGTAATTAATGCACTGTGAATATCAGTAATGAAATGAAAATAAACTCTGCTCATTTTTAATTTTTTTTTTCATGGATAGTTTTCAAGCTAATAACCAGCCTTGTAATTTTAATTCAGGGACTCCACTTTGTGTGATTTACAGTGCAAAAAAAAAAATCCTTATTTGTAATTAATTTTTGATGCATCTCTCTGATTAACACAAACACAGC
>JAPZDY010000002.1:10845004-10860334 GCA_029783645.1 Ctenochaetus hawaiiensis
TTTATGCTTTGAAAAACCTCAATGATAGTTAACATTTACAGAGATCTTAGCTCTCACTTTCTTGTAAGTTTATCAACTATTTGACGCATTCTGGGGCTAAATTATTACAGTTCCATACAAATAATGGTTAGTGTGAGTGTTGAATTTTTTTTAATTACTAGAGATAACAAAAGAGATGCAACAAAATGTATGAGCACTTGTTAGCTGGTTGAAAGTGCATTTCAGTCTCAGTGCGACAGTTCAGTACAGTGCTTTAATGAGGAGCAACAGCAGGGGCATCTGTATATACTAAGAGGTCAAACCAAGAACCTTTCACTGTTAGGCAACAGTAACCCACTGTGCCTCTGCAGAAAACTAATCTGAAATAGCAAGATAATAGGGTGAAAAGACTAATTAACAAAGTAATCTGTGTCGGAGGTTCATGCTTTCCCCCAGATCACTCCCTCAGCGCAGGCACCCTGCCTGAGTCATAGTGCAGCAGCACAGAAACCCTGCCAGGGCACAGTCCTTCAAGTTAAATGATTCAGTTCAGTTTGAGCAGTTCTAATACATGTAAAATATTCAATTCAAAAGCAAGTCAAATAAATTAAGATTTATTCAAGAGCATTTTCATAAATGTTATCAATTTTTGCATTTAAATTGAAATTCAAATCAATTTAATAAGTTGTTACATTTAAAATGAATTAAAATTGTTTCAGCACTATTCTTTTCAAAGTAATTCCAAGAAACCCATATCAAATAAAAAATAAATGATTCCAATAATGTCAGCTCAAATAAACATTAATTACAAATTGAAGAACAAAAGAAACTGTAGCGCTGGTTCTGCAGCTCTCATGTGACTCCTGTTGCCAAACAGTTTTCTCCTCTTTGTCAAAAGCCTTGAGTTCTTTACCTCCTGCAGCTCAGGGCCAAGCCATAACAGCTGAGTCTCGCTGGTGCCTGAGGTGTTTTAGGTGGGCACGCTCTCAAAGGCTCACTGGGTCCCTGAGGTTGGCAAAAGGAGCCTGCCCTCGGCTGCTTCCTTTGGAGTGATTTCGGTAGGGCTATCTTATGGCTGGTGGTCCTTTTATGACCATGCTGGAGCTTGGGGAAAGCTTCAGAGGTAAGAGGAGGAAAGACAAGAGGAGGAGGAAGAGTCAGAGTAAGAGTAAAGAGGTAAGAGAGACACAAACTACAGGAGAAGCTGAAAGAAGAGCAGGAGGATGAATTGGGAGATGGTTGAAGAAGAGCAAGAGGAGCAAGGGGATGAGTTAAGGTTGGTGTGATAGTTGTAATTAGGGGAGAACTTATTGGAAATCCTGAGGATGAGATGCTAAGAGAAGATCTTGAGAGAAGGCTAGGTGAGAGCTGTGTCCAAAAACTCAGCATGAAGTCAAACTGGTTTCCGTTGGGTTTTTTCAGCTCTGGCCTTATCTCCAATCTTGGTTCTGACATTTATGTACGGGATCTTAAGGTGCAGCCGGGATGAGAAGTGTGTCTCCGGTATGGAAACCTCAGTATTGTGTCTTGCTTTTTTTGCAGATGAAGGGGTTCTAGCTTCTTCAGTACGGGACCTCCAGCATGCAATGGGAGGGCTTGCAGCTGAGTGTGAAACAGCCAAGATCAGAGTCGGCACCTCCAGGTCTGAGGCCATAGTTCTCTTCTGAAAAAGGGTGGATTTCACCCTCAAGGGTGGGAGAGAGCTTCTGCCCTAGTTAGCAAATAGCTGGATGAGATTGCCCCGAATTACATATTATACAGTACATACAGTAAATAGTGACAGAAAGGAGTATAATGGCAAAGTTAAAGCTATAACTGAAAAAGCCAGTCCAATTATTCAGACAATCAGCTGTAATCTCTTTTAAAATTAGTCTGTTTGTAAGGACTAATCACATCTTTCATTCAACCAGTCATCAAATGAAAAAAAAAAAATCTGTTTTTACATTGATTAGTCACTAGTGGCTGAAAAAGCTTATGTTAAATATGAGTGCAGAATATTTAACTACAGGTCCAGTGTGAAGGATTTACTGTTATCTAGTGGTCAGGTTGCAGATGGCAACCAATCAATTCCTCCACTCACCCTTTCCTCCCAAGCGTTAGGGAAAACCTTTTGCCTATAACACAAAAGACTCACTTTAGTGCCATTGTTTGGTTTGTCCCCTCTGGGCCACGGTAGAAACATAGCAGTACAACATTGTAGAGCTGAAGAGGGTCCCTCCCATTTGTAGATAAAAATGGCTCATAGAAAACACAAGGACTCTGATTTTTCAGATGAACATACACTCAGGAAAGAATACTAATGAATATTATATTAATTTGTGCAAATCAATAGCCCAAAAACTTACAAATTGGACCTTTACATTTTAGGAACTACAACACTATTAAAAAATGCATGCGTGCAAAGATTTTAGTTCAGTATCCTCAGAGCTGTAAAATCCAGGAAAAACATTCTGAAAAACAGTAAGTATTAAAAATTACCTAATTTAAATTACCTTCTGGATTTTATTAATGCATCTTTAACTAAAACAGATGTTCAGTGACTCTGGTGTAATGATGATACATGATGAGGCACAAACACAGATAAAAAAATATGAAATGCTTGAAGCTAAATAAAGCTTTCTGAAGCTCCAAGCAAGTTTAAAGTCTTAAAACAGTAACTTAGAGAGACAACCAGCATATTTAGTTTGGCTCATGGTTTTTGCTGGAGTTCGTGAAAGCACATTTTTGTCATTTAGACAACATCAAAAACAAGTACCACTTAACTTCTGATGTGAGGTGTCTCTTATTTTTAAAAGGATCAGCAAATACTGTTGGAAATATGCTTACTCACTTTTTCTCCGAGCATCAGATGAAAGGATTATCAGTCTCCTGTTTGATCTTAAATGCAGAGCATTAACTGTATATGCTGGTTGACACATCAATCGTGAGGTTACAACCTCCTTTTTTTAACATCAAATAAGTATAACTAAACTTATCAGACAAATGAACACTTTAAAATACAGTGCATTTTTGTTATATGAACACAGAAAATGACACAAACATCTTTGTCATGTACTTGGATTTTAGATTGAGCCATGTTCCATCTGCTAACCTAGAAAGAGCAGGATTTATGACCTGTACCACAGCCAGCCAACAGGTGGCGATCCACATGTTTTGGCTTCACTTTTGAGGAGAAACATGGAGTGAAAAAACACACCTACTAATGTTTTTAAAGCTGACTTATCATCTTATTTATTATTCTTAATATACTATTTCTAATTTCTCATTTGTTTACTCTAAAAAAGAATGCATGAGTAACCACGTGTGGTTTTAGTTACATGCTGGAACTTTATCTTGTTGGACTACATTTGGCAACAGTGTATTTGTGGAGCTTCTCAAAGTCTTGCTATGACAGTGTCTTTGCCAGTAAAGCCAATACAGACAAAAAAAAAAAAAAACCTAAGCTCATCGACACTATCTGGAAATGCAAGTTAACTATTATTCTTTTCTTCTTCCCTGATTTTCTTGGTGTGTTGCTGCTTTTTTTTGTGTGTGTGTTATCACCACCTGAAGATCAGAGTAACAGTGTGAACCATTAAAAGGACCGAATACATCGTCACCCATGTTAAAGAGAATATGAGAATGCCACTTGCAGTCAAAAACTCCACTGTACATTTAAGTGTTGTTCCTCAGCACTCATACAGTACATCATAAACATTAAAATATATATATTCCCTACAAAGACAACAACTAATTATCCTCAGTAAATGAAATATAATGTTTAATTCAATATTGATTAATGTTATCTGAAGAGACCAGGTCTAAATGCCGGCGCCTGTCAGCAGCACTCAGCACGATGTTTCAGTCACACAGAGTGAATGTAATCTTAGTCTAAATTTAATTGTTCATCAACATGCAGCACAGTGGGCATGAATTTAATTGGGATTTTGGCAGTTACGCAGAATCTTTTATTTGCCACAGGCTAAAAAAATATACGAGTCCAAGGGGAAAGATCAATTTTTTATGATTCTTCAGCATAATGAAAATTCCTTGGTAACAGTCGCTGTGGCATGTATCTGTCTGTGACATTGACATATCACTGTAATTCCGCCCATCCCCTTGTGTTATGGCTGTAGCCAACACTGTAATAAAACACAGATGCAAACGCAGCAGCAGGTGAAGTGAAGTGGTTCTGTCCGCCATGTGCTCTTATGTAAAGGCCTGTTCTTCCCCTGGTGAAGCTTATATTTTCACTCCTGCGAAGCTTTTAGTGCTTCTGTGACAAATCAACACAAGTGGTTCGTTTTTTTTTTCTCCCTCTCTCCCTCTCTCTCCGACAAGTTCAAAGCTTCTGCAAATGTAATTTTTACAAAAGCAGAAGTATATTGTTGCGGGGACATGTTTTAACTTGACTTTGTAACAGAAGTAAAGAAAACCAGAACCTGTCAGATACTAAAGCTCTTAGGATTACTAGCAGATGTGTATAAAAAGACACCTGATGTTCTTTGAGTAATTAAGAATTAAAAAGAAGTCCGAATAACAGTCTCTGGGAATAAGGGATTGTCCTTCAGGTGATTTAAGCAGCGGTTTCAGCCAGATGATTTTTAGTTAGAAGTTGTTCCAGTGTACCTAAAGCGACAAACCACAGCCCTGAGGTACAGGATCTCCCAGAGCTCACACGCTCAGCAATAACTTCAAACTGCAATGCTGCATTTGTATGCTCAGCACAGCTTAGGATCTTAGCCCAGGGCCATGTTGAATTCTCATAGGAAGTTATGATGAGAAGTGAGGACACATGCTCAGAGATGATTGAAAACAAAAACATCCATCCCAGAAGTCTGAGGAGAAACCTTTGATCTCCTTCTCGTTAATTTCATCATCCCTGCTGAAATCCTGAGGTGCCGTTTAACTTTGCATGTACGGCCGAACGGTGCACGGTGATGACGGGGGACTTGTCAGGATCACAGTGCTTAAGGTGATGACCACAAGAGCTGAGTCACAGCAGATCACTGAAATTTCTATAGTCTTTACTGAATTTAAGGTAAACTTTCCTCTTTAATTTTCTTTTTTTTTTTGCATATTTTCTGTGTGTGGTCAGATCTGTTTTGACCAAATCTCCCTTTAAAAATACATCCCTAATTTCAACAAAAAATAAAAATTCAAAAAATGAAATTTTAAAATTCAAATTTCTAATATTTGATCATTAAAGGCATGCAGATTAACTGGTGCAACTAATATGCCAGCTCTGAAAACTTACGTAAGACTGAGTTTAATGGAAAGACGAACGCATCTCAGCACTGTATTGAGGAGATAACCAACCTCCTTTCAAGAGACACTGGATGGAAGCACTAATACAAACAGATACTGGGATAAAGTACTTTTGTACAAGTCTCTCTTTCCCTCTCTGCACGCTGTTCATGCGGGAGCAAAACAGACATGGTAATGAGGACATTAATAAAGGATGCGGATTCATTTTTAATGATCCACACTAGCCCCTGAAGTTTGAAACTGGATTTTTTTCCACGTCTGTGTTTGAGTTTTCTGCTCAGATTCTGTGTTTCTTTTGAGAGTGACTTGTGAATGTGCTATTTTTTGCCTGTACAAACAAAGTGCTGCATCAGACCTGCATACACCTGTGTGTGAGTGAGAGACAGAGAGATGTTGGATTAGTCCTCCATGCTTATATTTGGAAGATTTTACTGAAGCAGAGAAGTAAAGGAGGGGAGTGACAAAAGAAAAGAAATAGCTGTTATCCTGAAGTAAAAATTGATTTGGAGGAAGAAAAACTAATAGTGGAGGTTTGCACCAAACTAAATCAAGTACTACACCTGCATTTGGCTTCTCCGGTCCACTGCAATTTGATCAACAAAGTCATGAGTGGTTGCGTTCAGTTAACCTCTCTGTTCTGTGATTCACTCTTGTGTTTGAGGAACTGCAAGTCCTGTTTTTCCTCTCTGTGACTCCCAAACTCCAATGCAATAATGATGCTACTGAGTGAACAGACCCGGGTCCACATTGAGAGCAATGCTGGTGTTTGCTCGTGGTTTATGAAGTTATCGAATTTGTTTTAGGATCTTCAGCCTGGGACAGATGTTCTCATCTGCTGTGTGTCTTGTCCGTTTCCAAACACATATGCCTGTCGACTGGAGGATTTCGGAGCGTATTGAGAAGAGGGAGATAAAAGAGAAAGAGGAGAAACCAGCTAGAGACTACGAGCTGCAGCAGCTACAGTACAATGTTAGAACTGGCTATACACACATGCACACACATGCACACACTGTCATCTTTACTCTCACATCCGTGGGGGAAGAGAGTCTGTCTTCTCTCTGCAGCAGGCTTCTCCCTCTTATAGCTCTCTCTCTCTCTCTCTCTCTCTCTCTCTCTCTCTCTCTCTCTCTCTCTCTCTCTCTCCTGCTTTGTTCATGCTGTGTTTGCCTGTGCTCTCTGTCTGAAGCAGCGGCACACTGGAGCACTAATGAGCAGGCTGAGAGCAAACCCAGCGCAGATCTCCCATCAGCTGAAGAGCAGCAGCAACTCTGACGGCATCTGAGGCGACGAGACACAGGACTGATCTGCAGTCAGCGGGGGAGGCAGCTGTCAAAAGCAAATGACAGCCTTGGGAAAGGCGTAGGAGAGGTCGTGAGGTGGCTTCATCTGCAAATTAGCAGCCAAGTTGAGAGAGCGAGAGCGTGTGGATTGCTCCAGTGCAACAGCCGACCCTCTCCACACTCGGAGGTTGACCCTCAGTGCACTTTCTCCCTCTGAAGACGAAGGACCTTTCCACCCCCTGGAGGATCTCAGCCATGGAGGAGATGCTCACCTGCAGCCGCAGCCCTTTCTCCCAGGTGTTCGGGCGTCAGGGTCAGCTCATGCAAGCCAGTGAGTGCAACCAGTCTGCAAAATATCAAAGTTTTATTTATCTTGCTTGATCCTGATGAACTTTAACTTGACTGCATGTAGTGTTTCAAAAATGGGTGCAACAAATGATATTTTGTATTGAATGCTTAACACAGACACAAAGTAGAAGAGTAATTGTTCTGTTAATGCCATAAAAAATTTAAATTAAACAATATTAGTGAGCATATTAAGGAGTTTAGGGAGGCAGTAGTTTAAGACGTGTGTCCTAATTTCACCAAAAACCAGTAGGAAATAAAAAAAATGTCATCACTTTCTTTTTAAAGCAGCTTCTAGTAAAATGTACCATTCAGTTCTCTCAATATTTTAATCATTAACCCTTTTAGCCTTAATAAGGACTATTAATATCTTAGTCTGACTTCTCTGTTGTGAAATAATTTCACACTTCTTCACGCAGCATGGCTCTCTCAAACGTATTGGCTTTATATTTTCAATATGGAACCATTTCTGGTGTGATGGGATTTGACACAGCGATGTGTTAATGTTGATAGACTGTGATGCACCACTCATGCATAAGAGAGATGTCAGGTGTGAATATGTTGGCGATGCGTCATGAAAGAACCGTGTGTGTGTGTGTGTGTGTGTGTGTGTGTGTGTACATGTGTGCAGATGAGTGGAGTTCACCTTTCATGTATGAGTACAAACCCTTTGATCTGTGTCTGAACAAGCTACAGGTCTAAAAAGGAAGAAAAAGGATAAATTATTAACAGTCCAAAATTCTGGAGTAAAAGAGTAATAAAAAATTGCCTTTTTGAAGTTTGTGATGTTTGATTTTTTTTTCCCACCTGGTTGACAAAATAATGCAGCTTTGATTCAGATCAGACTTCAAATTTTAAATTTTTTATTCTCCTAATTTTCTCTAAGTTAAACAAATGCTTCTGCATTAAATGCTGCACCAGTCGTACGAATAAATTGCAGATTTCAGCCTTGCAAATATGTCTGAGGCTGCTGACTGAATCAGCAATGAAAAATAGATGATGTTTGCTTATAATTATGCTTATGTACCTAATTATTTTTTATCAATATTTAAAGGAGATTTTTCTGCAGCATAAGTGCTAGACCTCCCAAGCCCTCATTTAAACTCTGCGTATGTTGGTGCACATAAATGCATTATAAATATATGTAACTTGCGGGTGCGAAGTGTTGCGAAGTGTTTTACCCTCCAGTTCTCTCACTTTTTCATTTTTTCAGGATCAATCCTAACAGCATGACAAAATCCACCTCGGGTGTTCTGTTACAAGGTGTCATATAATTCAAAAAACAGGAAATTGCATCCTTTGGCGATGGCTGACCTGATGTGACGCATAGTGAGTTGTGATTTGTTGCAGGTTTGCTGCAGATTTTGGTGATTGTATGTACATGTGTGCAGCTGCTGGGCATATTCATCCACTGTGGCACAGAAATAGTTTTTTCTTTAGTTTTATGGCCATGCCAAGCTGAACTTTGACTTTTCTTTTGGTGTTGAGTTGAACTGAACCTTGTCAGATGTATTTTATCATTTAATAAGAAAGGGTTGCTGCTTATAAGCTGCTGTTTTGCAATAAAAAAGCTAAAATTCTATCATTCCAGTATACGACAGAAACGTTTTTTTGAAAGGCCTGTTTTGTAGAACTGCTCCCGTGTGATTTATTCTGCTTGTAGGTTAATGGTTGCTGCTTGTTTTTTCATCAGAGTCTTTAATTGTAATTAGAATGGCTCAGATTAGATACGTGTCCTAATTTGAATTATTAAAACGACTCTTCATTTCACATCCAGTCAGGGTGGAGAATGCAGCAAACTGTGTGACACCACAAAACATCAACAGCAAAAAAAAAAAAAAAAAAAATAGAGCAACATTTTGGAAGAATGTCAAACTTTCTATGAGCAATATGTTTTTGGTCTATCGCACACTGAACACACACTCAGACTGAACATTCAGTCCGTGTTTCACATTTATTTTACACATGCCTGAGGGGGTATCGTCGTGTTCCTTCTCTGCTGCTTCCCTCCATTCAAACCAAACTTAAAGGCAACATGAAGGCGAACTATCGAGCTCATTCACAGCGACTTCCCTCCTCCAAAACCTTGACTTATCAGTCAGAGCAAAGGTGAGAGCGCTGTGTGAATTAAACCTAAACGCCACTCTCGGCTGTGGTGCAAACAAATGACATTATCATTGCATGTGTTGTGGTGAATTACAGTCAGTTTTGTGCTCCCCAAGTTATCTATGCTCTTTGAAGCTTGTGCTGCATGTCTGTGATTTCGGATGTGCGAGTGAGGGAAAGGGGAGATGGAAGGAGAGAAGAGGGAGGAAAATGGGGGTGTGGGGGGGGCAAGAAAGTGAGCAAGCTGAAAATTGTGTGAATAAGAGATGGGTGTTTTTTTTTTTTTTTTGCTTTTTCTATTTTTAGCAACAAACCTTACATACTGTTACGCAGCTGCGGGAAGACTAATCCACAGTAGCGCTGGCTGGCAATATCTGAACAGTAATTATAGGGGGATTTTTTGTTATCTTTGGCTGTCACCCATCATTGGATCAGAAGTCCCTCAGCTATATGCAAAGGCCTGCCTGAATTGCAAAAAGAAAATCCATTACATGAGTATTGCACATGCCCAAAGACTTGAATATTAACAACCTTCTGGTAGTACCCTGGCAGAATAAACACTTGACAGAATGTTTCTTTTTTTTTTTTTTCCTCATGAATCACATTCACGTGGCAGTGCCAGGTGCATAATCCTGCTACAATTCTCTTACTCCCCACTGGAGGAGTGATTTGTTCTGTGTTCCATGTTGTGATGTGTTGTCAACAACCCTGAGCGGCCGATGCTCCAGTTCGTCAGGAGAGCAAGCAGCTAAGTTTCCTTGCTTTGAAATAGTCAAAGCATTCAGGAAAAAGTTCATTTCTACTGCGTGCGACTTTCCAAGGTTAGGCCATTCAAGTTGAAGGATTATTTCTATCAGCCCCCCATTGTCCATGATTGCGCTATCAACTGCACTTTTTGTTCTTGTAATGGAAATGAAAAGGTCTTGTTCCTCTTGAGGATCAAAGACAATTTTCAGCACAGTAATGTCTGGTAAAAAAAAGCCAATAAGCAAGAGTTCACTGCTCAATAGCAGGACATTATTTGAAGTGCACCCGTAGGCTGTTGATGGGATTTTGGACCAATAGCATCACTTCATGAGGACTTGAGATTTTCCAGCCATTACTCAGTTTGAACAAAAGCGTTCTGTTTTCTCATGTCTGCTATTGTCTTTTGGCCCAAATTCCAGATATAAAACTGCTGTGTGTCTGAAAATAAATGAAAAACATAAAGGAATGAATAAATGAAGAATCTGAAAACAAATCAGCATGTAAAATGATTAATGTCCAGCACGAATTCTGTCTATTTTTGCCTTTTCCTGTTCATCCTTTATGTAATGAAGTGGATTTTCCTCTGTTTGAAGCTGCCATGATACTGTTATGTAAAAATGCTTCCTCTGTTCTATGATTATATACATATAACAAAAACCCTAAACATAAACATATTACCCAGACCCTGAACCCAGAGGCAATCCGACAAATGAGAAAACTAATTAATTTAAAATACATTTTAAAGTACATATCAATTTAAACATATAAAGTCTCTGACCAACCTGAAAATATGATGCACTGACTGTCACTCACAGATGTTGATAATTTTTTAATGCCACTCTATTCACTGGTGTAACAACCATTAAACTCAGATAATGACTTTCAGAGACAACAGTCCCTTTTATACAGCCTGCTCAAGGATGGGATGCTGCTGTTTCCTGCCTGTTTCTATTTCATTCATAACTTATAGACAGAATATAATCAAATTTGCAATATAACAAGCTGGCACGTCTCGCCAGCATCTTCATGTTGCACAAAACACTCCCTGCTCATATTTGGAACGCGCTTGTCTTTTCTATGTAATTTGTGCAGACATCACACAGAAACATGTGTTTTAGCAGGCATAATGTCTCATGGTGTTACTGACTTAACGTAGCTCGTGAAGAAAAAACAGGACAGATGATATTAAATTATGTTTGATTTCATTGAGGTGTAACATCCTACTAATATTTGCATATTTTCTGTTTTATTCTGAAAAAACAGCATTTCCTTCCAGTTAATGCCTTTCCTTGTTCATCCACACCTGCTACAAGTTTCTCACCTGCCCCTGGTCTTTCTGTCAGCCAAACTTGTTTAAAGACTTCATTTGTTTCCCTGCTGTCCTGACTGTTTTAAACCTTTTCCAGTTCTCTAGTGTTAGTCTTTATGGTTTTTGACGTGGTTACTTGGCTGTTGGATGTTTTGCTAACCATCCTGCTTGCAACTATTTGCTTGAGTTACCAAATACTTTGATTTACGACCAAATATAGAATAAATCGACAGGTTTTTACTGTCCATTGTCTTCTCATTGCTTATCGTTCAGGAAAAAAACAAAAGAATTTTGAAAAATGTATTAAATTCTTTTTTTTTTTTTTTGCTATTTGCAACCAGTAAAACAGCAGTATATTATAACTTTGATAACAGCGTCTGAGCTTTCCACCAGAGGGTGACGTCACAGGAAGAAAGCTGCCGTGTCAATGTGGCGTATCACGCTGGCTTGGTTTGGTTTTGTGTAAAAAAGAAGAGCAAAGTTGGTGTAATGACGCATCTCCTTTACAGCTGAACAGCAGAGTCTATTTTTAAAGGGCTAACGTAAACACTGGAGGAGAGTATACAGTATATTGTCAATTTATCTGTCAGCGTTGGAGACTGTTTCCTTTCTTATACCCATCACTTTACCCTTGAGTATCTCCTTAATACCTGTGTAAACTGTTGGTAAATCCCTGCTCAGAGGAGGCGAACGTGATTTGAAGTTTTAATATGTGACCATTGCAGGTGCACAACATATTTTGGTCTTCTTTGAAGCGATTAATTCCTCTCCTTCTTCCACTTGTGCTACGGCTCCAGCACACTCACAGATTCCTCACACCTCCTTACCCAGTGGGCTTTCCTGCAGTCAGAGATTAGCTTCATGCTCCTGGTGCTGCTAATCATGGAGAAGGAGTCACGTTGCAAGAGGTTTGCCGGTACAGTCAGTGTGTGCACTCAGCGAGGTAACATGTCAATTTTTTTCCCTTTCACATGCTAAATCACTTTTTTTTTTTTTTTTAGGTTTTCATTAATTTATTTTGATTACCTTTGAGGGAAACTGATTGGGAAATAAAATGGCATACTAACTGTGACTACGAGGTCTCTCTGCATTGATACCATCATTCACGCTCCGTCGGCTGTCGTTTTGATGTGCATTTAAATAAAATTCATGTCCCTTAATTGAAGAAATGAAGCCACAGGAGATACATTAGCTCTCAGTTAGATTTTTAAAATGATCTGATGAAGCCTCAGCCAGAAAGGGAAAAATGTTTCACCATGCTTGAAAATAATTCAGGTGCCAACAGAGATCACAATCATGACTCCTGATTAACGTCAAAGACAAGCTTTGCAGTACTTTAAAATCAATATTGCTGCATAATTTTAGAAGTTTATGTTAATGTAATTTGATTTTTATTTCTACGGGAACAATTTTAATGAATGTTGAAGATTTTTTTTTTTTAAATTACTGATCCTGTGCATGTATAGAGGTTTAGATATCCCTTTGAAATATTACTTGCTCACTTATCTCCATATTATGCTCAGTACTCAGTATTTAATAATACTCAGTCATATTAATATTTATCTTGTGCTCACAAACATGCAGTAAAGAAATAAAGACATAACTCAGTTACCGTTTTTGTGGCTGGAAACCATTTTCATCTACATGAATCTCTACTGTGGAAAAATTTGCATTAAAAGTAAATTTATGACCCCAAACAGAGCTAGAGAACAAAAAGCAAGAGCAAAAGAGAGAGAGAGAGAGAGATTATAATTATATAACATGCCCAGACATACTGAATGTCTAGACCTGTTTCTGACAGGTCAGTCACAGATGGATGCATGTCATCCATCCATCTGCACCAGTGGCTCTACTCTTCCTCACATGAGTTAGAAACCACAGTATTGCAGTCTGCAAAGCTAAATCCCAGCAGGGCATCATGATCACATGTGAAATGTGCTTGTTCAGTCAGTTAATCATGCAGAAGCCTATATGAACAATGCAAAATATATATTTTCAAATTGCACACATGATGGGTGTTTGAAACTCCTGTGCAAAAGTTTTTGTCAAGTGTTCCTGAGAATCTTTTTTATAGAAGACACCTTTCAAGTTTACAATTCAGAACTTCCTTACAGAAAGAAAACTGCTGTCAAAGCATTCATTTAAGTTTAAGCAGTGGACCATGGGACACCTGGCACATACTGAAAAATTTACAATGCCACCCTCTCCTACCTGCTCCTGTGCTTAGAATTGGACATTTCCAACTTCCATTAACTGTCAGATGAATGAGCATGCTGCCAGAGAAGTCTGATTGAAAGCAGAGCTGGGGTCAGCAGGCTCTGACTGATATTAGACACAATTGTCAACTCCATTTCCATCTTCAGCAGGCTCTCTCTCTCTGCATCTCCTCCATCTCATTCTCCCCCTTTTTATCCTCCACTGAGCAGTCTTTCAAATATAGCCTCCGAATGTTAGCACATCCTATTGCACATATGAGTGTTTAAAATTGTTGTGACTTTTTCTGTGTCAAGAGACCAAGAGATACAAAAAACTGGTAAGCCAGGTGTAAAAGCATGAAAAGATAGCATTTTTTGATACTGTAACAATTTGATGCTGCAGTGTGGCAAATTATATTAATAAATCCATAACATAGCTTACCTTCAGTACCACAAACCCCAACACGTCACTTTTCATACATTGTGTCCTTATTGTTTAACTGTCTACCTTTTCTACTCCACTCAGTGCCATCAACTTTAATGTGATAAAGTGTGTCAGCAAACAAACAGGCACCACATTTGCTGCATCTGAAAAATGTGGGAGGTTAAAGCTCTTAATGAATAAGTACATTTTCAAGGGAATGTTTTTTCATATTTTTTAGGTATTCACTGATGATATACATGTTGATTAGCAAAATATATTATTCACAAATACATTAAATGAAGGCCATTGAAAGATCTCTTTAAATTTAAATTGAACTTGTTTAATTGCCCACTATTTTTGGAGTCACTTGTGGTGTTCGTCTTGTTCATCTGTGTCAGCAAATTAGAGAAGTGCAGTGGGTAGGCCACATTGGTGTCAGGAAAGTTTGCTTACTGACAACTGTGAAAAAACAGTGTAGTATGTAATAACTGAATAGTGGCCACCTTTTGCATCCTATGGTTACTGGAAACACTTTCATTGCCAAAAAGAATATTGGAGTTTATGTATGTCTGTATTTATTAAGAGGCATGGCTTACTTAAAAGCTAGTTCACCTGAATCATTTCATCATCATTTTGACTACTACTACTGTACCAAAGAAATATTCCTTTGAAAAAATGTTTGAAGCGTTTCCCGTCAATTATCCCGAATAATAGGAATAATTTAATAATTTATTTAATTTTAATCTAATTATTTTCTGGAAAGATACGGAAACCTCAAAACTTGTTCAAGCCACGCAAAAACTTTTCACAGTTTTATTCCTTTTCTATTTGTTTTATTTTTTGCATTTCATTTTTGGCCCATAGGAGCCTCGAACATCCTGCTTTTACACCTGCTGCCACACGGCGGCACTGTTGCAAATACAGATTAATGAAAGTTCCATTATTTTCTTTTAGGCGGATTTCAGAATAGGGGTATATCAAACCATCGTTAGTAGAAACTTTCTGTGTAATGGACACATTAAACAACTACCACCACCACCACCACAACAACAAAAAGCGAAGAAACAGAACACTAAAACAATGGCAGAAAAGAGAATAAGGAAACCAAAATGTTAGGCAAGGAAAGGCTGACTTTGACGCTAACAACCGTTAGCATTATTGACCTGCGTCTAATCTAGCTAACAGCAAACACCTGTCTCCCAGGTCGGGATGGTCTGGTCCTTATGGGGTTTACAACAGATCTGCTCCGTGCCCTGGAGTTGAGTTCAGTAATGAATGTTTAAGCAACTTAAGAGAGAGAAACAAAGACTAACCCTCCTTCTCTAAGGTAAGACAGCCTGCTCGTCTCAGTTACCGATGCTGATCTCTTCCTGGACCCTGATGTCCAGTGTTTTGCTAATTGATGAGCGAATGGCCGCCATATCACCTTTAATATGAAGTAAACAAAAATTTATTGCAATTTATTTATCAGAATCACTACCGTGTTGTTAGTGATTTACAGGTGTATGCAGAGATCTTGATGTTCCCTTGTAGATAAACATTTCACTGATAAAATCGTATCGATCCATGCAGTTGCCTGTAAGTGAAGCCTGTGTACAAAATGCTGCCTTTTGTTTTTGCCCTAGATCAGTGGTTCTTAACCTGGGTTCGATCGAACCCCAGGGGTTCGGTGAGTCAGTCTCAGGGGTTCGGCGGAGG
>JAPZDY010000002.1:10860795-10872410 GCA_029783645.1 Ctenochaetus hawaiiensis
TCACTAAAAGAACTTCTTAGTCCCTTAAAAGTGCTGTGCAGAGGATGGCTTTCAGAGGTCAACACAGTTTTCAGTTTTACCTGTGCATGTAGACTTTTTGCAAGTTCAAATCGCTGAAAAAGAAGTTCTTATTTTCTACTGTTATATGTTGAAGCACATAAATAATTTAAGTTGCAACAATCGATTTTGATGTTTAAGGTGAGATGGCCCTTCTGACTTTATTTTATTATTACTTACTTTAAGGGAAGTATTTTAGGATTAAACTTGCCTTTAGCTTCTTAAGAATAAATGATAGTATTAAGGCAATATGAACCTGGAGGACTACTTTGAATTAGGCAGATATTTAACACAGTAATATCTGTAAGATGGAGCTGAGTGAAAATCTGTGTGTTCTCAGAGAGATTATAGATGACTTTATTCATTTAATAAAGGGATTTAAGCATGAACTATAGGCCAAGTCATCCTTTTGTTCAGAATTCTTCAGTCATCCAGTCTTGAAGTGACTAAATAAATGTGTTATTGCTGCAGCTGAGCCTAGTTACATTGAGCTGCTGACAGGGCACAAATTGCTAACCAGCCACCAGCCAAATTCTGGAAAATAAATATAAAACGATCGTTAGGTATGCTTCACTCTCCAGCCAAAGAGGAAATGGAAATCTCTCCTCAGTAGCTTGTAAAATCTAAACATTTGCTAGTCATTGTACTAGTGGGGCCAAAAGTTAAGCTTCACACTCTGGGCTGCTGCCACCGGCCCTCACATCGCCGCTATAGGTCAAAATAGCTGCACAGGTGCCGAGACATTGTCCAACATAAACAGTCTGTACTGAAACCAACTGCAGAGTAGTGACTCAGTTTTTGTTGGCACAAGTGTCCAACTGGTGTAGCAGCCACCAGTCGGCTCTCAGTGGTGCTGTGATTATCATATCAGCGAGTAGTGATGCACAGCAGCATCACAGGCCGGCCACAAGCTGGCAGCGCTGGATGGCAGCCAGCAGCCCGGCGGCAGCAGCAGTGTCAGCCTCTCTCCCTCCGCAGGGGACTGTGGCCCATACAACATTTACATTTCACCTTTTTGAATTTTTTACTGACTACAGTTTTTTTTGTTTGTTTTAGATTTTAACATTTGCACAAATTAATTGATATTCTAATATTTAGTGTGTCCAGTGGCCCATAAATATTACCAAAAAAAAAGGAGCTGTTGGTCTCTTTCATGTAGGAGGCTTGTTGGAGGCGTGTCGTTACAGGATAAGCAGGATAAGTGGAACTAATAACATGGAGTGTATTCATGGACTGCAGATATTAGTTGTTTGAATTAAACCTGTGCTGTTCCTCTTATGACTTGAGAAAATCTCTGCCTCTTGAAATCAAGTCTTCTGTCCTGTCTAATTTTGCAAATTCTCTTGATTTCCCCTCCCTCGGTGGCAAATGTAATATAATTATATAAAGTGTATAACTCTGCTTGCTAAGCAGATATTACATTTTTTTGCTCTCAAGTTGTTACATTTTTGACAGACTGACACAGTTTTTTAACAGAATGTAGGAGAGAGGAGTCTTAAAGCACAGAGTTCTCTGGGGAGGGTTTCGTCAGATTTTCCCCTCCCGCTTACAATAGAATTATGGGATTCAGATTAAAACTTGACAAAGCGTCGTTGTAACTCCATTTGAAGGATCATGGGGAGTCATGCCATGTTTTAAGACAAATAATTTCTCTTCTGGCTCATCTACAAGGCAACTGTAATCCTCACTAATCACTGAAAGTTGATTATGCTTGCAGTTGTGATTGTTTCACATCGTGTACCGTATTCTTTAGTGTTCATACGACTCGTTTCCTTCCCCTTTTTGTTTTTTCTCTTCTGTTTGCCACATTTATCTGCAGCGGCAGGTGGATGATGCGTCAGCAGCAGCATGAGATTTTTCTGCCAATCACGTCAATCCTAGTCTCTAATCCTTCACTTTCCTGCTTCTTAATCCTCACTTCAGGCGACTGCGCTCTCCCATCTAGACAATCCATCTCCGCCAAGCTTTCCTCTGTGAGACGAGAGATCATTGATGAGTGATAAAAGCTTAGACCTTAATCCCAAACTCATACAGGATTAAAGGACAAGTGTTGCACATTTGAAGTAAAGCAGTCGTGCCTGCTGTGACTTTGAGAACACTGAAGTGAGAACTTTTGTAGTTCACTTGTGGCAAGAAATAATCCAACCACATTAAACAAAAACATTTTGGAAATAACAGAACAGCCGACTAGCTAACTGCCCCTTTTTCTTTATCATAGTATTTTCCAGATGCTTTGAATATATAGATATTTGCAATTTCAGGTTGTAAAACAGAGAATTCTGGTAGATTTTCTAAAGCTAATTAGTTTGAAAAGCATAGTGATTTGAGCCTGTGATATGGTCCTTTGTTTATCTCAGTTTACACGCTTAAATTATCTCCATAAGAAATCCTCTGAAGAGGTTATTTTAGCTGTCCTTACTCACACGGTCTGGTAAGGAAAAATATACATGAGCCCTCTTTTTATACTGAAACTTTGAATGTCCGTTGTCAATTCTTTTTTTACTTTATAGGTATACAGCCCAAATATGTACTTTAGCAAGCAATTTCAGGCATTGAGGTTGTGTGCGTCTGTGTGTTTTCAGTTCAGACTCTGACTAAACTTAGCACTCACTGAACTCTTGTTCTTTTAGTTATTTCTCACAGGCTTTCCTTTTTCCTATCTCCTCTTTGTATGGTCATAAAATAAAGTACATTTCTCTGAGGAGACTGTACAGTAAAGGTCGGCACTCTGCGGCACACTGCTGAAGAGAGGTTGAGGTGAAGATAAATTCATTTTTCAATGCCATTGGTTTAAAAATAAACTCCGGGTGTTTTGTCCTCCAAAAGCTGCGGTCTGCCCTCAGCTCTCCTCCAGAGTTTCCCCAGATCGTCTGCTGTCTGCTGTCTGTTCCTCCACTCTGCCTGGTGCAGCCGACACAACACTCAAGGCCCTGTGATACGCTCTTAAACATTGCTTTTGAATTTGAATGTCAACCTTATTAATAAAGCTTTGAACTATTCGGTGCAACTTTAATGGTAGCAACACCGAAAACAGAAACTGCATTAAACTTTATGAAATAAAATCCCTGCATTCAAACACTGTCAACATATTTAACCGGCTGCAGGTTGTAAAAGAAACCAACCAACAATGCTTAGCTTACATTGTTGAACTGAATGATAAATGATGAAACCCTGATCAGAGCCGGTGGCTAAATTGAATTTTTCTCCTTCTGTGTATTCAAGGGTTAGGGTTAGGGTCAAGTAAAATGTCCAATTTTTTGGTAGCACAGAAATTTTTTGATCCTTAGTGTCACCTGCTGTACCTGAGAAACTCCCCGCACTTTGGCTTGATTAAAAACAGTGGGAGAGACAGAAGCACAAGTCTGTACTCTAGATGTCATGCCAGCGCTTACTAGTAACATTATAAACTTAAGAAAACCCCCCAGTTGCTTTAATCGCAACCAGCAAACAGAAACCTTGGTGCCTCAAACACTATACAAGAGCCTGCTTAAAGAATAATATACAAATCAATATAATTACCAAAAATACAGTTCTTGATGTCTCAGATATTCTTATCTGTTGATATTCTTTAATGATTAATGAGAACAGAATAAGTAATGGAGAAATCATGCTATTATTGAATGTTAAATACTAATTAAAAGCTGAATGTTAATTAGAGATAATTGAATAGTTTATATCAGTTGAAAGTCATAGAGTAAAGTCATAATAAAAATGATATATAATCTAACCAAGGTTAGAGAGGTTTGCTTCATTCTTTGGATGTGCTGAGAGGCTTAAAATCTCACCCTCCACTGTAATTATCAGAGGCCCCGCTGCCTAAGGGAGTAATCTCACTCTAGCTGAGGTGTTAGGATGGAACAGCACAGCGGGCGAGAAAACCACACAGAGCTGCTAGACTGAGCCGACCCCACAGATCGGTCATGTCTGAACAGTTCAGCACTGAGTGCAGACTCAACTTCAAGTTCTGTGACAACATTCAAGAGAACTCAAACAGCATGTTAGCAACTTAAAAATTACCACAGAGTTGTTCAGGAAAGACTTTTAGTTGACTTTCTTAGAGAGAGTAAAGGTAAGAAGGTCGATGCTGCTTTCATGTTTCTCAGTGTCTGTATAGTAAAGTTGAGGCTAAAATCAGAAGTCAGTGAACTTAAAGACCATAAAGACTGAATCCATTAAGAAACTGTTAGCCTTTAAAAGAAAATTTCACTTGTGTAACAAAACCATCCTCTCGGTTAGTATTTGTTTAGTATCTGTATTTGATGAGGTTTCTGAGATATCAATCACTGTAATGTCTACAGATACCGCAGTTCAATACACAACAGTAAGATAAAAAACACGAATATGTCTTAGTTTCCACAAATAATGTATTTTATAATAATAAAATAATCAATAATGTATTAAGTTTAAAAAAATTTCCTCAGCTGATAATATTTTTTTAATAACTTCAATAATATTTTTTTAATAACTTCAATGAATTTGTTTCAACCAAAGCACTGGCATCAGCTGGTTGTAGTTGATCTCTGATATATCAATATCTGTGCACACAAATAAATACAGTGCTGCATTTACCATTTTTTAGATTAAAATATATTTTTTTTATCTACATAATGTAAGAAAATAGCAAAAAAATGACCTGTTTAATTTATTTTTATTCAAAAAACAGCTAATACTTTTAACCAGTACCAACTTGAGTTAACTGACCTAAAAATAATTCAAACAGTACACTCTTTTGCAGATTAATCTTATATGCAACATTTTTGTTTGATTTATATCTCAGTATCTCAGTATTCAGTGCACATGTTTTTCAGAATTCTATGTCTGTTTCTAAATGTAATGGATTCCTATGGGAGAAGTCAGAGTTATGTGTATATATAATAATTTTAATGCTTTTAGCAACATGCAGTTTTTGTTTCATTTTCATTGTACATAACTGGAGGCAGGAATTAAATAAATGTATCCGAAAAGCTGGTTAAATAAAACTAACAGAGCATGTATGACCAGATTTTCCTAAAGATAGAAAAATAGGTTTAATGTTTGAAAATACTTTCTAGGTCATCACAAAATGATCTATGCGCTTGTTCTTCTTGATCATGTCTTTGTAGGTATCTATGCAAGAAATAGGAATATAACAAAGTAATTTAATAAGCAGTTCCTTGATTTGTTAGCACATCTGAAATGATTTGAATCGCATTTAATTAGACACAGTTGCACAGAAGCCACTTCATTAAATAAAGTTCCCCGGATGAAACCTAACTTAAACACCAAAGCCTGACAGAGGACTGTCATCCTACATGTAATCCCTCTTGTTTATGTTTTGGCAGCAGCTTTCAGCCCCCACAGGCAAATCAGCAGGGATGACAGTGAAAGGAAATGGTCTTGTCAAGTGTGATTCATGCCCCCTCCCCACCTTCCCTCCTGGTGCCAGAATACAGGCTTCTCAAGTGCAGTTTGAGACAGCAGATATGTCTACTCACATTACAAACTATCATGCATCCTAGCCATGCCATCGTTTTCACTGACCAACACCTTGGCAACAAAAAAAATACTTCCATACTATTAAAGAGTGTAAAGGTTGTGTGATGTGAGGAAGTAGGTTGTTTTATCTAAAAACATAAAAATATTAAGGCCAGTTCCACTAGTCAGGCTCAGAAATAAGGTTTTTGCTAATGCACTCCGCATTAGCCATTAACTGTTCTTCCGTGAGTTCAGAGAAAGTGCATAATCCTGTTACAGAGCATTGGAAATCATTTCACAGTGAGAGCATTTTTGTCTTTAAAATTCACATGGCGTTGCAGAGAAAAATAAAAGTGCCGCATTCGAAAATCCTGCCTCGTGGATGCGAGATGTTGGCGGAGTGCGCGTTGAAGTTCAACTTTGAACTTCAGTCAGAGGTGTTTATCCTGGGATCTACATTTTAATCATCATAGTCGGGGTAGGTTCAATAAACAAGTGAAAAATCTGTTTTTACGACAAACAGGCAGAGATTCCTCAGCCTCTGGATACTTGGCCTAGATCCAAACTTTGACAGTGTTTACAAAGGAACTTGTTTTAGTTCGGAGATGTGCTGCCACAGCATACTGTCAGACCACCCAATGTCTATGAAAACACTGCACATAATGTTCTCAAAGTACAAAAGCCAGACAGTTTTGAGTTGACGTAAGAGTTGAATCTTATAGTCTTTGGCAGTGCGGTCTTTGTATTGAATCCTTCCTGTTTGGGCAGAGCTTTGTGCTTGCTGTGACCAACCTGACACTACAAAGCTTTAGACATGAGGCTTTTCCTTTTAACTTAAGAGCCCCGAGTCTGTTTATGGTTTAAAAGACTGCTGCATTATTAGAATGTGAAGCTAATGCACAAAAAACACGAGTCCATTTATGTTCCAGCTTCTGTCCCTTTGTGCCCAGATATCAGATACTGTTTTTTTTTTATTATCACTCCTCTCACAGTGAAATACAAGTTCAAGCTGAAACTGGTCTGTAATCCATTCAGAAACTGAGGATGTTGTTACAAGTGCAGCAGAAAAACAGAATAATAAGGGCAGAGAGAAGAAGAGAGCTTCTGTCATGTAAGGCTCAGCAGAAACAGAAGGGAAAACATGGAGGGGGATGCATTCTCTGCTTGAGGGAGAAATAGGCCGATACGGTGAGCCAGCGCCGGATTTCTCTATCATGGGTAAGCACACAAACACACAAACACACACACACACAAATACACCCACATAGATACACACAGACAAACACACACACAAGTGAACAGTTGCACAGCTAACCACCTCCAGGAAACCACATCTCATTTCTGTTTCTCTCCCTTTATTCCGCCCATTACAGCGGTAACAGATACGATTAGTGGAGTTTAATGAGCTCTGCAGAGATGAAAGTTCTGCTTGCTGCTCTCTGCTTCACAGCTAAAGAACCCCCGGGGTTCGGCTCCACTGAGCGAATTATATGTGTTCCTGCGCCATCTCCGTCTCTTTATCATCGGCATGTAAATCTAGCAGGTGGGAAGTCGAATGGCTTTATGTGCATTTGCGTACATGCTTGTAAACATGCATAGTGTGCAAGCTTATGTGCACCCTGTTTATAGTGAGCCTGCGACCTTTGGTTTATTCATGAATGGTAAATTTTGTTCTCTGATGTGTTTTTATTTATGCACAGAAGAATGCACGCTAAGTAGGGCTGCAATTATTGATAATTGTCATGATTGAGACTTTGTCACAAGATTGTGAAAAACGATCAGAATTTCCCAGATTCAACACCAAGTTTATCACGGCAGCTCAAAATCACAAACGGTTAGATCCTCATACTGCAGGAGAAAAACCTGCACAAGTTTTGTTGCCAAAATATTAGATACTTTTTTATTCATTTATATCCATATGCCACTTTTGAGGACAACAGAATTTGAAGGATTTTTTCAGCCTGTATTCATGCATTTTGCATGCCGATGCTTATTGTGCCTAGTTCTCAGGGAAGGTGGTTCCTTTTGATTGCTCACCTTCATATCTCCCACCAGCCTCCACACTCGAAACCCACAGAGAGCCTCTGACAACACTTCAAACATCATCTGAGCACACATCAGGAGTTATGCAGTGAGAGCATCACTTATAAGATATAATATGCTGAAAATAGCCTTGTAGATTCCCTCATGATGCCTAACTGTGCACAAAACCAACCCATTCCTATCAGGTCATATGTTTTACACTAAAAGACTTAAAACTTGATATTAATTTATAGACTGTTTTGCTCCTTTTCAACTTTGATGATGCGAGGCTTGGAAACGTTTCTCACCACAGCGATTTGATTAGTTTTTTTTTTTTATATAATTTTCATGGTGTAATTAAATTAAATGAATGGGAGAGCTGTAAACTCCATTAGACTATTATTTACAGGCACACACATTACCAGAAATACTGCTCTATTTTATTGTCATCATTGGGGGGCAGTGTTGTATAGGACTACAATCAAGTATTTACTTTCTGAAAATGCCTTTGATTGCTGCATTCCCTCAATAAAAAATCTATTTAATTACATTTACCAATGTCAGATCTGAACTAATGTCTCTGATTTTAAAACCTCACCTCTGGTCAGTTTGAACTCTTCCCATTTGACTTCTGTATGTTTCCTGTGCTCATTCCCTCTAGGCCACTCTACCTGTACAGTCTAGGTTATAGTTCACTCTTTGCATATGACTTCCTGTCTCTTTTTATTTGTCTCTGTGATAAAATAATGTCTTTTCTGCATGAGGATATGATTTTTTTTACGGTATTAAATTCAGCTGCTTCTTGGAGCCTAACAGGAGTTTAGCATTGTTTAAAATAACTCTATTATGATGTTAATGATGCCATTTATGGTTCTCACACAAACTTGAATTCATTAGTTTTATCTTTATGGCTTTTATAGCCCATCTGTTCCATTTGCCAGATGTTTAAGAAGTGTGTCGTTTTAAACTGTGCTTAATTGTGCACACACTGAGCCACGTGCCAGGCTTCCAGTTTGGCATGAGAGGAATTCATCTCACCATTATGAGTGTAAAAATACTATACCACTAAAAATATTTTCTGGCTTGATCTGTCTCCTGTCTCTATCTTATTCATTAGATGTGTAGTAAAACAATGAGACAGTTCTTTGTGTATTGAATCATTGTAAGAAAAATCAATTAGGGCCCCAGCCTGGTAATTAAAAGTTACAGTTTTTAATGGTAAATTGTTGCTCACTTTTTCTGATGACTGCTGAGGGAATAAACTTAGAGTTGATTTTTGTTCAGTCTTTCGCCTCATCAATGCCTGAAGGGGCCATTGGAGAAAACTGGTTGGATCTAAGTAATTATAATACCTATTAATCGATCACAGTAAAAGTTGCGCAATACAATATAACACATTAAAAGGATCATGAAGACATGTAATTTTTTGCCACAATTATTGGGTTAACATTTTTACTTTTTATACAAAGGCAAAGTTTCAGTATCGATACCAAAACAGAACTTTTCCCACTACCTTGCTAAAGGAGTTAAGATATGTTCATGTTTATTGAAAAAAGTTTTAACAATGTTACAGAAAAATAAAAACAATAGAAAAAAAACTATATTATAATGTGTCATTTACAATTTGAACTTATGTGTATATAAATATACATAAATATTCTACTTTCCAACTCTAATGTACTTTCTTCCAGAATGTATGTTTTAGCTATGACAGGAACACATTATTCCACATCCTGTGTAAGTTATGTGCAGTGTAGGGTAGAGTTTTTTTCAATACTTTCCACCAAAATGAAGAACTCTGGTGAGTGTGACCTTGTCCAACTTACTGAATAGCAGCACATTTAGGTCTGACATCAGAAACTCTCAGAAATGGATTTTTGGCATTTCACTTCCCCATGTTTCTCAACATTTCTCCAAAATTTCATGCGTGCTGCGAACAATTCCCATGAAATAAGCCCCTTTTATCTCGACTTTAGTCTAAAAACTGCACCTTTATCCTATTAGACTTGCTGCATACATTCTCCCAAACTTTCTTCATCTGTAGAGATCTTATTTCCTCTGGCGCCTGGAGTTCTCCCCTCCTAAACAGATAAAGGCCCAATGGGGTGCCGCTGTGGCCTCTTCTCCTCATTTGTTGTGCTGCTCCTGCTCTATAGGAGGAGATGTGAGGCACTTTGAGAGTTTTCTATGCTGGCGAGAGCAGGCGAGAAATAAAGGAAAAGAGACAGAGGAAGTGTTAAGGCTGACCTTGAGTGACAATTTTGTTTTCTTTGCATCCATTGTAATCTAACTACTGCAATTTTATCTTCCTTTTCCCTTCCTGCCTCCATAACTGTGCTTTTCTTTCATCAGGTGTCAGATTTGCTGAAGGCAAGCTACAGGTGAAATCTATTTCAGAATGACATTCCCTTTAGTTTGGGTGTTTTGCATTTCTATCCTTGGCAGCAATTATTATGCATTACCCTGTTTGTCACTGTGATGTATTGGATTACTTACTTATGCAGGATATGTAATTAAAGGTACCCGAGTTTACATCATAGATGTTTAGTGTCGCCAAAATCTGGTAAACCTTGTAAAAATGTTATACTAGATTAAAATGTGTGTTCTTATAGGGTCTGACTGAAGCAAAATAATCTATTAATGTTGATAAATGATGTAACCTGTGATATGATAAAACCTATTTTAGCTGTTTGGTTTGTTTTTGTCAAAAGTGCAGCATGCAGAACGAGAGAGAAGTGTTTATGTGTGTATGTTATTATTGCCTTCGATTGATTTTTGTCGATACACATGGAGGAAATACTTTAAAAAGAGTATTGATTGTGTGCCTCATTAAACTGGTTAATAGTTTGCCTGTAAACTGATGCGTGATGCTTCCAGACCATTTAGTTTTACCTTATTGCTTCAGAGGCTTAAGGATCCTACATTAGCTACTGAGAAATCGATATTTGATGCTGAATTTACACAGCAGAGGTGTGCGTGTGTGTGCGTGGTGTGTATATGCAGTAGGCTGAGGATGTTTTTAGGACTCATGAACAGTAAAAGCTACTTCTGCAATGATTAAAGCTGATTTTTATTCAATAGTGAAATTTAAGGTAGGTTTGCACGCCAATAATATACCTCTATGTAATTTAACAAAAGTGACCTAAATAATGATGGGGTGCGTGCGTGCGTGCGTGCATGCGTGTGTGTGTGGCAGGGAAATATCTACATTGATTCCAGTGCATATTCTAGCATTCACGACCAATGGCTCTGAATTTTAATTTATCAATGATGTTTCCCTATATTGGCCATACAGATATTTATGTTGTCTGTTGTTGGCATTTAAATGTCATTCTACATTAAGCCTATTAATTTTACATGCGGTTTATTTAGTAATTTAAATTTATGACAAATACTCTGAAGCACCTGTGTAAAGTTCTGTGCTCTTAGCTGTAACGGTAACTGCAAGCCACGCCCAGATGCAAGTTTTTAGGTCTACCTATCTGAAACGAATGCAGTCTGATACATCGATGCTTTAATAAATCTGTCTAAACGTTACATATTACCTATAAGCATATTAGCTTTAAAGGGTATCAAGTTACACTGACAAATAACTTCAGTCAGCCAGGAGGAAGTGCAAAATAAAGAAATCAGCATAAAATCTGAAATAAAAACATTTATTAATAAAATTGATCTTGCATCAAATTTACTGTAGTGCACCACCTTTCGAAAGGAAAAAAAATGTAAAGCCTTATCATAAATTCAGTCTTTGAAGATAACCACAGAGTTCTTGACTCATGTATAGTGACTGTGATATTTCATTCACTCAAACTTACTTAGGCAGTTCTTTACAAACAAAATCTATTTTTTTTATTAACTACCGTAATTTCCGGATTATAAGCCGCTACTTTTTTCACACGCTTTGAACCCTGCGGCTTAAACAGTGATGCAGCTAATTTATGGACGAAAGAAGAACCTCGATGTAGATTCACCCCTACATGCGATTTCATTTCTAAATTACGTAGATTTTTTTTCCAAGAGCCGGCGGCATGTGTCAGAGTTGTAAACAAGCGCTCCAAGGCTTCTCCCTTATCCTGTGACAA
>JAPZDY010000002.1:10878073-10891077 GCA_029783645.1 Ctenochaetus hawaiiensis
CATTAATGGAAGTCCCCTCTCCTACGCATTTTCTCCCTCCCTCCGTTTTTCCCTTTTGTTTCGATCCCGTTCTTGCTGATAATTTCACGTAACCTTTGTGTGGAAAGAGGAGGAAAGGGAGGAGATGAGAGGCTGAAGCTCCAATTAGAAAAGGGAGGAGGCCACCAGCTGGAGTGGCAAGAGTGTGATTGAGCTGTTTGAGAATTAATATGCATATGCTTATTTGTGTTAATTCATTACAGTGTTATTTGTATAACACAAATATAAACCCATTTTTGCTGTGATATTGACTGTGTGAGCTACAGCGTAGCAGATGTTGCTGAATAATACTGGTCATGAACTCTCATCTGAAAGGTTGCAAGGCTTTAAATGCCTGCTTGTTTCCCTCTGTTTAGCCATTATGATGTGTCATTATTTATACAAAACTAAAATGGCTTTCTGCACAGATCCAAAGTGCTGCCACTGAGCATTTTTGCCTATTTGATTCTCTCCGTCTCTCATCGTCTTTCTCTGAGGCTAAACTCTTGTATTATGATCTTGACCAAAGGATACTTCACATTCATGCAAGGACAGGGGACATCAGACTACATGCCTACATGCCTCTCTCCTCCTCCTGTCTTCATATTTGCAGTTCTGTCAGGTCTGACCTGTAGTGTGCTGATGATGTAATGACTGAACTGAAGTAATGTGGAAAATACAGTACAGATAACTAAATACTGAAATGTTCTCATGAATTGAAAGTTAAGTAAACTCTGATTCCTGCCACAAAAGCCCAAGTTGATTTTTTCTCTTTTGAATCCCAAATGATGACCAACTACTTAAAAAAGAAAACAAAAATGGTAAATAAAAATTACATATTTATTGACAGAATAAAACATTAAAAGGTAGACCTATATATATAGGAGGCTAAGATTTTTTCAGGTTTGAATAATAATTTTTGTTCCCTAAAGCTCCAATAAACTGAAAATTGTCTTGAATATTCTGATGGTCATATGTGGCTAAAATAATCATTAATTATCAAAATTGCAATATGGCCAGTAAGTGTAATGTCCACATTGTGGGAGCTGCAAATTCTTAATTAAATTCAAATATGTGAAAACATACCATAGTTATGAGGCACTAGTGTTACAGAGACGCCCTGGTCTACAACTCATATTTTTCAGATGAAAATGAATGTTCTTGTTAGGTTCAGATCCCAACAAAAATCACATCATCCTCTCATTGAAGATTTCTCTTAAAGTCAAATGCAAATTTTTCTGTACTCACTAAAATCCTGACTTCTCTTGCACAAGTAATATCTTTCAGAAATAATAACAACATGATTTTTTCCCACCTTGTTCAGCCCATATAGATATAATGGCAAATGAAATAATAACTGATTGTTTTGTGCTTATGTCTCTGATCAAATAAAATTGCTCCTTTATTTTGATCTGCTTCTACTCTAACGGGTCCCCTGCAGTTCTGCAGTGACTGGGAGGGGGGCGCAAGACAACAGCTGAGACACAGCTGTCCACAGGTCTTTGAAAAAACAGAATGTTTTCAAATCCTTCACCTTTCTCAACTTTATCATGACATATCATAAGTACGTGGTACAAAGTACAAACCACTACTGTTGTCCTGTGAGGGACGGCTCACTGCAGAGCTGCTTCCTGTGGATCCCTCTTTTACTCCAAAGGCCCATCTGCTGTGTATCCTGCAGTCAAGCTGGGAGGAGATTGGCTGCTGAGCTTTAGCCACCGACCCCTCCCTCTATCTCCCCTTCCCCTCGCTGTACCCGGCTGTGACTACATTAGCTGAGCTGTCACTCATCAGTTGAGAGAAGCGGGGGGAGAGAGACGGAGAGTTAAAGCACAGGAGGGGGGCATGGACGTGGTTTGGAGGCCAGTAAAGGTGACTTTGACAGTGACTGAGTGGAGGCACTGATAAATAACATCCATCTGACTCCCTCTGACCTCCACTCTGCTTTAATCACCAGCGGGGAGCTGCAGCCACGATTGTCACTCTTACAGAAAAAGCAAATCAAATTCAAACACACACTGGCCTTTATTTTTTTACAAGTACAAAGTTGCACAAGTGTTCGAGCTGAAAACAATGAATATAGAAACCTTTGGATCGATATTGCATGTGATGAAATTTTCACAAAAAGCCAGCTATTGTTAACACAGAGTAAATCAATACTGGTAGCATTACCGGCCGTTCTGAGAGAATCAATATTGTACGGCTGTAAAAGGTACTAACTTAGCTTCGCTATTAAGTGTTGTCGATTCACAAAGTCTCCTTTCCTGAACTCACTGATGTGGATGCTGTATTATTCAAATCCCTGCAAACATGCATGTTGCATTAGAGTGAATGGATGGTAATTGTGACTTAAGGCTGCGCTCATCAATACTTTCTAATGAACATTAGGTCAGATGACAGAGTGGAATGTAAAAGGGGTGATGAACTTACAGGCAATTATCATCCAACTCTGTAGTTACCCTCATCTCTCTGTAGCATTTTAGCTCTTTATACTCACTGTTTTGGTGTCAAAACTCTACCTAATTTCTAATGCGAACATTACTCCATGTCTGCTGCATAAATAAACAGGAAACTGTTTGGATCATAGCATGGATCACATTACATCTATCAGCTTTATAAGCTGATACAGTTTCAGTGTTCTGCTTCTGCCTCGTCCTGCTGCTCCAAGTTCACAAAGTACATTTAACCCTTCTATAAAGTTAGTGTAGACTGGATACCTTTGTCATTTGTATCACATCAAATGCCTATCCTGGAACTGTCCAAATTAATATTTTAGCTCAAAGGACTGACTTCCACAGATATTAGCCAATAGTGCTGGACCTTTGCCCAGGGTCATAGAAGAGTGCAGGCTGGCCACGCTCTCAGAGGACCCAGGGGGGAGCTAGTGTAGAGGGAGGGAGTGTGTGATGGGTCTGGCTGGGTCAGTCTGTCCTTCTCCGACTGGGGCCTCAGCTGGCCCTCCAGAGTGTGTGTTTCTTAGCCATGCATAATATATCACCTTGGTCCCATCTGCCCTCTCAACCCTCCTGACTCTAGCAGGCCTGTCTAATAGGCCCTGTTCCACTAAGGGCCAGTCAGATAAGCTGCCATGTGCTACTATGGTGACAGCTTATTGTGGCCCAGCTCAATCCTGGAGTGTGACAAATGAGAATGGAAATTGGGTAATTTGCTTCAAAGAGAGTTTTGTCTTCATCTACTGTTGGAAAGAGCCAGAGTTTTTTTCTGCCTTTTGCTTTGCTGTCAAAGCATCCACCAGTAGTTTTTTGTTTTTTTCCCCCGAAATACTAGAATTAGCTCTCCGTAGTTCACGGCTTCAGAGTGTTGTTTGAATTTGAAAAAGGATTTTTTCACATTAAAAGCAGCGAGCATGAACTGGAGGTCATTTGTTCAGATCTCTGTCATTTCCACGCCTTTAGATTAGTTTATTCCTGTTTCTTTTTGCCTTTCCTCAAAGTTATAGTTGCCTAATTTCTATGAATGTTATTCGCAGTGATGGTAGTTACAAATACAAGGTCAAACCCTTGTCATTTTTCATGCTGTTGGGGTCAAGAATATTGCACTTATTGAAATTCCTCAGGGACATCTTATTCATTGAGTGGATAGCATGCATATGTTAAAAAAAAGTCTTTTACTCTTTATCTCTTGCTTGCGATCGGTTATTTTTTCAGGGCCACACAAAAATGGAATTTGCAGTGCAAGATACATGATATTACTCCTGTAGCTGGTGGACTTGTATGCTGAGCAGATTGAAAATGACAGCTTATCTTGTAAGGAATAAATTGAAAACCATTTTATTAAGGGAGTACAGTTCTGAATGTTGCCTGCAGAGAAAAGAGCTCTTTCAGAGTGAAACAGTAATGGTACAGGAATTGTCATGAGTCAGTAGAAAAAAATATGTAAGAAACTGTATCCTTTGACTTCCATTCTACCTGATAATAAGTGTGAGATCAGAAATATAGCCCATATATGACAAATTAATATATATATTTTTTATTAATCATTTTAATATTTGGATTCCAAGGACACTGAATGAAATTTACAGAACTTTGAAGTCTACACAAAAGTAAACACATTATGTTATAAAAACACAATCTGCTTCTGCATCAGTATTCACCTCATACAAATCAATTTTGAGCAGGTGGAATCTGATAAGCCTGAATGAATGATGCCAAGAACAGTAGGATAAAGAATTGACAAATGATGGTGAGCTTTGGTCACTGGCCAACGCAGGCTTTTTACATTCCTTGTGTATCACCAGTCATTTAGAGTGAAAACAACCGTGTGTTAAAAAACGGCAAGAAGCTGCACTTATGAAATACAATCTTTGAATTATAGATCCATGCAGTTGAAGGCCTTTCAGACACTCAGACACTGCACTTTACATTAGCTTTGTGATAAAGAGGAAAATTTTACAACACCGGAAAGTTATTCTGTTCTTGTACTATCCTCTGTCATTGCCATCATCAGATAAACAGTAAAATTATTCTGTTTGTATTCCCAAGTACTGTCATTTTTTTTTCATCGGACCTGTGAAGGCAACCTCACAGCACCATTGCAGGAATCTCAATGACATGAATGATCACATGCAGATTTTTTTTTTTTGAGCAAAGCTAAAATGTTTTGTTGCAATGCTAGTCTGAGCTAGAGAGCCCATAACATGGTGCCTCTCCCTGCATGTTGCAACACACAGGAAACTGTCACCTCATCTTCCCCGAGTGAATGTAATCTTTCACTTCTGGAGAGACTGGTGTGTGGATGTCTCACCATTCAGCCTAGTCACTATCTTGCTCTCATACAGTTTGTGGTGGTAGATGAGAAAAACCCTTTGTTGAGAGTACTGGCATCCTGTGTTTTCTGGTGTCTTTTTCAACTCAAACCTGTAGGCTTTATTTCCTCTGTGCTTCAGTTTGAGCTCCTTTTGGATTAATTAGTTGGGGCCACACCCCCTCAAGTAATGCCAGTGAGACCCTATTCCTTTAGCTTAACCAAACACCTACCTCTACCAACATTATCATAACAGCTGACCTAAAACTTAAAAACTAAGAATTTCTTTAAAAAAAACAAAAAACAAAAAAAAAAGAAACAATGTCACACGATTAAAGTGAATTCACATACTTTATAAAATATGTTAGAAAAAAGAAGGACTCCTAATTATCCTGCTGCACAGCCTGATTATTTTCTCTTACCTGACAAACATAGTAATTAGTTTTCTTCTTTTTCTCTCAGCTGGTGACTAATGCACAGTCTGCATTTTGCATCGTACATCAAAGTGAAAGACGTGACCAATAAACTTTGCAAAAGTCTCAGCACCAGCATTAGTTAAGCTGCCATTCACTGTGTCAACAGACAAGAATTAAGAAATAATTAGACAAAGAACACTGGAGGGAAGATACACAATCACCAGAGCTTCGTAGCTTATCTTTCATACATCACTTCAGCATTTATGTCAGCCGAAGTGTAATGATAAAGTTTGTCCACCAGAGACAAAAATGTATTTCTTCATTATAAAATACATATGCATATATCAGTAACATTGTCTTTTGTATGGTTTAACTGCTGTAAAAAAAAAAGACCCATTTAGTATTCTGAATGTCACACTTTCTATGTTAATTTGACCTAGCTGAATGAATCATGCTTTGAATATTTGTTAGTGTGTTTGCACATTTTTGTGCTAACATCCTTGAAAATCCTAAGTCATTAAATACTTACCCACAACAGCTCTCTGTGGGGACACAGAGGGTCTTTCTAGTCAGCTTACATCTTAAGACCCATTACATGGAATAAATAATGACATGTTTCAGGCTAGCTTTCTGCAACGAAAACTGCAAATGAATCGTCTATCGATTTGGAAGGTGTGCTTGACAGAGCAAGGAGCAAAGAGTGCTGATGACTGCGTAAGCCTTTAATGCACCGCACAGTTCTCAAGCTCTTCTCTCAACAAGCTTTAACCCTTTCCATCAGAGGTCAAGGTCTGGCTCCTAACAAAGGTATACATGAGTTCTGGAAATGGCAACACAACATGGTTAATAGTCTTCATTGATCCAGAATGCCTCAGAGATTCTGTAACTACCAACCCTCCAAGCTGGTCTTCGGACATAGATGGAGAGGTGACTGACTGTCCTTTCTGGTCCTCTGGGATCAGGAAAGATAGATATGCTTCCCTCTAAGTGAAATGTAATCTTCAGGTCAGATTTCGAGGGAAACGACTAAGTTAAGACATTTAACTAGGAACAAAACATTTGCAGATTGCAGATTAAGAGTCTTAACAAGCTGGACTGGTCCTGCTCAAATCAGTCGTGTTTTCTTATCGAGTGAGATGTGCAGCTTGATCTGGCTGGATTGAATGGTTGTAAACCTCAAAAGGGATGTGAGATGCAGCACTTTTGTCAGGCTGGAAGATGTTGCAGATAAAAGGGATCAAAATATCTAAAGCTAATAACCAGATTTAGTTTATCCACTACAATGCTAGATACAAGGTGATTCATAGACATCTACTATAAACAGATACACTCTTTGTATTTGTTTTAGGCTGCAATTTCATTGAAGTCTCATGAACTAATACACTTCTCAGACTGTTTATCAGTCCATTTCTGTTTATATTGAATGACTAAGAATATGGCACTCAATGAAAATTTATTCAACTTTGTAACCTGTGATTTTTTTTGTGCTGATGTGAAATATTTGCATGACTGGCCCAGTTGTACCCCGCAACAACCATTGCTATGCTGGTCAACTGTCCACTGGTCACCTGAGAAGTGACTGCTCTACTACTGGTTTGTGCTGCAACTCTGCTGCCTTGTAGAAAGCAGACTTTTCTTTACTTAATTACTATAGTGTTGTGTCGTCTGACATTTTGCCCGTCTCGGTGAGGCCAACCCACATTAGGATCAGGATCTCTCCTGATCTAACTCGCTCATCCATTAGTGCAGTGGAAACCACAGTTGACAGGACAGCTGCCTCAGGTGTGTGTGTTTTTGTGTACACATATGCACATTAGGCAGTACGTTACTATGGAAACAGGCCATCAGATTATTTTGATGGTATAAACAGGAGCTATAGGCGGGGAATGGTATTAGCCAAAGCTTGTTTATATGTTGGTCCTTTTTGCTCACTGGTTCCCCTTTGTGTTAGTTTTTTTATATTACCTCCCAGAACCAGCTACCACCAACCATCTCCTGAGATCAAAGGCTTTGCCCTCAATTTCAGAATAGGGTTTCAGAGCTATATTGAGCTTCCTCTGACGCAGATGTGTGTTGTACCGATAGCTACACCATTTAGTGAGGGTAAATTCATGGCTCTCACTCGTGGCTCTTGTTGAAAATGCCCTTAAAACATTGCTCTTATGTATGTAGCTGTGTACAAACATACATAAGGAGTCACCACTGTGCCCATGTTTGTAATCTGCCCTAGCCTGTGACCGACCAATAAATGACTACTCTGACCTTTAACTCTTTTTTTTTTCTCTTTTTTTCGACCCAATTTATGTTTGACTTTGCAATTGTTAAGTTGCTTTCAAGTTTATTTTTGTCTTACTTTAATTTTAAGGATAATCAGGCTCTAAATTTTAAAACACCCGTTTCCATAAATCTCAGGAGATGAGGCATGTAAACAGGAAGTATAATGTTACCTTAGTGAGTTAGCTTTGGGCTACAATTTGAGATCCTTTTTTTTGCAGTTTTTCTTGGCAGAGTACAAATTGATGTACACCTTTTTGTACATGGAAATAAATATGACCAGATTACTTTTATACTAAAGAAAATTTAAAAACTTGAAAACTGATGATTCTAAAGCCACTACTGGAAATAAAATAATCACCTTTTTGTAAGATTGCCTTTTTGCCTATGATTTATCAGCAAATTGATCTGAATTAATTTGTATATCTATCATAGCATGTGGCATGTAACACATGTTATAAACTGGGTTTCTACGGCAACATTCCTGGGAAAAATTATGTCTGTTTTTTTTTCCAGTGTCTGACAGTGTTTGATTTAATGGTTGCTAAGTTTGATGATTACAGACTTTCCACTGACCAGGACCGATGTCATACTGGATCACTGTTCCGGTCTCAGGGAAGTGAAATCCAAATGCTCATCTTCGCTTACCATTTATCACAATAGGTGCTACAAAGGATTACAAAACAGGAATCTAAGAGATTGTTTCTGTATACTTTAAAACTGTATTCATCCATTGTTTGATTCCTTGCTTCACTGGGGGACAGAACTTGGTGACTTTCTAGTTAAATTTTTTTCCAGTTAAATCTAGTTTAATTTAAATTAATTTTGTTTTTTAGCGCTTATGATATGGTATGATATGATATGGCATGGGTTGATGAAAGGACATACAAATAAGCATTTTGAGGCAGCCTTTTGCTTTTTTCTTTTGGAATTGGAAACACAGCAGTGAGTTTTAAACTTCCCAGCATACAATCAGTGTGATGCAGGATACATCCTTAACAGGTCACATGTCTGTCAGGCTGACAAACACACTGACACCATGTTCACGGTCAACTGAACAGCTAGGGGCTGCTAAGAAAGTGTGCATTCACATTTCAGGTCAGACAGAGAAGAATCAATAAGAATTTAATGAATTGTACTTTCCCTCTGTCTACCAAACCTGCTTCCATAGTTGGCATTATAATTTTGGATTCATGGACAAGTATATTTTGCCTCATAAGAGATATTTCAAAACTTTCTTTGAAACAAAGTAGGAATTGTTTAGCCCAAAGCTGCTCATTTCATGTAGTTCCTGATGAAGTGGGAGCACTGCTTTGGATTGTGCTGATCAAAATATGATAAAATGTTTGAAGTGCATAGTGAGAGTAAGAAGTGTCATGTCGCTGACACTTATCACTTCAGTAAACACCGCTAGGCAGCTCAGCAGGAGATGACAAATGGAACAATACTGGCCTAATCCATGATTAGAAAAGGAATGGTGCTGTCTTCAAAGCCCTCTCGTTACGTTGGATTATTCTTTTCTTGAAGGAGGTTTAAAGGAATCAATAAAAGGAGAGCAAACTTAACAATATACAGCTCAGCACTGTTTGGTTGTGGAATAATCACTTTTTCTGTGGTTCATAGTGAAAAAATAATTAAGGGTAGTATTATCTTTGGAATCATTAACATGTTGTGCTCAAGCATGAATTGAGGGCAGCCCTCTCCATTTCAACAGTGTTAAAGAATTTATCTGCGTAGTGCAGCTGTGGAAAAAGCTCATTGGATCTTGTGAAAGCCTTGAGATTAGAAGACCCAGTGCAACACTCGGACTTTGGGTTATAATGATCCTAAATTGATTTTGACTCCTTTTTTTTTTTTAGGGTAGAATTGGGTTCCACTCCAATACAACCTGTCTTTTGAAACACTATGAGAGCCTGTGTTGAAGACACTAAGACACTAACAAGATAGAAATCTTTTGTATTTAGAAACTAAGTTCATGATTAATGAAAGTCTTGTTGTTTGGTTTTTTTTGTCTTAGTCCATAAATAAATAAAAAATCTTGCTGTTGGGGCAACCTTTATTAGAATTTTTAGTCCTCACAACACATTCATACACAGAAAAACACAGAGTATAGATGTAGAAGTCCTATTGCATTACTCTGTGTGCTGGTAGCATGCTCATCCAATCATACACAGATCTAAGACACTGTGCGGCTCGTGTCTCTAATGCAGAGTCTTTTAGTTGCGAAGCTCTAAAGTCAAGGTAGGTACAATGAACGGTGATAATCCTTGTGGCAAATCAGCCATCCATCCGAAAAAGAGAATGAATTGAAACTACTATTATTTTTGGAATGCATCCCAGTGTAGTTTTACTGCAGTCGCACATCTCCCTCTAGTATTTCATTTCAACTGTTCGACTACCGTAACACATTACTGATGCATAGTTCTAGTCATAATCTCAGAGCACATTGAAGAGTGCCTGCTCCTTTGAGCATATTTGTCTGTTGAGCCACTGTTTCTCAAACTTGAGACACAAAATAACACTCAAAGCAACAGCAAAAAGCTGAGGACCAAAACTGCACACTCCAAATAGGTAAACAGTACCTTTATTTACAAGTGATCTGAGGTCTTTTTTTTACTTTTTGCAGTCTTCTGTCCTCTGCTTTGCTCTGGAAAAATTCTGTCAGTATTGTGCCTAACGTGAAGAGATGTCAGTCTTGTCTTTGATCTCGGGCAGCGATTACAGTCTGTGAAAGTAGACAGGATAGATCTGCTCGTGGTTAAATACCAGAGTAAATGAGATTAGGTTTTGGTGTCCCATGAGATGTACTCAGCCTTTCTACAAAGTTGACTCACTCAGGAACTCACTCAGAACACATTGCTGCCAAAGTAATAGATATCAGCACTCTTTTGTTCATATTGCCATCGTGTGTGCATGTCTTATTCTTTCTAATTTTATTAAGGCATTTCCAAAGGAATTACCTGGACAGTAATCTTGGTTTGCATTACAGTTTGCTCGCCATAGCAGAACAATAAATTCACATATTATATTTGAAAGGTTTTGTGGGGGCTACTGCTCTGTTTCTCTGACTATACCACTGGAAACCCACACACAGCTAGCCTGACAGTGCTAAGAATTTGAGTTTAATGAGCTTTTGGCCTGACCTAAGTAGGTTATGAGCTGATCCATAGTTCCTCCTAAGAGTAAAATGGTACTTGCTTTCCTAATGAACTAGCTAAGACATGGCATTCAGTCAGATATGTGACATCTTGGCATGTATGGAAGATAAAAATTGTAAGTTTTATCCAAAATACTTTGGCAGTGTTTGCTTTTAATGGCTGGACAGTGTTGTTGACAGTGAGCTTCACCCATGGTAAACAAAGAATGACACTGTGTCAGACAGCAATGGATGTCACTACCACCCATCCTCATCTCGCACAGAACTAGTTTGTGGTTCCTGCACATGCATGTTACTGTATAAAACTTCTACAAATAGTAGCTTTAAGATCCTGAAAGGAGAGACATAGGCTGTTACCAGATCTTTGAAATTCAGTCCACATTTTCATTTTCTTTCCCCCAGCTATTCAAATACAGTTGGTGTGGTGTGTTGCTTCTGACAGCTGTTAACTTGGTTGGGAAAACAACCAAGCAAATGAGAACTTTGCTGAACAGGGACTTCATCCTCCTCTGCCAGAGCCAGATAACCCCTTTCTTTTAGAACAGCTTGTGCAATGCTTTTTTTCTTTGGGGATTCAATCAACATATGAAGTGTTCATTTGCAAAAAACTGATAAAAGCCATTTGTAATATAAATAAACAGACGTTAGTTTGCTTAATTCCTTTGAGTGCACAATAAAAACAAAAAACAAAACAAGAAAAATCTAAATTTAAGAAAAAAAAGTATTGAAAAATTTATTTTGCAAATGATTACGTCATATCTCCTTGCTAATATCACATGACACTAAAAAGAGTTCAAGCAAGCTCTGGCTGTAGATTCACACCTGTACAAATGCCACAAAAGTATTTATTGCTATGTATATGTGACTGTAGCATAATATGCTGGATCCTAACTGTTATGTTCATATGAGCAAAGTCTGCATTTTCCTCTTGTTCCCCTATAATCTCTGACATATACATACACATACATAAAGTGTCTCTCTCTTTCTCCCGAACTACTTTTTCATTTTCCCTGAAAGGGTCATCAGAGTGGGCTATTTTTCAGTGCTTTTGCTGACTGTGTCTGGGCACGCTTGGGTGTCTTTCAATTTAGCTCCTTCTGATAACTCAGCCCCTTCCCAATAGATAAATATTAAATTAGAACAAATGACTCTCACTCTATCAGCAGGCAACTGTGTCCTCTTCCCCCCGAGACTTTTAGCAACAGCTAAATAAGTGCTGCTGCTATCTGTAATTAGAAATGGGGATAAAACTCACACACGCACCCCCCCCCCCCCACCCCCCCCCACACACACACTCACGCACACACACAGACACATCAGTTCTTGAAGAAAAACAGCTGAATACTGAGCAAGTAATTGATGGGAAAACTGAGTCAGTGCCATTAACTGGATCAACTACAGATTATAATCAAGTACTTTATGCACTCAGAAAAGTCAAAATATCAATAAATACTTAATCATGTTGCCTTTCAGCCATGCATACTTTTTAAGCAGCACTATCAGTCCTGAAATATTATTTGTAACCCTCGTTTCAACATAAATTACAGTAAAACATGTTTTTTATGGTTAATTTTATATAAAGAGGCAATAAATCCATGTAATAAGTTACTCTCATCCTTAACTAGATAAGAAAGCTTTTAAACACAGCCAGTAACTTTGCTGGAGCCCCCTGTTAAAGAATACAGCCCAAAAATACGGACTTTACCACTGAATCACTGTTGCACGCTGCGTATCTTTACTCACCTAAAGCAAGATGTTCTTCACGCGCAGCCCGCACAAAAATATTTCCTGAAACACCAAATGTATCCGTGAAACAAACTTTTGAAAAAAAAAAAAAAAAAACAGAAACCAGCCAAAAGATGTCCTCCAATTTTCTCTCCGTAGTTACCGTCTGCTCCTTCTCCAAAACCCGCTCAAGTCCACCACAGGTCGGGAGACCCGCTGCTGCTCCGCCGCTGCTGCCAGGGCTGAGTGTGTTCGGTACTTTGATACGCAGAGCCCGGTCTGCTGCTTTGCGGGGCGGGCTGACTCTCTGCTCCACTACAGTGAGCCTCAGGACCGATGGGAAGGAAGGGCAAAGGGGTCCACAAGGGGGGGCTGCGACGACTTAATGGAGCAAATTCTCCAACGCATGCGTGCGTATTGAACACAGTGCAGTTACTCTTTTCATCCTGCTTGCGGTTTTACGCCTCATATCTCAGCAATTTGAGCCTTTTTTTGTGGTTTTATACTCTGATTTATTTCTTTAGCCTCGAGCTACCACTTGAAGTTTTGTAAATAGGGTTAAGAATGCCAGAGCCTTTACAAGGTCTGATCATTAGACATTTGAGAGAGGTGAACTTAAGGTGAGAAGAGTATTTTAATGTAACTTGTAG
>JAPZDY010000002.1:10897280-10914196 GCA_029783645.1 Ctenochaetus hawaiiensis
CCACTAAATTTAACAACTAAAACCACTAAAGCTGTCTTCTTCAGTGTCAGAATTTAACAGCCTCAGAATTACTTCGTAACACACTTTCTCGTTTATTTTCGTCCATAAATTAGCCGCAGGGTTCAAAGCGTGTGAAAAAAATAGCGGCTTATAGTCCGGAAATTACGGTACATTTATTTATGCACAGCTGCCTGTCTTGACCAAAGCTCCTGTGAAAAATGTGCACTCTGATTAGATTTATCCTGGTTAAATAAAGAGAAAATTTTCAAAAAAGAAAATAGAAGCCAGTTAGCTGAGCTTACTAATGTAAGCACTGATTCCTACTGATTTTGTTTAGCATTGATTTTCTCTGAGTTCATGCTATTTTAAACCCCACTGAGTCATCTGCAGCTCTTGCACACTCACCACTGTGCTCATCCTGCATTACAAAAAGGAGGGGGTCTTTGCAAATGACCAGACTGTAAAAAATCACAGCAAGGTGCAGTGCTTTTACATCAGCTCTCTGAATAATGGTAACATATGCGGTGCTAAAATCCATGATGATACAAAGCTCTGGATAACATCCAGCTGATTCAGAGACTATTAGATGGCTGGAAGTGAAGTGATAATAACAAATTTTCATTCCTTAACCATACAGATGAGACACTAATCAAATTACAGTAACGACATCCATGTAGAAGTCAGTTACGTAATTAGCTTTGGGGTTTTTAGCAATGAAGTATGGAAGCCAAAACAAACGTCAATGATATATAAAAGAAGTTCCTCACAAACATGAATAATGATTGCAGTTTAACTTTGAAAGGTGCTGTTGTATATTTGGATGGCTCTACAAAGCATCTTAAAAAAAAGAAAGGTTTCTGCAGTATAAATCTCTTCCTGTCATATTGTTACAAATAAAAGAATATATTTTTGTTATTTTTTCACCACTTTGTTGTTGGAGTGTTGAAAAGCTTGTCATCCATGTGCTGTGCCTTTTGAAAGAAAGTGGTTTTGAAAGGATGCATCAAGCCAGCCAGCGTCGACCCCCCTACAGCACCTAAACAGAGCTCCTCTCAATCCTCGTCACAGAGCAGACGGCTGCTGAATACTGAGCAGAAGAGACAGGAGCTGCCCATCAACCTGAAGCACACAATTATTCTCTGCCTGTCTCTCTCTTTCTCCCTCTCCCTCTCTCACACTCACACACAAAGACAAACACACATGCATACGCATTCACACACGCAATTAACTGCACTAACTGAAACAGCACGCACCTACGCATGGATTTTAGTGCACTGAACACCAACAGCATCAGACATGCAAGCGCACACTCGCTTTCAGCAGAAAAAATGGACCATCTGTGAGCTCTTCAGGCCACCAGCCAATAACATTGTTTTGGAGTCATTTTAACGGCAGTCATGAACTGCATTTTCAGTCTTTGTTCAGCCGTAGCATTTGGTGTTTCAAAGGCCCCTTTTTGTTCTTGTTGTCTCAAACATCTGTGTGTGGATGAGAAAAGAGCCTTTTTAATAGAACTAAGCTCCTCTGATTTCCAAGCTACTGTACACTTTTAATTACAGTCATCTTTAAACATATGTACGGAGGTGGTAAAAACACACATAGTCATTATGTTAGTGAGATTTTGTTCTGATACTCTGTTTCATGATTTTGAATATTGAGTTGTAAGGGAATGTATATCGTTTGATTACCAAATTGCCTTGATTAAAAGAATATTTCATGGGAAGTAATTTTTCTCTCCTTGAGTATATTAAGTAGGAATGTCCCAGTCTAGTTTTTTAGTCTTAACCCTTAACCCACCCACTTATATCGTATAAGATCTGAGAATGTGACCCCTGACTCCTTGCATACTAAGTTTTTGTTTTTTGACTGTGAAAAATAAGTTTTTATCATTTAAGACACTGTAGAATCCTGCTACATGCACTTGAAATGGACTAAAACTGTCCCGATACGACAGCCGTGACCAGCGCAGACTGGAATATGAGTTCTTCAATAATATTAAGCCAATTTGACAAATACTCTTGATCTTGTGCATTTCTTTTGAAGTTTTTTTTTTTTAATGATGGTTGTCATATTGAAGGTTTGGATGTCTGTGAGGCACAAAATCTACTTCCATCATCTCCAACGCAAACATAGATTTTGCCACCTTAAGCGGAAGGCGATCGATGATATCAAAAAAACAGATTCAGCCTGACATGAAAGAATATTTCTCTTTTGCCTCCAAACCTGTAGGAGATGTTCATTCCCTGCTTGTTCAACTTCAACAGAGCATGTATCTTAATTCCCATCAAAGCCCCCAAACCTGTACTTGTCTGAGATTAGCCCTGAGCCTTTACTACAAAGCACGGGTCCATTTGGTGATATGGTGTGCAAAAAAAAAAAAATCTGTTTGCCATCGCTGTCTGGATCTGCCTCATGCTGACTGTGACAGAGTGAAAGCAGGAGGATATGAGTTAGAGCTTAGCGTGAATGGAACAAGAGATTAGAGAAACAGGGAGAGCTGGGATGAGGATACAGGATATTCCAATAAAACAGTCCCCCTCGAACCCCCCATCCATGTCAGACAGAATGGAAAATTTATCTGTATGTGTCAACAAACTGTGTTTACCCTACTGCATCTGTGTGTTTTATTTCTTAACCAGCAGCACAAGCAGTGCCTGTGGTTGCAAGGACAGCAGAGGCATCGATGTCCATTCACAGGGAGCCTGTTTGCTGCCTGACACAAGCTGCTCATCTTGATCGGATAATTGTGAGACATTTCTAAGGATATAAAGATAATTGGAGCCGTGAGAAAAGGCGTGTACATTTGCTTTTTAAGCACCTGATAAAACAATATAAAATGAGAATGTTAATATTACTCTAAAGTCACTTAAAACAGCTGAATAAGATTGATTTTGATCATTGAATCCATTTCGAATCATAGAAAAGGATGGCAGAATGTTTGGATTTCATAACTAATTTATTATCTTATTTCTTATCTCTCCTTGGTTATATTTTATAAGCGAAGAGCAAAGTACAAAACATTGTTTATTTTCAGAAACAAAGATTGCTATTGAAAGAATATACCTGTAACATGTTAATGTTGATTACTTAGTTTTTAAATTACTGCCTTAATTACTTAACCAGAGTTCCGTCTTTAGAGAAAGAAACACTGTAATCTATGGTTTAACGTTAAGCAGTTTATCAGGCATCACTTTGATAATGCAGTGTTTGGTGAGAACTCTTATGTTGATCAAAAGTCTACACGGGAGTAAGTCAAAGCAAAAAGCTAATTACATTCTATAAGGACTTCAAGTGGATTTGATTCTGAAATCAGATTTGACAAATCAAATCACAACCCAACCCTCTAGCTAAATGATGTCAAGTAAAATGAGTGAAATCTGTGTTGCTTTTTTGCCACACGGGGGCAGCAGAACTTGCTTAAAATAACACAACGTAGAAATATCAACCTATAAAGTTGTTGGGATGAATGTGAAGGCAGACAGTTGTATATTCATACATGCATGTCACATAAGCATTCATCTGGAGTGGCCCAACACTCACTGTCCATTAACTCTACATTCATCTCGAGCTTCTCAGAAAAAGATTTGACTCTTGGCTTATAGACACACTGCAATGTTGACCAGCTAGGTCCTAACTTTGTGTATCTTCTGAGATAAAGACCTGAAGACTCCTTCCCTTTCACTTTGGGAATTCAGCTGGTTCGGACTACCGCTTGGTGTGAAACTGTTGACCTTTTTAGTTACACAACTGTCTGTGTAATCCCTCAGGGTTAGATAGACAGTTGCCACTGCACAGAGCTGTCTCCTCCTATCCTCCAGCTGCTTGGTATTATCCATTTTCAGATAGTTTAAACAGTGAAGTAAGAGGGGGGATGAAAATAAACAGATTAGTGCAGTGAACATACAGTAATTCTGTGTTTTTGTAAGACTTGTGTCTGTTCTTTGTCTTGCTTTGACCCACCGCGGTGGAATGAGCTCATCACTCTTCTTGTGTCAACCAAAGCTCCTTTGTAGAAATGATCGTGTTTACATAAATGTGATTTTGCATTCTTCCATCAATATGGAAAACTACTTTTAAGAAACTTTGGCACAAGGTGGCAGGGCATAATTTAGCACTTGAGTCATTTGGGTGTGTCTTGTTGTGGGAGTGTAGCCTGTGGATTCCACCTCATTGTTAACTTTGGCCTTTATTACAAGAATAACTTAAGTCATGTTTACAGTTTGATCCCTGACCTGTTATTGCGTCTTACTGTTTATCCCTACAAATTACTTGTACAGACAATTTGTACTCTTCAGATTGTTTTTCCTGTCTAGGTAGCAGGGCTCAGAGACCTTCATTGATTACACTTGGAGGCAGCTGTAGAGGAGGACCTATGGGCAGTTGCCAGGTTACAGTAATGCATGGGAGTAGGTCTGTAAGAGCTGTTGTTTTTCTTCCATTACAAACCCTAATTGCTGTTGTGTAAAACTTGAAGCAGTCATTATATGCAATTACATTTAACTCCAAGATATTCCTCAAATCCAATATGGCCCTTTTGACGGATATAAAAAAATGTCAGAATGGTAGCATGCTGTGATGCCATCCTAAATAACAAAATATGTGAATATTTTTTGAGAATTTTTTGGGTTGTTTGGCTCTAGCAGGGACTCAGGCAAGGAAGAGCACAGTAGTTTCTGATCACTCTGATCCTGTCACGTAGGATTTGTTACCCCAAAGTAAGTGAGCTATTTGTTGAAGGAGTCTGAGGGCATGTTTGGTTTCTCTCCTTTGGGTGCTGTCTGTAGCCTCTGCTCACAAACGACAAGATGGAAGAGTTTCTGCGCAGCAGTGGTCCTGAATGGCATAGACAGGGTAAATGTTATGATCTTATTGGGGAACATCTTACTTCTCTCAGTCTGTTTTCTCTTTTTTTCCCTTCAATGCCTCTACTCTACACCCATCCTCCACCACACTGTTCTTGTTTTTTTTTTTTATTATTTTGGTGTACTGTGCATTCTGACTCTGCAAAGAAAGACTTTTTTTGCTGAGCCCCATTCTCCCACAAGATAAGATGATCTTGATAAGAGATCAAGATACCGTTCAGCTACAAAAAACCCATTTCCTTGCACCTCTGGGGACATTAAACCATTTCCTTATGCTTAAAAAAAAAAAAAAAAAAACAAGCTACCCAAGAATTCATCCCCCCCTCCTAGTACAGCATCTATTCCCCCTCATTGGCTGGCCTGTCCAGATGCTATCAATGAGCAGGTGATTTTGGTGCAGCCCATAAGTTCTGCATTGCAGAGGCATAGTGTGAATCACTAAATACAGATTGTAGTGTCGGTATCTATACATTGTGTTAAGATCTTCAGCACAGGAGAAACCCCGACTCAGAGGCAGAGCCCTGACTGTCAAAAGCAGGAATTATTTCTAATATTATATAGTCTCCTTGCTAGATGTTTTAAAAAAAATATCTTGATTACCGTCTAACCTGGTTTGTACCAATTTTTTCTTCTTAAATGAATGTAATGTAAGAACTAATACACATACACATACATACATACTTACATTCATGCATACGTAAGTACATACATACATACATACATATGTTTGTGTCCTCTGCATGCAAGGCACATGCACTTATTATTTAATGAAGCTTATCTAAAGGGGAAAATGTATGTACATATGCTACTGTTATGCAAGCTTCAGTAAAAAACCTTTTCTCTCGCTCTTTCTTCTGCCAGACTTTCATGTCGGCACTTAATTACATCATACCTGTTAATGTCGTAGTTTGCTCATCATTTAAACCTTTAACTGCTGAGAGATTGTAATAGTTTAAAAATGTGAGAAACTAGGAATATTTGCTTCTGCGATGCTAATATGAGGTCACTACTGCTACTACCAAAAAAAGAAATAAAACTACTTCTCGTAATAATAGTAACACAATGCCTCTTTTTTTTACAGCACACAGTAAGCAAACTCAATAAGCAAACTCAGACAAAAGTTGCAACAGTAAAAGATGCGTACGGTCCTTTACCACCATCACTGAATTCTGTTGCTATTGTTGCCAGGCAACAAATACTGTCCCAGTGAGTACTTGTGAGTACTTGTGAGTCTTGTCTGTTATTGCTTAGCAACAAAATTCTGCCACAGGAAGTACAAAAATTAATCAGTGGGACTTAAAAACCGCTGTACAGTCGATGCTGCAACTCTTTAGCACGAATTAATTCGAATGAAGTGACTTGGCTGCAAATGGCCTGTTGTGTGGACAGATGATCCACAGCAGCACAGTGAAGAATGATCCCACTCCCCATGTCTCCATTCAAATGCTAATCTATACCCCCAGCACACCCACCAATTACAGATCCTCAATGAGACATGGGGTCCTGATTCACTCCACTGACCAGCAGACACATTCAAAACCCCCAGAGAGGAACTTAAGCGACAATGATGCACATACAGACCTGTTAATGTTTGGAGCTTAACTCAACACAAACTTGTAACCACTCTTGGATCTAGGTTTACAGAGCACTGGTGTAACTCTGAACCAACAACTCAAAATAAAACATTTCCATGAGCTAGTTTTTCTTTTTTTTTTTGTTTAGCTGCTGTTCTGTATGGCATTCTGAATAAAGTCAGCCACAACAAAAATAACCAAGGGCAACATTATGGGGACAAAAGGTAAATGTCATAATTTTTCAAAGTGAGTCACTTCAAAGTGAACTTTTTGAGGAAAAACTTAGTCATATGTAGTTTGAGGCTCTTATATCCTAAATGAAAATGTACTGATGTCCTATCTTTAATACCCTTTATCCACAAATTTTGAAAATCCATATTTATAGCACCTACACAGCGGCTACTCTATACTGATCTCCCTGCCTGAGGCAAATAACAACCAACAGTATATGCAGGTTTATTGACAGATACACACTCCTGAGGAAATATAGACAGTGTAGTAGATAGATATAAGATGTCCAAGTATAAACAGACAAAATTAATTACCCACAAGGGTCCAATGTGTTTTTATGACACCCGACAAAAGATGAATTTCGTTAATGATATCAAATGATTGTGGGATTATTAGCCCCCTAGTGTATGTTCATGTATTTGTGTGTGTATGTGTATGGGTGTGTGTGTGTGTGTGTCTGCCCTCCCCTGTGACTAATGTTTCATATGCGGCAGCAGGGTCGTCTATAAATAACAACATGATGTTCATTTACTGTGCGGGAGGGGTGACTTGTGTCTGGGCAGATGGATGGTGAAGTGTGTGAAGTGTGTGTGTGTGTGTTTGTTCAAGTATGTGTGTTGTTCTCCATCCCCTTGCTAGCATACTGTAGCGGGCGGTCAGGTTTTATTTGAAGCCTCAATATTTGGCCCACACACATGCTCTGGGTGCCCGCGGCAATGGTAACATTTTTTGGGAGTACACAGCAGTTGCTCGCTGCCTTGGTCGGTGCAGCGCGGTGACTGATCTGTGCTTACCACATGCAGGATGGACTGGGGTTGAAGTTCACATAACCTTGGGAAACAATAACAACACAGCTGCACTGCTGAGTGAGTGGACATACTTTGACAGCCGAATGTCAGATTATGGCTGAGAAATGCAGGGCTGAGTTTGGGTGTTGGGTGGGAACAAGGGGCAGCTATCCTCCTCCTCGGGGCTCAGACACAACGATACAGAGTCGTTAATTACAAGCACTTATTTTTTTTTACAACCGACAATTAGAGCTTATACTGTCAAAACATCTTTCCTTTGCTCTCATGTTGGATACTGAGAGCATGAGGAGAGATTGTTTTGTTCCCTCTGTGAAACCTGTAAAACTTTTTTCTCTAACATTCAGTGGTGCATCAATATGATGTAATTAGCAGTGACGCTGCTTGTCAACTATGAGTCCTGGGTTCAAGCCCCGTGCCCTGTGCAAGTCTCCTTTAACCAGACACTTGATCTCTGCAGTCCATGAATAATGATCTGTAGCTGACCCTGATGCTTGTAAAGGGAAGAATTTTAGTTTTTGAACCCTTCGTGTTGAAAACTAAATGATTGGTTTCATTTTGTCTCATGTCTCGGGGCTGCACAACAGGCTGTGAACACAATATTAATTTTTATTTCTTTATTTTTATGTATTACTCAGTTTTCAACAGTAGAAGAAGCTATGAGTTGTTTAATGTGAACCTGGCAAACGTAAATCCACTATTTATCCTCCTTTCAGCTCTGTTTTGGCCTCCACTGCCCTTGAGAAAAATATCTTGCTGTTAAGCAGCAAAACTCTCCACTAAGTTCAACAGTGTGTCACCAGCTGTATTTCTGCCTTTTGGTGCTGAACAGGCAGCATCCAGTGGGTCTATCAGAGCTTATTCACAAAAAAAACAAACAAAAAAAACAACAGCTACTTGATGCTTTTGCCAACCAGGCTGTTGAGAGGTGAGACGGCATCAAAACATTGAAGTTGGCAACTAAAAAACAAAATATTTAGCTAAACAGTCTAAACGCTCAGTAGAGCTAATAATTACCTGTAAGAGACCATTTTCATTTTTTTTTTAGTTTTCAATATTCTGTAAGTATTCATTGGTAAATAAGGAATAATTAATGTCAGTGTTACAAAAAAAACACAGGCCAGGGAGCAACTTAACCCATGGCACAGGGGCCAATAAAACTTTATACAGGACAGGTTGATCAGTCAGTCACTGACCCATCTTTGCCAAAAAGATCGCTTTTGCAAAGAGGAAGCAGACATAGGTTACCATTACATCATAAATGTGATATGCTAAAGCTAAGTTCAGAACTCCTGTAAATGCTCTCTTTATAGTGTTAAGACCTAAAGCATGACTGCCACAGAGGGTTTCAGGTCAGTGAGAAGTCTAAGTTGTTCTGCATCTGGCAGAAGACAATTTGCAGATGAAAGAAGATTTCAGGGAGCAACAACTCTTCATCCAACATTGTATCCTACATGCTGTTTAATCCTTGAAATCCTGTTTGAATCTGATTCCTAATGACAAACTTGTCAATAGAACAGGACATGTCATCTGGCAGCTCTGCAGTCTTACTATTGAGCTTTTTTGGATTTATTGCCAGACTTTTAACCAATACACTTCAAGTACCTGCGTGCCTCTTATTTGAGTTCTGAGGTACGCTTGACATTTCGAAGAAATATCATTGGCCTGCAATGCTTCAACTACAATAAAAGCAAAGCATCCACACACTGCTGCTCACACTGACTGCAGATTCTCTCTGCAATACCTCTCACAGGGACTGCAAACTCGAGAAAGGAGCATTAATGTTTCATTCCCTGTGAATGATTAGCCTTATCTTTAAAAAGGTGAGTGAATCTGTAGTTTTTACTCTTTTTATGAAAGAAATAGAAGAAAAGAAAGGCAGAGCAGTACTTAGGGAGGATTTGATAGAGGATATCCTGAAAGATGCATTTTTTTGTACATTGTCTATCCCACATAGTACAGGTCCTTTTGAGGATTGGCAGTACTCTATAAGTTTAAAAAAGGAGTTTTATACATCAGCCTGACTGGGAAAGTCGAGACGGGAAAAATGAGAGAACGACATTCTCCCCATTCCCAAATTGGATGGGAAAAAAGCACATGCTTGCATTCTCAAATTCCCCAGCTGGACTTGAAGGTAAAAAAAGAAAAAACGTTAATCTAAATAGGACTGCTTGAGACAGCTCTCAGTAGACTAATGAGCTTGGAGTTTGATCACTGCTGGACTGCAAACAGCAACTATTAGTATGTCATTACCTATTAATACTTTAATCTGTTTTTAATTAAAACTTAAGAAAACATCAGATAATTGTGAAATATGCCCATCACAATTTCCCAGAGCACACAATGTTGTCTTTGAACTGTGTTATTGCTAGCTGAATGATTAGATCCATTATTCAAATAATCACTTCATACTATTAGGATTTATAGACCAAATATACACTTTCCTACATTTTCAGCAGTCAAATAAACTTGTTAATGTTTAACTTTTCTCAAATTTTACAGCTTTACAATGTGATTGCAGGAGAAATACCTCGCCATGATACTGTGATGAAAGATTTGTTTGCATAACTATTATTGTTTTCACTCCGCAACTGCTTCTTTGTCAAACTAATGATTTCCTTCCTTTTGTCCATGAGTCCATGGAGGGAGGTGCATGCAGGATACAGAGAGGGAGAGACAGAGAGAGAAAGAGGAGAAAAAGCTGCAGTGTTTCTCTAAAGTCTGTTTTCAAAGGCTTAGTGAAAGAGTTTCTTGTGTGTCAGTTCAGTGAAACACACAGTCCTAGAACCTTACAGCAGTATCTCCAGAAGACAGCTGTGCTGAGGACCTCTGATTTCCATGTGCTCATGTGGTCTAGCTCCATGCTTCCAACCCCCCCCCCAACTTTCTCTGCAAGTGGTACAGTCCATTTAAAAAGGTGCTTGTCATCCCTCAATGCTCTGTGTCCTTTCAACAGTCAGCTGCAGGGAGCACATTTCACAGGGGCAGTGCTGGCTCTCTCACACATGCAGACACACACAGACACACACACACTCACTCACTCTTCTGCTGTTACGGAACTCTCAGACACAAACACACATACACACACACAGACACACACACATGCTTGCACACTGAAACCCACACACCACACATACACCATCTCTAAAGCATACACTCCTCCCAGCAGATACACATTTCCCCTGAGCCGGATGCCTCTCTTTAAGGAGAAGGACAAACTGCTTTGAGGATTTAACTTGGCTTTCTCACCAAAAAGGAGCAAGAACAGACAGAAAAGGGAAAGAAGAGGGATATATTTGGTGACACCTTTCTTCTCAGGAAATGGTCAACTTGTCAGCATGACTCCTTGTCTGGATTCCCCTCTCCTCCTCCTCAGGCAAAAATCCTGAAAATGATGGATGACAACAAGCAGTTGGCCCAGCGCATCGATGGGGCGATTCAGTCCGCCAGCCAGGAGGTGACCAACCTGCGCTCAGAGCTGAGCGCCACCAGCCGCAGACTGGCCGAGCTGGGGGCAACGGACTCTGCCGGCATGCTTGAGACCCTGCAGCACAACCACAACGGTAGGAGAGGCGTTCAGAGAGTGGAGTGAGACTGACTGTGTGCTGAGAGGCTGTGAACATGTGTAAAAGGATGAGTTCACTCTGGTGCAGCTGTGTATGGTCTTGCACTTTTGTGTCCCCATGTGTATCTCAGTGCACATGGTCTCTGCGTGTAATGGGTGATGTCAAAGAGAGTGAGTTGCAAAAGCGTCTGTCACTGGGAGATGGTGCATATTTTAAAGTCAGCGAGTGGGTGAGTTAAACAAAAGAGGTTAGAGGTTTCTGCTGGCTTGTGTCCACTCTCAGTTCTCCCCACAAATCCCCCTCTCTTGTTGAATAAATAACCTCCCAAACCCTTGAGGAGGGGGGGGGTTAGTGCTGCACTTTAGTGAGGGCAGAGTGGGTAAAGTTACAACCTCTTTTCACTGTCGGGCACTCTGCTGGTTCATTCCGTTCTCCCTTAACTGGGCAATGGATCTATGCCTCTCGAGGAGGACGGGAAGGGGGCTGGTTTAAGGGTTGCCGTGGGTTACTGTTACCGAGAGCTGCTTGAATAGCTGCCCAGTCTGTAGAATGCTGTGTGTGTGTGTGTATGGTTGTGTATGTGTGTGTGTGTGTGCGCATGCTGCAGCTTCTTTTGTTTGCCCTTTCCCAACTTTTTTACACTCAATTTAACACATAGATAGGTAACAGATGTGTGTTTTTTGCACATGCATAAGCATGGGGGCCTGCATTAGAATGTGTGCCCATGGACTGTCATGTCCTTTCAACTTCTGGCACACACTGATTCTCACACTCTTGCTGTTTCCATAGCAGTCAGCTGGTACAGTGAGCTGTCTGATAGGATATGTTCCATCTTGGCTTTGGCAGCACTCTGCTTTGAAACCACATATCTCTTATACCTTTGCTTCCGAAATCAGCCTCAGTAAAGGGTCTGCTGTTTCCTCTCTCACATTTACAAGGGAAAACTGTTGGCTAACTTTCCCTTTATAATGACAGAGACTTATTTAGTCCTCAGTTAACCTCTGTAGTTTTTTTTTTTTCAGAGGAAAATGTGAATACGGATTGACTTACACAGCTGGTCAGGAACAGTTTGGTCATGTGTCAGCTCTGCACTGCCGCTGTTGCTTTGTTTTTGTCATTTATTTCTCTTTGCTTGTGTGTGTGTATATGTTTGCCTTGCCATATCCCTTTAACCCTGATGCATGCTCACACTCTCGCTGTTTTCATAGCAGTGTGTGTGCCACTGTGAGTTACAACAAGCATTCCTCTGGGAGGGTCTGAGCACTGATGTCATTGTCCCTTGAAGCTGCTTCTCTGCTCAGCGGAAATGATGCCCGAGATATGCACGTTCACTGGTGGAATCACATTTATCTTTAGAGAAGATTCATAAAATCACATAAATGCCACATTTACATCAGAAAAAGGCTTTCTCATTGGACCATTCTTAAAACATTTGCATCATGTCTGAAATGATTCACTTGGAGAAGCTGACACCTATCTGCAGATCTCTCTCAAAATTGATTGTGTCAGACATAATTGTCTAGAAACACACTGCTAAGTGTTTTGAGTGCCCCCTTCTTCCTAACATCAGAGATGACACACATGTCCTTTTGAAAGTGAAAATCATGGCTGCTGATCTCTGCTTTTGTTTGACCTGCATGTCTCCCCACTGTCTTTGTGTTTCTGTCAATAAGTCCTTTTTATTTCAGTTTACACCCACTTCTCGCTGTCTTTTCTCAACCCCCCTTCTCTCTCCCAAGCTGTTCTTTACAAGCCCGGGGTGTATAATAGAAACGGCTGGGGATGGGAGGATTAGGTAATTTATCACCAGTGGCTCTGTTGGGAATGGAGGTGTGTGCTAAGGGTCGCTGGTTCATTGCGCAGCCGGCAGAGTGTAGTCCTGAGGGAGGCTGTGTTGGAGGTGCTACCAGCATTTCACCACCGGCAGCACTAACCTTGCTAGCAGGCTAGCTCGCCTTAATTGCATTTTTAATGCCTGGGGATTTAGATTTGCATGTTGCATTCATCTCAGCAAGTGCAAAAATTATGAATAAATAGGAGTAGAATAAATGAGAGTGCTTCATGAATTATCTCTATGTGGTGGTCTATGGAGATGTATATTCTAACAATTGTTTCTATAACACACATACACACACAAACTCTCACACTCACAAGGTCCAAGCTCCCACTTATCTCACTCAAACCATCTTGCAGGGCAGTAATTATACTGCAAACAAGCCATAGATGCCTGGAGTGTGGCCGTGATGCTCCTTTTACAATGTGGTCAGTTTTGCCCTGATTTGAACTGGTTATTGCCCAAAAGTTGCAGATTTTCCTCATTTAAAGCTACATGACATGCAGTAAATAAATACACTCACGTGTCCCTCCCTGCTGGAGGTCAAAAATAGCATGAGATTTCTTTCACTGTATGAACATTTAAATGTCAGTCAAATAAGTCAGTGTTGTGTAGAAAACTCAACTATCAGGTTATGGTTTAAAAACTTATTTTTTCAATACACTGACTTCTTATTATTGAATCTACACTGTTTTGTCTTCATACAATGTAATTATCACTTACTGCTATTGCATTATTGGTTTTAGCCTTAAAGCCCTATTTTACCATAGTGCCCCTGCAAATTTTAGATTAATTCAAGGCCAAAGTGGCCTTGCCCTAAAAATTTCTTGATTCCAGGCCTGATCGTGTGCCTTGTCTATCCTCGCTAGCTCACTATATTCTCGGTCAATTGTTCATTTGCTTCCCTCTGGAATTAAATGGACTACATTTAGCTTTGTTGTGGCACTGAGAGGCTGCTTATATAGAGAATTGCTGAGCAGCTGTAAAACCGACTCAAAACTTGTGCCTGTGGCCCCAATTTAAGCTGTTCTCATTTTGGTTTTATGCATGTAGAGAATAAAATGTCCAGCTGCAGTTTGACAAACAGTAAAATGAATGAGAATCCCATTGTAGTGCTCTTTCTGCCATATATCTGCCATATATCTGTTACCTTTGTCTAGAGACAATATGAGGTATCTTTTATTTTATTTTTAGAAAGTTTACAGCAATAGTTGTAATGTAGAAGAAACATTTTGTATGTAATTTTGGCAGTTTTAGGATGAAATGTTTCCTACAGCTCGATTAGTACAGGTACAAAAACTCCTCTATCTGCTATTTTTGTGTGACATGTGTAGTCAAACCATAATCATGTACAATAGATCCACTGTGGTTACTTGGAGTCTCTCTGAGGCGGCCAACACAGAGCTGTTGCATACAAACTTATGTGAGTCAAACTGATTGGTGTGATTCTTGTACACTGAAATTCACAGTCATCCGTCAGGGAGGTTAGAGACGGTTACTTCCCCAGTATGCATGCAATATATATGGGTCGTGGGCTGCAATGAATCACATGCTGCCAAATAAGGGTAATCATGATTGATCATACCACTTATCAAGTTAAATTTCACACTGATTGCAATAAGTAGTCTCTAATAAGAAATCTATAAAAGGAATAAAATTCACAAATTCTATAATTATGGATTTCAGATGGTTACATTATTTCACACTTGTAAGTTTTGTCAGATTTAGACAGACTGATGTATCTTAAACACAGTTGTCAGCTGTTTGACAGACTCCACTTAGAAGCTGCTCTCGCTGCTTTCAGCTGCATCTCAGGGGAAGAAACTTGCTCTGTTGTCATGGAGATGGCTCAGTTGTCTTTAAATGACCTAAGATGTTATGAGCAGTCACTACCTTAAAGCACCACTCCATGTCCTTTGAAATGCATGGAAACATATACATCTTTAGCTTAAGGCTTCGAAACATGGGAAATGTGCAGTTAGAACAGCTAATAACGAAGCGATTGGTCATTTAATAAAAAATTTGAAGTTTGAGTCCTGAACTTTTTTGGCCTTTGAAACCGGACATGCCAGAAAAAGTTAGAATACCACTACTTTAGCTGAATGCCACTGACCTCTCGGGAGCTGACTCTGGGTGTGAGTGTGAAAATCTGCTTTTACTGTTAAAACTGTATGTTTTGGACAAAAACACTGGATATATCTCTGCCGCTGATTGTATTTTAATCACCTCTCTCAAGAGATGATTACATTTATGTCTTCAGCATTCAGAGGTCATGAGAAGGGAGTCAGTCTTATTGCTTTTAATGACAAAAGGGCATGCATTATTGCTCACTACATAGTTTTACATGGTGCATTGTAATTATTGTGGTTAAACACAGATTTTATCATCATGATAATTAAATACAAAAAATATATTAATCTTTCAAGGAAGAGTTATCCAGAAGATCAAGAAGGAATTAGGCCTATTACACCGTTTAGCATGGAGGATTTGCTTTCTCTATACATCATTAATGAGCAGACGAGCTCTCCATATTAAAATGCTAAAAAGACTTCAGCAAGGTGCTCTTCTGTAATTCTGTTCACAAAAAGCCTCCTTGGTCATTGACATTAGATATTAAACAGGATTAAGAATATCGGGAGGCTATTTGTGGAAAAAGGAATTTCTCCTTTAGAGGTGAAGAGAAGAGAAACAGAGACATGGCAAGACTACTCATGCTCATACAATTAACCGTGGCTTAATTTGGAATGAAAAAAAAAACACCAGTGCTCAAGACCAGCAACTACAGATGGTTTTTCATTTGGTTCAATCTCTTTTTCACAAGCACCTTAAAACCCACACCTCTCTCAGGCTGATAACAGGTGTAGTCTTAGGAATGATGCAGAATGGTGATAACTTGCCATTCATCAGTAGAGGATTTTAAAAGAGAAAGCAAGATACTAAGCTATTCTCCTCCAGCTGAGTTGTAGAACCTTTACAGTGGGAAATGAGCAGTGAATTTACGTCTCTGCCCTGCACTTTTAATAACCAGACAGTGAAAAAACTGCTTGAGAAATGCTATAGAAATATTCAGTGTTTCTTACTTTGTGTGAATCAGATACTGACAAACCGCCTGTCCCCAACATTGACTCCCCGGTACCTCAGGCTTGCTAAGGTAACATGGCATTGCAGTGAAATTACTTTGCTCTGTGATTACAATTTTTATGCATGAGTGCAGATCCTTTCTGCTCGGTGGGGCTCCTGTCATTGTGTTCAGCGTTAACATTCAATTGTCAGTATATTAGAGCGACTCTGCTTGCACAGTAAATGCTTGGACATTTGTACTATTCCAACAATGTACACGTGCATAGACTATCACATGTGACGTGCACTCCTATTTACCATTATAACAATCAAATGTATAGGGACGCCCAGGATGGAGGAGTGTAGGAATAATTTGTTCAAGTAGAAGTAAAATTCCTTGTGTTAAAATGTTCTCCTCTGCAAAGTTTGTTGTTGCGCTCACCTTTCTGAATGGCAGGCTGCAGGTCTTAAGCACTGCAAAGTCCTCCACAATCTGCTCTGCATTCATCGTCTTTGTTCCCTTGTTCTCAAAGCATAATATAACCAGCCTAGCCTCTCTGTTCCACTGCGCACTGTGCTCCTCAAAAGGGTTCCGACATTTTGAACCGAAAGAAAAAAAAAGAGAGGGATTATTGTCATAGTTCTTTAACCTCTGCTGAGGTACACGCTCACCTTAACACCAACCTGCTGCACCGTCGCACAACCTGACACTTGTTCAGTGAACCTGTAAAATTAGAACATGTATGTTGTTGCTGAGTGCAAACACACCAGCACCTTCTTCCCTCCTGCAGGCACTGGTTTCTTTTTCTCCATTCCAGCATGGTTTATCATGTCTTTTTTGATGTGCCTTTTTTTATGTTGTAACAGATGCATCTTGAGATGCAGATGAGTTCAGTATTTGAGATAAATTGCTTAAGTAAATGAAAAATGCATTTAAAAAAGATTGCACATGTTTCTCCTGTTAGTTAAATTAAAATGCAATT
>JAPZDY010000002.1:10932097-10947062 GCA_029783645.1 Ctenochaetus hawaiiensis
ATAAATTAGCCGCATCACTGTTTAAGCCGCAGGGTTCAAAGCGTGTGAAAAAAGTAGCGGCTTATAGTCCGGAAATTGCGGTATGTGAAAATACTCTGCTATGATATAATTTTTTTGAACGTACTTCCTACATTAAAGGTAAAAAAAAAAGAAAAACACTGCTGTTTAAGCTAGGTCAACAAAGTTGCTAACGTTAGCTGTGGAGATTCAGCATTTATGTTAGGACCAGAATCAGATAAGGATTCTGTTGTGCACCAAAACTGGCAAATAGCAGACGTGTCTGAATGATAAGTTTCCTTGGCATCTTTTATCTGTTTGTTAGCATGTAGCTGACAGTTGCTGACACTGTTAGTGGCTGTGTTAATGCAAACTCTCACTCTCTCTCTTTCCCTTCCCTGAAAGATTCACTTTTTTTAGGTTGTGAAAAGCTTACAAATCTGTGACATACCAAATATAGCTTACCCAGAGTATGTTTGAAACTCATATTTTAGGGAAGTGTGCAGAAATCTTCCCCTTCGGTCGAAGAATGTAGAAAAACACTTCCCTCTTGACAAACTTTGCATCGATAAAAGTTTTTTATAGCCGAGTTCTGACATTTTAGGGGATATAAACAAAAGAAAAAGGTATTTTCGAGTAAAGGGCATATTCAAATGTTCTAGTAGTTTTACATTTGTGCATTTTTTGCATATAGTATTTGTACAGTAATTATATAAATAAAAACGTGTCATTGCAGCACCTGTCTCACCTGCGACTGAGCGGGTGGAGTAGGTTGTGGAGCTGCAGAAGCAGCCCATGTCACACCTCTCCCTTGCAAACATGATGGATCGCGAAACCGCCAGTGTCTAGAAAAAACAAAGCCAGCATTCAAGCTCCTAGCTGCCCACTGTTCCTTTTCTGTTGTTTGTGGCATAAATCTTAGTCAAAGTATACAGAGTGCTTCCTTTAAGAGGGGTGAGAGGGGTTATTTGTTTCACTTTGCAGAGAGTCGGTTGGAGGCGGGTGGTGGAGATTTCACCTTCTCTTTGGGACACATTTAGAGTCTGATAAAAGAGTTAGGACAGCAGACAGAGAGATACTCGCCACATATAAATACATGATCAAGTTGTGTCGTTATTTGCATTTTAGACACACTGGTAAGATTGTGTGTTACCTCCTAAGATGGTGTGTGTGTACACTTTTCTTTAAAGTAAACTAACACACTCTGTATATAGATTGTTAAGAGGATGAATTTGAATGGATAATAGTAATGTTGTCTAATACAAAGAGTGCGTTCGTGTAATTACATGCAAATTGGTTGTTAAAAAAGTCTCAAATCAGACAGTGCATGTCATTTTTCTCTCTCTAAGCAGACATGCTCTCTCACACACAGGCACACACACACACTGACACTGGCAGATAAATAGGTGGCTAGGGATTGGTTCAACCATAACAACAGCTGCTCATGTCTGGCCACTGCCATGTTAGCTGCAGCCCCAGCCAGCCATGCAGTCTGTGGAGTAGAAGACAGTGTTTTTTTGCACTCTATGAAAGCATGTGCTGTCGTACCAGACACACAAAGGTCTTTTACATTACACAATGGGTGTGAGGGGGTCTGAATGGAGTATTCTGCAGTTAGTTGTTAACATGTTAAGTAAAGGGACTGTACAGTCAGCTCAAGGCACAATGCAGCATTCACATGTTGTTGCACTCATGGCTCAGTAATTTAAGTTTGACTGGAAACAGCAGTCGACAGTCGGAAATAAATATTTTTTTTTCTTCTAAAAATTAAAGTATGTGTAGGAAAACATTTTACCTCATAGACTTTAATATGAAATGCAAGGAGTTGTTCTTAGGAAAATAAGTTGACTTTTCTTACAAACAGTCTGTTACCTAACTAAAACTCAGTAAATTTCCTCATCAGTGCATTATCTGCTCCCTCAGTTCCGTTTGTCCTCTGTGGGACATTATGACTCACTGAGCTCCCCTCCCTCCAGATACTTGATGCAGAAACTTGGTTGGACTAATATTTTCCAAACATCCTATGATAGGCACGCAGCCCAATTACTAAAACTCTACTGGTTGCAGCTGTTCAGCTGTAATATGCAGCGTGAGAAGACAATTAGAGGTGCCTTGAATGCAAAGTCAATAGAAACATTCAAATGGAGGTGAACAGATGTAGATTTATGAGCATGAATTGATTTGAAACTGTGTCCATTGAAGTTGAAAATGTTTGAACTGGAGTGAAAAATTATTCAAATGAATCAATCTTCACTTTATTCTGCCTAGAGTCCCAGTTTGGGAGTTGATTTTCAATTTCTTTGCTGCTGATAATAGTTCCATATTGTGTATCTTTTACTATACATCCTATATTTTACAGTTCAGAATGTTCCAGTAAACAACTAAGGAAACACTTTCTTTTAACAGTATTAAGCCAAGCCATCATGTTTTCCCAGTTTGCCACTCTCATTGTTGTGAGTTAGCACTATTTCTCCTCCAATCACCATGTAAACAAACAATTATTCTAAGAACGGGTGTTTGGAATGAGGCTGGGACCTTCGTACTTATCTGGAATTGTTTTGTGGCTTCAGCTTTAGGAGGAGGGACAGCCTGGGAAATATATTACTGCACTAATATTGCACTATCAGGTGTGTGTCAACCCTTTCATCACACACATACACATTTCCTGCTTCCACCACTGTTTAGGGAGTGTTATTGTACCGTTGCTGAATTGATGAGGGGTAGAGGTGGAGTTGAAATCATTGACTAGAGGATTCGTAAGCCATTTAGGTGCTGTAACATCTCCACAGACATTTTTATGAAGCTCATATTGGCTTCAAATAGCCTCCACTATAAGCACACAGCCTGTCCTGTTAGAGCTGCTTTTTTGTCTCCTGTGAGACAGTGTGTGTGCGTGCGTATGGGTGTGTGTGTGTGTGTGTGTGTGTGTGTGTGCGGGCATGTGTGTGTATGTGTGCCCCCATCGATCAGGGCGTGTCTTCAGATGGTCATAAGGGGGCCAATGAGAGGATGCCTAGAATGGAGGCACACATACACACACACGCATAGACGCACTCACACACAGATTAACGGGGTAAGCTGTGCCGCTCATCTGGGATAAATGCGGTCAGAGAGGGGAACAGCTGAGCAAACAGCTCTGGCAAGAAGCAGAGAGCAGAGTGGAGAGGGAGAGAGGGAAGCGGGAATGACGAACTATTCATCCCGGCACAGTGCTGGCGACCGGCTGCCACGTTGGATATGCATCAGCCCTGAACCTGGGAGAACGGGGACCAGTGGAGGTAATAGCTACCAGACCGCACATGTATACTACACTCAGCGGTTTTGTTTTTCCTGGGGCAAACTGCAGTGTGAATGGGAATACTGAGGGCAAACTAGTTCACCGTGCCCTGGAAGAAAGAAGTTATCAGGATGCCTGGGAAATCCCTTGTCTTTTTTGTAGTAACAAATCAGGACAGGTGCCACCACAGTCTTTTGTGTGTGTTTCAGTCTTTGTCTCTTCCTTAAGAGTCTGGCAGCACTTAAAACCCATTTTGTCTTTTTTCAGAATAAAATAAGGGACAGTGATTAAAAATAGGGCTGTTAAAATAAAAAATGTGGAGGAGGATTTTGCTCCTAAAAGAGAAATCAGAAACTTTTACATTCAAATTCGACTGTGTTTGAAGTGACATGATTTGCAGCGCTCCAGATGTGGCACAGCAGTTAAGTGAGTCATGTTGTAGATGAAACAGGAGCAGAGGTATTATGCAGGGACATGCACCCTTGTTGTACAGTACATTATGAGGCCAGATGGCCCGACAGTCAGTTATGAACCAATGAAACCTGTGTCATTAGGATAGATAACAGTGACCTGCCACATTAATCCTCCACTCCTTTGTTCAGATTAAAGGGAAATACAGTATCTGATGAAATGATCATAATGTAATTGGCTGGATTTCTGTTTGAGCTTGAATTTTGTGGGTTTCAATTCTGGGTCAGTGAGTACGTGAATGCAGAGTATTAATCCTAAATTATTTTAATTTTGTAGTTATTTTTCCAGACAACAATAAATTTGTAAGGGAAAAAGTGTAATGACAGGACACAAGGACTATTTGTTTCAGCTGTACTTCATTCATCACCTCTGTAGTGTCAAACATATTAGCCTGTCCCTCATCCATCCACACAGAGAGAAGTCAAACCAAAAGGTAAGGCTCAGTGCAAATTTGGATTGCAAATTGAATTGTGACACTTAAAATCCCCTCTCGTCTCAGGGCTTTCAGAGTTTGTCTTCTTTTGAACCTATTCTGTTGCCCAACTCAATTTACCCTTATTGTAACCTGCTTTTCTGTGTCGCTACAGGCTTTAGGAATTACCAAGCGAAAAATTAACTGTGATCCTGCAGTCTTATTTTGGCACGTTGACATTTCTAGGACGGACTTGTTGTTGCCGAACATGCCGTGCAAAAAAACTGCATGTGCGGGGGAAAAAAAAGAGGTGTCAAAATAACATCTGCTAAAAAAAAAAAATAATAAAAGGGGCCTTAAAAGGAATATCAACAGAATTGTCCAGAGATACCATGTTCACTTTTCTTTACTTAACTTTTGACATGGAAAGAGTTTGTTTTGTCTGGTCCTCTGCAAATGTTCCCTTTCATGTTCAAAAAAGATGTGATGTCAAAAAAACAGTTGTAGGGTTTTCAGAGAGGGTTTCTGTCCTGCTGGTGTAAGAAGACGCAGTTTGTGTACACAGTCTATTAGACAAGATGTGTGTGAAGTCTACGCAACCTTTTGAACTGCTATCTGAGCAACATGCAGCGTTTACTTGTCATTTTTGTATGTTTTAATCCAGAATCTTGCTGCTGCACACCTTACTTGCTGGGTTTAGAGGGTCAGTTGTAGTTTGTTATGAGCGATTTCTGCAATGTCATTGCAGAATGCAGTTCAGGATTAAGTGATGCAATTATTTATGTATTCGTAAAGCAAGTCTGCAACCTAAAAGCCCCAACTAGAAACTTATTTGTGTTATTTCAGTTGATGTCTGTATTGTTCTTTATCCTTGTGTAACAGAAGAGCCCTAAACATTACAGCAAATGCACCGCAGCAATGTAGTGTGTAAAATAGGGTTGCAGCTAGCTGTTGTTTTCATGATTGATTGATCATATAGTTTTTAAAATGTACAAAATATTCTCAAAGATGCTCATCACGATTTCCAACAGCCAAAGTGAGGCCTTCAAATTGCTTCTTTTGTTCAACCAGCAGTCAATAACCCAAAGACTTGAATGAAAAGTAAAAACAGCAAATCCTTTTATTTAATCACAACAGACAAATGGCAGTTTTTCTTGAAAAATAACTGAAGTGATTTGTCAATTATGAAAGTAGGTTGCAGTCTATGGCAAACTAAGTTTACGGTCCTTTACTTTGTTTGTAGTTTGGTGGATTAATTAGGAGTCACAAAAGCATCACATCATTCTCAATCAGAAGTTTGAACGTATGGGAAAAAGAAATGAAAGCTTGTCTGTGTCAGCTATGTCACTGGGTGCTATGCAAAGTAAGGACCACAACATAGAGACCATATAAAAATCGTACACAGATGGTTTGTTCAATGGTGCGGATCAGGCAGAGCTGGGTGTGTTAGGGTGCAGATGGCCGTCTGTACCTGTTCTCACATGTGCACTGCCTATATTTCTGCACTAGTGTTTGTGCTTGTGTTCGTGTTAAAAGACTGCAGTTATATAGTCTATCAACCACTTTAAGTGCTTTACAAAACAAGCCACGTTAATGTGTTTATGTGTGTTTTTCATAAGTAGTAACACCTCACAGTCCTGTAGTGGTCTTGATCTCATACATTGTCACTCCCCCCAAATAGGGAGAGCAGCTGATGGTGGTTTAGAAGTCCCATTGCTTTTCTACCGGGCTCTTAAGCATTCATGTCAAACGCGCAGACCTCCTGCCTGTGTCTCAGGGGGCTCTCCCAATTTAGACCAAGGTTAAATCAAATAAATCCCCATGTCCACATGATTAGGCCTTACCCAATTGTTAATTATCCAGAGATTCAGGAGCTGATTGCAATGGGATGTGTGGCAGCGTGATAGGGGCACTTTTGATAACGCCCAGTGGTGAAGTGTGACACAGATGTGGTTGTGTACTGTGCATCATCTCTTTTTTTGTATTTCCTCTGTCTTATATTAAAATAAATACCTTATGTTCTGGCACTGTGATTGTAATGTATATGATAGATAAAGAAATTTGACTTGTCACTTTGTGAAGTCACTTGCCTTGCATCTAGCCATTAAGGAAACTGGTATTAGATTTACCAAACGAGCTGCTGTCATGACTTTGAAAGTCTGCCTCCAGACTTTCCTGTAGTCAACTTGAGCTGTGCTTTGGGTCAACTAATACAACAGTAATGTCAGACCAAGAACCAATAATATTAAAGGCCTTTTCTTTTCCATTTGGCCGAAAGTAAGTCATTTGAAATTTAGCTCCGGTGTCTGAGCTTTCCTTCTGTTGCTCAGCCAGAAAATGGCTTTGTCAAGCTATTTTAGTTGAGGCTTCAAAGATTACATTTCCCCAGATTTGCTATTCTGGGAGTAAAATGGCCTTTGCGGTGTAACGGGCTTCTGATGGGAAATGCTCCTGAAGGGAGAGAGAGCTGTGGGTCACTGTGACTTTTGGGCTTGCAGAGATGCAGATTCACTGCAAGTCTCCTCTTCTGTTCAGTGTTCATAGATCTGTGTTAGCTATGAGGCTCAAACAGACAAATCTACGCCCATGCACAAGCAAACACACTCCCTCTCTTATTTTGATACATGCGCTTTTTAATCTAGTCTCTGCGGTGGAGATTGACAGATGAACTGCTAATGTCCTAAACTTTGGTCACATTCTTAGTAGTGGGCTTAATCTGCCCACGCTTAGCTTTTCCACATAATCTCAAGAACCTTCTTTAATCCGTGGATGTCTGTGAGCTTTCATTATAAGCCTCTGTGAAGCCACATTTTGCATGTGTGTTTGTGTGCGTATGTGTTTGGTTTTGGTTTGGTTTGCATGCTTTGCCATGTCTCTCTTGCTTCAGTGCATTTGCTGACTTTTCACACCACTCAGCAACAGTAATGAGTATGAGGCTGCTTGTGACAGGCCTCACACAAGCACCATGCATTATTTAGCTAATGGTCAGGTGGCAAATGCTGGAGTGCTTGCACCGAGACCAGTGTCCCATTGGGCAAAGGCTCCCCTCCTTGCCTCTCCATCACCTCATTTTTTTCTGGGAAAAAAAAAAAAAGATCAGTTATGTTTCTCTTCAGCGGTCAGTGAACTCACTGATTTTTTCTGGGTATCCTCCAAAAACAGTTAATATGGTCTCCTGGGGGCTTACATTTGAAATCTTGCAGCCACCCACAGTTTTATGGGCTAATATCTGAATCAGAGGGCAGAAATATCCATCACATTTACATGATCAAACAGCCAAATCAGAGCAGCCTCACCAGGACACCAAGCAGATGCACTTTTTATTCCAAATTATTTTTATTCCAAGATAAAGCCTGCTGTGTTTGCAAATTCCACTTTGGCTCCTTATAAAGAAATATATGTTTTACATTTGCATGTTAAATATATATGAAAGACTATATGTTTGTCATTTATTTGTTGAGCTGTGTACTAATATTATCTTAAAAGTTTAAAAAAATGTTTAACAATAAAAAAATCCACTAATCCCATGCTACTACATCATCAGTCTAAGTCTGATGTTTTCATTGTTTTTATAGAGAGACATCTAGAAGCAGAAATGTGTGTTTAAATATATAAATATCTAAATATCAGTTAGAACCAAAAGTTAAAGTTCATGGCCAGTAATATCTTAAAACCTTATAATTTTACAAACAAGAGAATGATGTTAAGCTGATAATTGCCAATGTTTAAATCAAGTCAAGTCAATGCAAATGTTGCTGGTCTCTGTTGTAAAGCTTTGTTGATTTTGTCAATTTAATGTCATTATTTCTTTTGGCTTTAAACTGTGACAATTAGTCACTATTGTCTGATACCTATGACAAAATATTAATGACAAAAATATATTATAGGACATGGCCAGTAGTGGGAACAGTTGCTAGGTGCAGCCTGTCCCGTCTGTGCATTGTTTTGCCTTGTACCTCCGAGCACTGTGCTGTAATTATTCTAGACTCCAGATTCTCTTCGGCCGAATGGGGTTGATTGTTTTCAGGGCAAATCAGGTCAAGTCATTAAGGAGCTGAGATATCAATCCAGCCTCTCTCATTATTGTGTTGCATAAACAAAAAGTTAAATCATGTGTCCCTAATTTTCATACACTGAGCCGCGTGGCAGAAAACCGTGAAGTGTTTGTCCAACTTTGCACCGGCTGAAGCTCGGAACCTAATGATGCTAATTGCCGTCATTAGCTTGGCTGTAGGGGAACGGCTCAGATGTTGTTTGGACATGGATGTTCATTGTGACACATTCCGTTGTATTGTGTAGTATCATCCAAAGCTAACTGGAGCACCATAGAGTGCTGGCTGGTGTAATTGGGAGATGTTAATTAGTCCATTGGATGGAGCTTGTACCCTCCTGAGTATTGCCTTTGTGCGATGCCCTTTTCTGTGTACAGAGCCAACCTAATGCTTATGTCAGTGTAAATGTATGAACGTGTGTGTGTGAGGAAGAGAGAAATCTTAGGACAGAGTGAGTGTGTGTCTGTTTGTATATATGCACGCGACACTCTAGGGGTCTTGCTAATGAGGCTGTCATTTGCTCAATGTAATCACCCACTAGTTTATGCCACCCGCTTCCCCTGGCACACGCACAAGCCCTATTATAAAAAGGGCGTGTTTGAATCACATTACCACAGCAACAGCCACCCCCTGTCCCTGTCCCCTCACCCTAACTCCCCACAGTCGCATGCTGAAATGGACCATCAATACCCAGCTGCCAAAGTGCCAGCCAAGCATTAATGATGCCATTCACTGGGGATGTGCGATGGGGCTGCCAGTCTTTACTCTCTCTGGGTCCCTGTTGTAACTTCCCCCTAAAATATGTTAAATACCGAAAAGAGGCTGTTTTTCATAACACTTCGCATACAGCCAAGTGCTGGGATTTTATGCGCAAGCTGTCAAAAGATGCTTCACATGAATTGCTGCCACACATGAAGGATGAGAGGTTGCGAGATGGTAATGAAGCCAAGTATTTCTAAATAGACCCCCCCCAACACACACACACACACACACTTTTTTTAACAGTTTCTCTATAAAGCAGAGTGGGAATGAAACCAGTTCCTTGTATTTGATGGTGTTTTCAAACAAACTGTAAATTTTTATTGCCCTTGATGTTGGTTTTGAGCTGAGGGGATTTTTTTTGAAGCACTGAAAAGGCATATAAACAAAACTACCACTGAAGTTGAAGAGTGAAATCACAGGCTCTTTTTCAGTGTAGGAATGGTTCATACATATGGTATATTTACCCTCAGATACTGTAGTCTGATCAGACAGTCACATCAGAAATAGGTAGATTTAATTCATGTAATTTTTTTCAGTTGCCAGCCGGATCTTCACACTTTATTTTGGAGTCTACCAGAGACAGAGCTGACTGAACCCAATATCATTCTGCTACATAAAAACCCTCTGCTTACTTTGTATCTCTTTAAACCAATCAGAGTCGTCCTTAGGGGTGCTAAGCCCAGGGTGCAAGGACGGTGTCATTGCAAAGCAGCTTTTGGAAGAACTTTGTTTGATGGAATATTTGCAGATAGGAAGGCAAGCTGTGGCATTTAAATGGCAAAAACTAGCAAAGAAAACACATAAAACAGACACAAACACAGATAAAACAGTCAAAGATGTATGTCATCTATGTGCGTACCAGCAGGCCTGCCTTATTGTACAATCCAAATCTAAATCAAACCCTACCATTTGCCATCCTTGTCAAGTGCCATCTCGAAGGTTGCTTCCATTGTGATGTGGACCAGATGTAGAAAGCTGAAGAAAAAGGAAACACAGCTCCTCTCTAAGTACTAGCACTACTTTTTATCAGTCATATAAAATGTTTACATGGGCTTTAAAAAGGCCTCATAGTACTTTTTTTGCTTTGAAACTATGCACAGTGACCATAATATTATCGTAAAATTAAGGCAGAGACTTGATGATTAGTCAGTCAGTCAGAGGAGCCATTTGAAACTGGACAGAAAGCAGACAATCTGCATATCAGTTGACAGACAGCCTATCTGATCCTCCAGCTGCCTGTCTTCAACAAGATAACAAACGTCACCCAATAGGCAGAGAGAAGATCAGCTGCCGCCAGTGGAAACAGGCCTTTCATCACTGTTCAGTCCTGGAGTGAAAATAGAGAGGCCGACATTTATGAAGCATAAACTTGGCCTGAAGTGCAGTTTCCATGTTTTTATTGGGAAAAGGAATAAACACCTCACATCAAAGATAAACACAGTTATTTGTTGCTGCATCTTTCCCTTCACTAAACAACTGTTTTGTTTTTTGATCTATCCTTCATATTTCAGTTTTTAAAAGTAGGCGCTAATTGCACTTGAGGGAAGTGTTGTGCAAATTAGGGCTCGGGTGTAACGAATGGCTTAATCAGAGATTACATGGAGAAGGCAGCAGACATCAGACGATTGCAGGGCTAATACTGAAATCAGGCTGAAGAAGTTCAGCTGCAAATTCAAAATTGGTATCAAAACCCAAATCATATTAACCCAAGTGCCACAAAAGAGGGCTCAGCTGAAACTGGGTCAGACATGCAGTCACAAGCTGCAGTGTACCGGAAAAAAAAGACTGGTTTTACATTTATGTATCAATATTCTGCTTCGGAAATATAAAAAATTTGATTAATCGATTGATCTACATTTTACACAGAAGCGGCATAGATTCTGCTTTGCAACGCTGATGCACTTCAGTTGATGATGTTGGTATGTGTTGCGTAGTGAATGATGTCAAAGGCACTTTCTGTCTGATATGAGCACCCAGAACAGCTGGACTGAGATACATGTATTGCGTTCATTGTAAACCACCTCCAATTCTGGCTTGAATCTGACTTTCAAAAGCTCAGTTTCATGGGTTTTTGTTTTTAGTAATTAATTATTTTTATTTGGTTTTATTTTTGCTGTTCATACTTTCAAAAATCAATCCGGTTATAATCTGGATATGCCAAAAAACGGATTTGGAGTGGCAGTCTGAGCCACGCCTAAACGGCTTGGAGGTATCCTTAAGAGGATGTACCAGTGGGGTGCACAGTGGTGAGCAGAGGAAGATTACACTTTGTCATGTACATGATGATCTCCAGCCTTCTTTCTATCGGTAGATCTGTACGAGGAGTATAAATGTTAACCTGAGTCATGTAAGGAAATTATTGAGAAAACTGCCTTGAATAGACTAATACATGTTGCTATTAAGATCAGTAATTCTGCTTTCTTTCAGGCACTTGGCATTGCTATGCACCTTCAGTCATCAAGGATTTTTTTTCTGGTCCTCTGTAGTATGAAAAGTGTTGTTATGGCTGCAAAATGCCTTTGATCTGATATCCAGTGAGAAGAAAGCACGAAGAAAGATGTATGGTAAACTGAAAATACACTGAAATAATTTCTGCTGGATAATGAAAAGGCCTCAAAAGAGGAATCTTACTACAAAAAAGTGCATCTGGAGTCAGAAGAATGGCTCAACCTCTTCAGGCACAGTCATAAACATCCCTGTTTCACATTCTCTAAGATCTGGCTGTTCTTGTCATAACAGTGTTCTTGAGATTTTTGAGTCTGTTTGCAGCCAAAAAGACATTTGTAAGAATTAAACTTGAAGGAAGTTTTGTCTCCCCGCTGCACTTCTGAAAGCTGATCATGAGGCAGCAGGTAATCCGATTATTTAATGTCAAAAAGACTGAAAGAAATGTAAATAAGAAATAAATCATTGGAGTGAAACCAAGGCAAATAACATCCTTAAAATGTGCAGCATTTGAAAATCCAGGTGCCCGTTAGTCAAGTTGGACTTGGGGGCACAAACAGGGAAAAACCATTATGTAACCAGATGAGCGTCCAGCCAGTTTCTTCCTAATTGGAATGATTATTAATGCAGGGGGCCAAGAGGCCAGCTGAGTCCTGCGGTCGCCCTTGTGCTGTCTCCTCAGGGAGCCTGACTGTCCTGTGGAGCCAAGGGCCAAATCAATGGCTCTGATTTGAACTACAGCTGGGTCCTCTCTCCAAACATTATCTCCCCCACCACGGGCCATGCTGCCTGCCTTATTGAAATGGATGACTGCTCATATCAACAGCTGTAAGCTGCACACGAGAGAGGAAAGTCATGCATTTAAATGTAACGTGGGCATCAGGTAAACACATAAAAGCACAAACTGTCATTTACTGTTTGATGATGATCCATGATGTAGAGTTGAACAGTTTGACCTGTTTTGATCAGCAGCATCCTTTCTCATCTTCTTTTTCATTTTCTTTCTTCCTCTTTGTCCTTTTTTACTGCATGAATTTATGAGTGCATCAAGTAGACATTATTCACAAGACTTAAGAAGGCATAAGAAACAGTAACTGAACAGGATAGTCTGAAGTGGGCTGTATTCTCAGAAGCCTTTGCTACTCTCTTATTTAAACCCATCCCATCATTATTATAGGCTAAAATGGCTCCAGCAGTTAACACAGCCTTTAATATGTGGTGCTGAGGGAGACAAGAGGCTGCGTTTGTTACAGTTTCAGTTCACCGTTGTATACAGTACATCACAGAATATACAGCATATATGTAGCCATGAAGACTATTTTGATATTGATTCTCATTGCAAAACTGATGCTTAGCTGTACAGACTGCTGAAGTTGTCACATGTAATTCCCACTGCTGAGATTAAAGAGCCAAATCAGACTTATGTTACTCTTATGCTTGGCTTTCCTGCGTTGGTATCGATTGCTAATGTGTTACAGCGCTCACCGCAGTGGTGGCAGTGAATGAGAAGGCATTCGATTATGTGACGACCCCATTAAACAGACTGCTGTGTCAGGCAGCCAGCTTATCACCTTTGCAGAACTGGCTGTTTTACCACGCATGTATATCAGGCTGTGGACTTCCCGACCTGGTTTTTTACACTGTCTGCACTGTCATCCTTTAAACAAGCAAATTGCAGCAAACAAAGGCAGCCTTAAGTAAACTGTGATGCTAACGCTCATGCCAGCGCCAACAGACAAACCAGAGCTCTGCAAACAACAGGAGGCACGAAGACCGAAAGTGTGTTTCTCCTCTCTTCTTCTGCCTGTCAGTATTAAAGGTGTAATGCAAAGTGACAGTCTTTGTTGATATTACCAGAAGCAATTTGTTGAACATATTTGCTGCTTGATGAATTTGGAAATGAAATTCAAACAGGCAGGGTAATGTTACAAATTACTGTTTGATTACCAGAGTGCTATCTTTCTGGGAAGAACAAAATCTCTGATATACAGTAAATCAAATATGTGGTAACATTAAGTTTGTGGTTCAAGTAAATTAATTATGGTTCCTGAATAATTGAGGGAATATAAACTTGAGTTTGCTCTGGAACATACAGTTTCATAATGTAATTCATCCCATCAAAACCAGGAGAACAGCAAGACTTTGTAAGTTATTCTAACCTCAATGCACAGAGGAAGTTTTTATTTGATGTTGGGAATTTACTGTTATTGAGCTGCTTTGAGAAAGTCAGACATTACAGCCCTCTCTCTTCAATTGCACTGTTTTGATGTTTGCTTCTTCTTTGAACCCCTTTAGCCCTGTGTTTTTTTTCCTTCTGAAATGTTACCTAACTTCACATTTTTGAAGACACTTCCCATCCCCAGGTTGCATTTAATACTTGATGGAATTATATGGAGTTGTTAATCTGTGTCTTTCCTCCTCCGGTCACTTTTTATTCCAGCTAAGTGTGAATTGATATGTCATTGAAGAAGATTTAGCGTCACATCCTATTTAAAGAAAAAAAAAATGGTTAGCCGTGACTTTTTCTGTCCTCCTCTTGTCCATCTCATTTTCCTCTCTTCTTCCCCTTAGGGATTTCTATCTAATAGGAATGTAGTTTTCTTTCACTCTCGTTTTTTCTCTCTAAATGTCACATTCGTATTTCTTCCTTGCTTGTGCTGTTGTGTTTTCTGCATTCTCTTAATTAAGATTCCTGTTTGTGTTGCAGCTCCTCACTCATCAGCTTGTTTTTTAGCTTTTCTGTTTCATCTGTTTTGTCAGTGACTTGTTTAAAGGTTAGTAAGTGTAGTTGACTTATGTGTTTTTCTCCTTCTCCTTCTCATCACAAACCGATGCCTTTGTGTGCTTTACGAAAATGAAGTTAAGCTTTGGTGCATCTGACAAGGTCCTGTTCCACTTTCAGGGTTAATGTTGCAGCAGAATTTAGCTGAAAATTTGGAGTTGTCTTTTCTCTTTCTTTGCACCTGAAGTTTGCTCTGCACAGTCTTGCTCTCTGCTCCAGCTCTGCAATTTGTGGCAGCCACTGAGGCAATGACAGGATTGTCAGCCATGGAGCTTTGACCTCTACTCCTCTTTGCCTCTTATCCAGAAAATGGCACACTCGCTTGGCTTAGCCGGCTTGATTTCACCTCAGAGCCTTAGCCTTTAGTCACGCTCTGATAAGTGATTGACTAAAATGGCAGACTGTCACAACAAAGCTCAAACCAAACTCACAAACTTCAGATGTCCTGGTTACCTGCTGATGCTTGTCTTTCATGGTTAAAAAAAGAATAGATTTAGATTCCTCTTCTTCCAAAAGGACATCAGCTTACTAAGCCATGATTTTTTTATGATTATTGAGCAGTCTTATAAGTTCCTTTTGTAATCCTATGATCTTAATAATGTTTGCCTTTAAATTGAGAAGGTATGTTTGTTTTTTACATAGATTTAACTTATTGCATGCACTTCCATTTTAACTAGGGATGGCTCGATGCCACTTTTTCACATACCGATCCGATACCGATACTGCAGCCTTGAGGATCGGCCGATACCGATCCGATACCGATCCAA
>JAPZDY010000002.1:10953571-10963639 GCA_029783645.1 Ctenochaetus hawaiiensis
CAGCAGAAGTAAACATGTTTACAGCATGTTACCAAAAGTGTTTGGTCTCTATAGCTAATTTCTCTGTTCATGACAGTACAAGAAGTGAATTTTTAAACAACTAATAACTATAACTTAACTGAAATAACTTAATTTAAATCAAGGCATTCACTTTATAAAGTAAATGCATAATTATATGAAGCCTTAAAATTGTGCATAATGATGGTCTCCGGTGCCCCTGACTGAAGTGACATTAAGTGTCTGCACTGAGATGAAATGAATGTGGCAAACCTTTGAACTTATTCAGACTCTCAGCCTGCATTTGCCATTCACAGTTGTGACGGTTCTGTCAACTCCAAATGTTGTCGGCTTCTTAACATGAGGATCTGCTTTGTGGATTGTGACACGTATCACTGTTTGCCTATTAAAACCAGTGTACAGGAGGCATTCTTGATTCGGTCTGAAAATGTCAGATATTTCCGTCCCTCTGTTGTGGGGATATATATTAAAAAAAGACAGGACCCTGCAGCCATTGTCAGCTCTTGAAAAGATAAGTCAGGAGTTTTGCATGTATAATACACTGCTGTATTAATGTATATATGTCTGCTCTGGATGCCTTTGGTCTGTCAACACTAGGAAAAAGACATAAGCCTTGCACTATTTAAGGGTTATCTGGGGACGGTGGATGTTCCACAGTTTAGGGTTAATGCCCGGTCTTGTTGTACATTCCTCTTGCTAGAAGAAAAGGTTTTACAGTCACTGAGTTTTCCACTCTGCTCTCTCATGGCACGTTGACTGATGTGACCGCTCCAGTGCCAACCCCCAACCAATACGTCTCTTAGGAGCTTGTTAGCCACGGACCTGCAGTGACCCACACGCCCTCGCTGTTCCCTGGAAGCTTAGAAAGTTACTTACTTTCTTTTTTTTCCTAAACGCCTTTTGCAGATGGGAGAACTAGACTTTAGACAACCACCTGTTTACCTTTTGACTGCTTCCAAGCGCACGCAGAATAAACTTGCCAATAAATAGTTTGGCAAATTGTAGTTGAACAAGGAGTGTTTGTTTTGAATGTGATTGAAAACTCAAACATAATTTTTACACTTCAGAAACTTTTTGCACAAAAAGTCTCTAGTTCGTAATTGTGGAGGAAATTTTGTGACTTTGCTTCCAGATACTGTGTGAATACATAATACAGATAAATAAAAATAGTAAGTTGGCAGCAACAGTAAGCACACTGTGTTGATTGATCCATCATGCACAAGAACGATGCTCAGGCTCAGATGCTGATTGGTGCTGACTGAAGCCCGCTACCTCCTGCTGAGTTTTCCTAAGACCAACTCCCCCCAGTCCCCTCCTTTCCCCATTAGCCAATCGATAAAGCTCTAAGGCACACCTGAACGGCTGCCTCTTCAGTGCTGCTGCTGCTGAATGCATTGGTGGAGTGATGAAGAGGGTTTGTTAGGCTTTATAGAACCTAACAGCCGTCACACAAGCATCTAGAGATGCCTGGTGGTTAAGGCCAAACTTTTAAGAAGACTATTGGAGCAATTATTTCTTTGTGTGTGTGTGTGTGTGTGTGTGTGTGTGTGTGTGTGTATGTGTGAGAGAAAAAAGTGAGTCAGAAGATAAAAAGCAGAAGCAGCCAAATTAGTCATTGTTCAAATCCAGCAGAATGGTTTTGTACCAGCGACCCAGTTCATTCAAAATATTCATCTATCTTTAATGGTTTGTGTCGAGTCATTTGACATAAATAATGTGCACAGGCCAATGGGATGTATTAACCTTTTGAGTCTGTGCATTTGTGGATTGTTGATGGTAATGGAATATTTCAGACAGACTTTCCATGTGTTTAATGTGTTTTTCCCTCAGCTGTAAAAGGGCATCACTCTATTCCTTTTTAATGAACGCTATGTCATTATTTTATTGAAAAATAAATAAAACCTGTAAAAAATGTCTTAAATAATTAAACATTTGAAAAAAAGGTCAAATAATAATAATTATATGAAAAAATAGAACAACAATGATATTACATTTTATTCTACAGCATACGTGATGTCATCTTGCGAGTTCTTATGCAGGTGATATGAAATGCTGCATTTAAGCTTTTTTTTTTATCCAGATGAAGTTGATATGCACTTTTGTTCATTCTGGCTTCCCACTCACACACTGACACACCTCTACAAGTACCTTGCAGTTGCTTCCTCCACTGCTTCCTCAGCTGTCTGCTGTGGGCTGTTGAACCACTCCACTGGGGCAGCAGGGGGGTGGAGTGGCTTGTTGAACACAAACATCATCTTTAAACATTGATGGAGAAAAAACTTGCTAACTTTTGCCCACCCACGTTTCACAAACTTGTCTGGTATCTGAGCACCTTGGCCCGACCTTGTCTCAGCTGCCACAAGGTGGACCTGTCAACAGCTTTTCTGTCTTTCTGGACATATCACACAAACCTTAGCAAGGTCATCATCACACTGTATGCTGGGTTTTTTTAAAAAAATATATCTTTATTGCAGTCAGGTAGTGTGTAGGAGTGTGTTTGTGTATTTTCAGTACAGCCTTGGTTCCCCGTGTGCACCTGTCAGTAAAACTCAACAAGACCTAGAATATAGTAGTGAGAGGTTGGAGATGTAGAATTATTGATGATAAAGCGGGTTCAAACGTTCAGCTGCAGCTTACATTTCCACATGAGTGAATATCAAAGCAAAACTAAGCAAACATCATCAATATGAGCCAGTATTTCTTTGATTATACAATATTTATAGATTTTAAATATGGTGAGATGTTATTCTGCCTTATTACTCATAAATCATGTTCAGTTCATGGAAAAATCAATGATATGCTGATTCATCTGGTCACCTTGAGCATCTAGTTTACTCTGATTTACAATTCTAATATTAATATAAAACAATGCTTGACACTTTCTCTTGGTGTTTTAAAATATACAGTCCACGTATGCTGGTATGAAAAATGTATGGCATTGCTACCAAGAGGAAAAAGTAGTTTGCCTCACTATCCGTTACTGTCCTCCAGAACTCTGAGGGAATACCACGATCGTCATTTAGCATTCATGATGCAGGATTTTCCCCGGTCGATGACTGAAGTGCTGAGTTGAGGAAGGATTTTTCGCTCGATGTATAACATGCCTCAGAGCCCGCAGAAGTTTATGCCTGACAGTTGGTTGGCCTTGAAGTAGGGGGTAAGTGATGCTTTACTGGCAATTTGTTTTGCAGTCTGAGATATTGAATAAGTAGTGTAGCGCCGGGCACCGTCATGCTCCGTGCGCTTCATGGGACTTGGGTAACCTGTTAGATTTATTCTATCTGCACAGCTTTGCTCTCTCTGGAGGCAGAGTGTGCTTCGTTCCTTCTGACACCAATTTGACACAGAGACTCTCTCTGTTTCCAAGATAACTTTTTGCCTAGTCAGTATTGTGCAGTGTGGACTGTTTTACTACTGGAGTTTGATCGTATAAACAGACACAAGTTGCATTTGCAATCTTTCTCCAGTTGTTTATGGTAGAAACAGCTTGAGGCAAAGGATGATTCAGATATAGCAAATAAATAAGAAACATTATCTCCACATTTTACCAAAAATGTACTTGTTATAACCAACAAGTTCAATAAATCCTAGTAAATCTGCCTCTCTGTTGTATTTGTTCAGTGTAAGATGGACTCTCTTATTTATTTCTTTATCGATGCAAAGCTTAGACATCTTTGCATCGCTACACTGTTTATACATTTTCCAACTGAAAGTGGGTCTTAAGTTGTTGTAGCAGCCACATGTGGCAGCAGAACGCAGAGGCTCTTCTGGTAAAATATTTGGTCCAGATAAGAGACCAGCACATGTTAATCACAATTCAAGGTGTAAAACAAAACACTTCTGGCTTATTCAGCTTTTTCAGATACAGACAAGCATGCATAAACATTTTGTTAACTGTGGCCCATTTCGAGCTGCTGAAATTGTTGCAGCCGTGTCCTACTCATTAGGCCCATCACTCATGGTGCACATTATACCAGAGGCAGTATGAACACAGAATCATCACTCTGCTGTGCAACGTGCTTGCTCAGGTGAACAGAATAGGTCTGAATAATTCATGAAAAAAAAACACCTAAAAAATACACACTATCAAAGTAAAACCACCATGGGTGCATATGCAGTACACACACATAAACACACATGTTTTGCCTTACATACTTTCTTCAGACTTTGTTCTCTCTCTCTCTCTCTCCCCCTCCCTCTCTCTTTCTCTCTCTCTCTTTGTCCTTGTCATCCATTCAGTTTTTCACATGTTGTCTCATAATTGGGGACATTTGTTGCTGCTTCTGGGCAACACTGTGGCACATCTATCACACCCCGCACATGTTACACACATCAGCACAGACACACACACACACACACACTCATATAATGCCCGAATGGAGAAACTCCTGTGTTGTCTTCAACAGCCCCTAATTGGGAAGAAAAAATCGAGTTCATGAGTGCTTACCGCTGTTCTCTGATTTGACAAAGTGCGTTGCTCCCAGCAAGCATGAATTTGCCAAAATCCGTCTTGAACATCTCTGATTCTGAGCCAGGATTTTTTCTTTTCTGAGCTGTTTGACGCCTCAGCTTTTTTGATTTGAGTTTCATTTCATTTTCCGCTGTCTTCCTGTTGCAGGACTTTGATCAGATAGCTCTTAGTGAACTAAATTCGTTCCAAAAAAAAAAAAAAACAAGCCCATGCCAAGACACATTGCAGACATGTGACTGGTGACCTGATCAACAGGGGACCAAGTCATGTTCAAGAGAAGCAGAATTTCTTTATGCACTGCTCAAATGCTATGAAGCAAAAAACAAAAGATACTGACCTAATCTAACAATAAGCAAATTAAATTAAATTAGTATCAATTTTTAAAATTTATGAAAATGATAATCCATCGTTCAAACTAATGCAGCGTTCAGCCCAGTTTAAAACTCCCTGTTGGACAATACCAGTTGCTTGAGTCCAGACTCCCTGCTTTGAGAGAAATTACACAGCAGGCAGTTTAATGTCTTCAATATGGCATCAAATCCTCCTGCCAAAAACTCAGCCACATCAGCGGGGAGAAGAAGACAGTGCCAGGCAGGTTTTCTGGAGAGTTCCCAGTTGTCACAGCTCTCTCCTGCTGTCTGTCACTGACAGCCCAGTCCAAAGAGCAACTGATTACACTGAGCAGGCAGGGCAGGAGTCAAAAGCATCTATGGTCATCATTATGATTCTTCTGGTATTTTTAGATACATAATTGAGTTTACATCTCAAGCTCAATTTTGCACAATAAATTGAAACATAAAATTGGTGACTAAATTGTTCTACATAGCTAAATCTACTGTGATTGTCATTTTTTAGTGAACTGTTAAAGTTGTTTTTGGTCAGAGTAAAACCCAGGTTATTCTATCTGCATAAATTGAAGTAAATGCCACATCTGATTGTGGTTCTAAACCATTTTGTAAATAATTGGTAATCTTGTTAAATAAGTAGTCTTGTAAATTTAGGATATAAGAAATTTTCTTTGTCTGCCAGTTAAAAATTCAACTGAGTAGATTTAGAGGAAAGCCTTGCAGGACTACATACTTCCCTTATTCAGACCCACTCTGCTTTCATTTACATTGCCCTCTATGCATCTCTGCATACGCATTAGAACCAGTTAATGGACACCATGTTGCATGCATGAGCAGAAACACAGATGTGGTTGTCAGTAGCAACAGTGTCACAAACCACAGAAGATTCTTGGGTGTCATCAAACTCTACTGTGGTTCATGTTATTCACAGAGTGCTGCCTCTCTTCAGATAAAAGGCACATCATGAACATAAGAACATACGTAACAGAGTCCATCAGTGTCCCAGCTATTCCAGTCTTGTTTATGTCATGGGTTGGTGTTATTATTGTGCCTGCATAGTAGTAACTTGTTATCTCTCAGCACTGGCTTTGGATGCTCACTTCATTTCCCTTCATTTTGAGATAAAGAGACTGGAAAACAGTTTGTGTGTGTGTGCATGTGCATGTTTGTGTATTAAAGAGGCAGAGAAAGAAAAAAAATAGCGGAGGGAAATGGCCTCCTGAAAGGCCTCTGTAGGTAAATCTGCTTCAAATTTTCCCATTATGCTAACTTGTGTTTTAAAGAGACAAATGCAGAGAGCAAGAGAGGAAAAAGATGGCAACAGACACTAAGAAAAACCCAGAGCGAGGGGGATGAAAGTGAACTAGAATGAAGAGAGATGAAGTCAGAAAAGAGTGAATTTACAGAAGGTGAGAGGAAGCACAGACAGACAGGGAGATGGAGAACGAGCTGAGATTGGGAGGCAGGAGCAGCGGGTCCTTTTGGAGTGGAGGAGGATGTGCAAGAGATGATAGACAGTCAGTGGATGAAAGAGAAAAGTGAAGAAACAGAGACGGGTATTTGTCAGGTGTTAGTGAGTTTGAAAGTGAAGGGAGAGAGTAGAACAGAGAAGAGCCTCAGCAGATAGCCTCTCATCAGAGAGGGATGGAGGAGTCGTTACTCTCTGAGATGAGTTGGAGAGGAGTGGGTGCTTTATTTCATAAGAGAAAACTTGCTCATGCGCGTGCATGAGTGTGCACGCGTGCGCATTTGTGTCTTTTTCTGTGAAGTTGAGAGCTATTGAGTAGCAGGATAAGTGTTTTTGCTATAAGAGCTAACATTTCCTTCTGTCAGCTCACACTGACAACATGCACACTCATGTCCCTTAAGTTCTTCTGTGAAAGGTCAGTCATGTCTTTCCCACCCTTTCTCCTCTCTTAGTTTTTTCTTTTTTTTTTTACCAAATATTCTTCTCTTTCACTAATTACAAGTCCATCAGCTGCACTGTGACATTATTTTATTTAGTGTTAAGTTACTATCTTTCAATCTTCCTACAGACTTGTCACAGTATAAGCCTGACAGAGAAGGAGACAGAAAATGTATTTGAGCTGCTAGAAGGCTTTTAATGTGAAACAGCAGCACGTATTGAGCTGCAGTGATGATGGTGGTAATACAGAATCGTTTACAAAGGATTGACAGATGATGGATGAGTATTGCTGTGAAAAAAAAAAGAAATTCAGAGCAGGAAAGGCAAGCGCTGAGAGCTTGTTATTTTACTGATTTTACCAAGTCATGTAAATATGTGAGGTTTTCATCAACAACGGCCAGATCTGAAAACAAGGAGGCTTCTTGTTTAAAATATGCCAAAATACAATAATTAAGGCCTGTCATTAATTTTTACTTATTTCAAATGGAAGTCTTTTTTTTCTCGTTAACAAAGTTATATGTGTGAGAATACTGTATAGACACGTACAAATGGCAACACTCGCTATCGTACAGCAGCGTATATTTTTATTATTTATCTCTTTTGGTGTCCCTCTCAACGACAAGGTCCTTCCCCTCACCCTCACCCACTCTGCAATTACATTCCTCCTTGATTGAGGAGATAGAAACTTCATCTTCATATATTGTCGTTATTCCCTGACATCTCTCCTTCTTAACCTTCCTCCTACTCAGTCATTACTCCCTGTGTCTCTGCCTTCCTCTCATTTTCACCCCCCTTCCCTCCGTTTCCCTTCTCTCACGCTCTCACTTGACATATCTGCTCGCATTCAATCTCTTTCTCTTGCTCACTTCCTTTTGTCTGTCCACTTGCGTTTCGCCGGCTCAGGCAGCTTTAAAGCAGGTTCTGTGCTGCCCTGGTCATATCCAAGGGGAGGCTGACGTCGGAGCACATTAAGCGACACGGTGGCATTAATAACTGGCTGGAGATTTCATGGACAAATGCTCAAATAAGAGAAATTATATGACCTGAAATTACAAGTGCACATCTTTTCCTGAGTGATGATTCAGAGAAATCAGCCACAATAAAGCTCTTAAACCACTGCAGTTCCTCCTAATGTTCCTTTGTTTGTTCTCCGTGATGATTGATGAGGTCATATTGATGCTTTATTGATCATAGATTAACTTAGATACAGGTGATCATAATTGCTCCACATCATCAGTATGAACAAATACTGAACTTTTTGCTTTGAGATTTATCTTTAATAGCCTGTCTGTGTGTGTGTTAGTAGAAATCTGGTTGTAACTGCTACCTCTTATTTTCCTGTTGTTGTGATGATTCATTTTAGAAAAATAAACTTAACTGGAGCTTTTAAATCAGTGTGCAGCATTTTCTGTGCTCTCTGTGCTGTAACGACATATATGTCACCTGGGCTCTACACACACAATAATGGAGCCAAAGAACAAGTGGTGAAATCTGTGAGTTAGATGTAAGGATAAAAGATTAAGTCAAGTGTGGATTTAATTTTAAATAAAATCTGAAAAAAGTAATGTAATATCGGTCTGCACCCATTGTCCTTTAATCAGTAGAAGGACAAGCCAGCACACCTTTACATTAACTTAATAATGAGGGGCTTAGAGTTTTATGTTGATAATGTTTTTGTGATGTTTGTGTACTTATTTGTCTGTTGTCTGTTATATTGTAGCTTTGAATGCACATGAATTGTTAAAAAAAGTCCTTGACACATTTCAATGAATGCGAATGGCCCATGTGATTTACAACCCCAAAATGACCTTGACCAGACATCAAATAATGACAGTGAACTGATTTCATGCAGAGATCTTTATTAATTTCTGGTATTTTTCACATCCTTTTTTGCATAATAATCTCACATATTTCTTCAGTGGTGTACATCAGACAGTTGTGCTGTTTTTAAAGTCCAAGGACGACAGCCCTGTGATGTTACAGACTGATGACATCCACATCATTCAAGTTTAATCTTGACAAACACCATCCATTGAACTTGGACTCAAACAGGGACCTGAGCTCACAGAAGATCATAACAGTTTGATTAGTAATATTGTTATTTTTGACTGAACCTCTTCTGTCAGACCTGCCCCTCAATGCAAGAGACTCAATTATGAACCAAAAGTGACAAAAATAGAATACAGAATTTTCACTCAGAACATTTTAAAAATTGGCTTTTTAGATGAAATATTATGTAATTCTAGCAGATTATCATAATCTACTATATTACACATAGCAGGACTAAGGATAAGCTGCGAACAATACACATAACACCATCATTTAATGTGTTCAGCAGAGGCAAGAGGATGTGAAAGAAACACAACAGCCTTCCAAGGTCCTCTGGAGAATGCTACACTTGAATAATTTTCCTTTGAGTCATAATTGCTGTTAAAAGCTTCTCATGGAACACATTTAGTATAGATGGTATTTATTAAATTAAATGAGGATTTATTTTCAATTTTACCTTCTAGGTTTTTTGCATAATTGCATAGGGGTAATTATTCAAATATCTTCACATTCATTCTTGAGGCAAATTTCAAATTAGTTTATTAAGAATCCGCAGTGTCTCTGTTTTTTTTTTTTATTAGCATGGTTGGTTAAAGTAATGTGGTTTAATACCAAGACCCAGGGTGTAATTTGCTAATATTGGAAGACAATGTTTTGTCAGAATGTCATAAAGTGATATGTTTTGATAAAAATGAACATTCAAGATTTAAAGGAATAGTTTTGTGAAAATAGCTTCAGACAGACAAATGGGAATTGATGTAATAATTAGCAACAAAAGAGAAACATGTTTTTCCAACTTTGACGAAATGTTTTTTATTTTAGAAAAATGTTATTTTAGATCTTCAGCAAACTGTTATTATTACTTACCTGCAAAACAGTCAGAATGCATAAAGAGCTTTCACACTGGATCTTTTTAATTAAGGACCCGGATGTCAATTAAAAATGGCTGCCTCAGCTTCTAACAGTGAACATGTCATCAACACATGAGGTGAACTATATCCATCGTCACAGCTACAGCAGGCTGAAGAGCATCAGTAAAGATGAGAACACAGTGGATATGGTTCAATTTAGGTGTTATTTAAAGCCAGTCAAAGGAGATGTTGTCAGCGGATTCAGGCTACATCACCATTCAGCTTCCTTAGAGGAGCTGTCACACAGCTCTCCATCTTCTAAAGTGCTTTGGTTTCAGGGACAAATACGATGTTGAAGTGGCCGTGCTCAGGCCATTTTAAAGCTGGCACCTGCATCTGGTCTGTCATGGAGTTCGGCAAATGGGC
>JAPZDY010000002.1:10963781-10984885 GCA_029783645.1 Ctenochaetus hawaiiensis
AATGGGCCATTTTTCACCCTGTGTGCAGAGGTGATGTGTTCATTCCTCTGATGGCCACGGTGAAAATGACATTCACGTGCTAACAAAAGCCCGCTTGTCCTCGGTTGAGTCTTTTGGGCAGTAGCTCATTTTCTCCTGAGTGTCCTTATACAAACTAATAACATCCCCAGCCTACACGCTTCCTTTGAATGGCCCGCCTAGTACATTCAGCACCCTTTCATTACAATATGAATTGACAGTGAGTTTTCTTGAGATCGGGAATGGTTAGCGTGGGTGTCTAAACGTTAAGAGCTAGCTCCCCACAATCACTCCCCTGGTCCATTAGTTCCATTTATCTGCAGAATATTTATAGGGCACCTTGAATTGGGGTCTTGAGGCAGGTGATGCCGGGTGGAGAAGGCCTGTCCTGGCTGTTGGTGATTAATGCATGAATCCGGGAGCTTTATCACAAGTCCGGCAGCAGCCTCGGGAACTGAGAATGTCAGTGCAATTAAAGGCGAGTGGCAGACGTAAGAAAAGAGAAGGCAGTGCATATCTGCAGATTGCAGACCGAGCAGGGGAACATGGGCGGCTCAGTGAAGGTTCCAGCATCAGCGCCTATTCATTCCTTAATCACCTCCACTACTCATTAGGGCCTTCTTTTGTTCCAGCCGTCGTCTCTTCCTGCGCTGTGCCAGCAGATAAAATATGGCAGGCTCAGACGAGAGAAGAGCTTGGGGAACCCCATTAAATGGTGACAGAGAAAGGACAGAAAATAAGGAGGGGAAAAGGAAAGGTGACGTTGGAGTGGTGGACTCAGCTAAGGAAGGAGAGAGGACTCAAGGGAGAGGAGGTGGTGACAGGGGTGTGAGACACAGACAGAGATAAGTGTGCGACCATGAAGCCTTGTAATTCCTCTGGATTTTTCCCTGAGGACTTTTGGAATGCTTAACAAGAGGAGCATCACAGTCTGCAAAGTCTTTTTTTTTTTCTTAACTATAAAGGGTTCAGCTCATTTAAAGTGTGACCATTGAATTACATCCACCATAATCTTCACAACCCTGTGAACTTGAACTCTATGTGAATGTGGACTGCTGCCTTTTAGTGGTATAGTAACTGGCTGAAATTCAGAGGTTTATATTCAATCGTTCTACTTCTTAACAGAGCATCGGAGCCCTCTCCCTGCTATGTAAATGTATCAAGATCCTCCATAAGATGAAGTCTGTTATCATTATGTCTGCTTGATGTCTTTCATTGAGTGAAGTCGTCCTGCGGGCTTGAACCTGTCAGAGCCTCACAGAGAGAAAAGAAGAAGAGTAATGTTTTGCATCTGTTGGTGCCAGCAGCTGAGGACTATGACAGCTGTGTTGCATTGATATAATGACCACACAAGTTATTATTACCCCAACTACTGTCTGGTAATGCTGTAGAGGTGGACATATTTGTCCATGTAAATATCGTAATACTTCTGCTTTAATAAAAAACAATCCATGTTGATTAAAATGTGCATTGAGAAAACTAATATTAAATGAGATCTGCTTTTTGTGGCACCCACAGCAACAACACTCAAACTAAGGTGTCAAACTAGTGTCTGACTATTTCCTTCAGCTCTACGGATTATCTTTTGATCGACTGCTAAATATTTGGATCCCCATGAGCAAGAGTCTGAGTTCTGTTAAAAATTCACGATGAAGCTTGCAGTTTGAACTAAATCTTCCTCCTGTCTCAGCGAAGCAAAGGAGGCCTCACTGCCTTTATTTTTGAGGGAATAGTTTATTTGGGGAGATGCATCCCTCTTTGACAAGGATTTGGTGTTTTATCCCTGCTGAGAAAAGGAACAACGGGGGGCTCTTGTTGACAAAGGTTGAGCCCTCCATTCATGTTTTGCTGCAGTATTGTAAAGGTTAGCATCAGACTCCCATAGGAATCAACAGTCAGGTAGGGCCACAGAAGAAGCACATCCAAAGTCTTGATCTCGTTCCAAAGGAGATTAAAACAAGTTTCTGGTGTTAACCGAGGGGGAAAGGTGACAATATACATTTCAAAGTTACCACAAACTTCACAGCTACCGACAGGCTTCAAGCAGTATTATAAAGCAGTAGTATACAGATATTCCAACACATTGTAACACTCCGGTACTTGGTCAAGACCCCCTTAAAGTACTTGGTACTCTGTTAGTACCCATTTGTGAAGCCTCTGTGCAACCTACAGCTTCCTGACATGTGGTCAGCCTTGTGAAACAGCCACTAAAAAGTGATGCAAAGAGGCTTTTACTCAGCTGCTGTTTGTAATGAGTTGGTAGTAAGAAGTGGTTGATAATTCTGTCATGAAATATTTCAGATGATTAGACTCCTTTAAACATAACAATTTAGGGTAAATAACAGGATTTAAAATTGAAATTAAAATAGTTATTTTCATTGCTCTTTAATCAGTTTGTTTTTGAATGTTTATTAAATAATGAAATAAGACACATTCTTAATAGCATAGAAAGCCTTTATTTTCATCGTATAAAAATACACCAAAATTAGGAGAGCTATGCCTGATCAGTGTGATACAAACAAAAGAGAGACACATTAAAATAATAAGTAATACATTCGCAGAAAACCTGCTGAGCACATTGCGACTGTGTACTAGAAAAAGACTGTATTGTTTAAATAATCAGATGTCTGAAAATAAGAAAAGCTTTTTTCATGGTGAAATGTTTCATCCTTAATTTGTTTTTTTTTTTTTGCCTATCTAAAATATCAGTACTCAAAAATGCTCAATTTTTAGTTAGATAGATAAAACATAAATGCACCAACATGTTTGATTTGGGAACAAGCAAGTGTTAGATATTTTTCCTTGAAAACATCAAATTAAAATATTCATGCCAATCAAGTGTTTCAACAACAATAATTTGGAGATGACCCTCAACTTTAATGGTAACCCATCCCCATTGGTTGTACGAACAGAAAGTGACAGAGGTAGTTATGTTAAGACTTGGGGGTCAGGACAGAAGTTCAAACTTTGCCTCGCTGCATAAAAGTGGGCTTAATGGTCAGATTGTCTGTTCCTGATAATTGAATGTCAGTAAATTTCCATAAGTGGTTTTTATTCCAGGAAGGAGCTGTTTTACACCTCACATTTGGTCTTTCTGTACAAATAGACCCTGTTTGGCAAGGACACACTGATTTGGATAATTGCATCATTACAAAGCCACATGGTGTACCAAAGTAGTTTTGGTCTTGTGGCCAGATCATTATTTATTTCATCACTGCAGAATTACCTTTTCTCTCAGATGTGTGCTCGGCTGGTAAACTGCTTATTATTGATAAAGTGAAGTGAGGAAGTTTGATGGAGAGGAAAATGGAAGCAAGCCACAAAGTGTGATAAATTCTCATCAGTGTTACAAAAAAACATCTCCGCTGCAGTGCAGTTCATTGCCTTCTCATCAAAGCTATATATCTTTTTGGGGATTTTTACAACCCGTGCCTTGCACTGCTGTTATGTACACATAAATCTTTTCACACAGAAACAAAAAACAAATGCAACTTTGATGTGAGGAAGCAGTAAGGACGGAACTGAAAAAGCTGACGTGAACTCCAAATTATTTCTGACAAGCTGTCCGTGTTATTTGTGGCTTAAAAGTGGAGCTTTAGATGGCTTCGGTTTGAAGTTATTTGCTGTTTCCAGTTTTTAGGAATTTCAATCAGTGAGTATGCAGACAGTCTTCAATACTGGCTTGTTTCTTTTGTTTTAGTAACAGTGTATAATGCATGCATTGTTTTATTTGTGCAAACATTTGTACTCTCTCTAATTTTCTGCCACAGATAAAAAAATGCATGTGAAGCAGACATCCACACTTGCAGCGATATGATAGGTGAACCTGTGTCTCTGTCAGATAATATTCCAACTGGCATGCGAGGAAATGAGGAAAGAACAGAGACAAGATGGAAGCAGAAAGAGGAAATGATGCTCTTATCTCAAATCCTTAATAGATCACCCCAAACGTGATTTTTATGACAAGTGTGAGTAAAGCTTTGTGGAAAGCTTCACACTCGAGGTGCAGCGTAGCAGTTAGCAAATGCAGGGCGCCGGAACAACAAAAAAATATTATGTTTGTGATTGTTTCTACAGCTCTTTTTGATTATCAGCACCTGATTTCTCATCCTGTCTGCTCGTCTGTCTGAGATAGAGACTAAAAGATCAATAGAAGACACTTGGATATTACCAGGCACAAATATGCAGCGTGTTGAATAGCACATTGATTCAGAGACATGGAAAGTGAGCCAGAAAACAGCTGAAAGTACAATTACCTGCTTGATAACTCCATGTAGCTTAAGAAATTGCCATTTTCATTGCTATGTGCTCATACACACACACACAAGTGCACATCACGTCGTGCATCATTGCAAGGTCTGAACGCTGAAGCAACAATAAGAACAGCAGCTTCACTATTCTCTCTCCTTATCTCTAACATCCAATTTGTCTACCAGGGAACAGGAATCATCAAAAGATGTTTGTAGCCGAGCAAGTGATAATTATTTGTTGCTTCTTGTACGTTACACCTGCACGGCTCTGCAAGAGCCGAAATCACAAAGTACAGCTGCAGCGTAGAAAAACATTCCTCCCTCCATAGCTGTGACTGTGTATCCAAATGATGATTTGAACTGTTTCTGTGTTGGAGTCCATCATTAGTGGGAGATCTGTCTCACAGGAAAATTGTTTTTTTGTTCACTTTCTCAGTAAACACATTCATATTAGGCGATGATTGCCCACAGATGTACAGACGAGTTGTTGTATCTGTTGTAACATCACGTTTATGTCACATTGATATGATGATGAGAAAACATGTTGAACTGCAACTGTCATTTACTTTGGTTTAACAAGCAATTTTCATTTGTATTTCTGATGCAACAGTGTGAAAGTAAAAACTCACTTGATGCAGAAAAGAGGTAAAAACCAGAATATATGAAAACGACAACTTTAAATCTGATCTGAAATGACCAGTTTTCCAAGTAAGTGAAGACTTGTGAAAACAATACCCAGCTTAGTAAGAAATCAAGTACAATTCTCAGCTGTCATTTGGAAGTTTTACACCAATATTTTAATTTCAACCAAAGTTTATTGCAAATGCAATAAAAAAAAATCTCACGTAACAACTGAGTTCAGTGTCTTGCATGTGTTTCTGCTCTCCTGCACTTTAGCTCTTGCTCTCCACCCCCATTAAAAAACGCTATGCCTTTCTTGTTCCTTTGCATTTATTCCACCAAACTCTTCCCCTTCCCCCCTGATAAGCTGTTAAATGTAAGTGAGAGCCTATCAAGGGCACAATGTAGGACTGATAAAACATTTTCATGAGGCTACTGGGCAGCAGTGGCTTGAAGCTAGCAGATAACCATGTGCTGTGAAGTTATGCATTATTTGAAAATATGCTGAGTGTGTTCCTGGTGCTAGAGGCCGCACCGTGGGCAGGTTTAAAAAAAATCATATGTTTGTACAGTGTTGGGCGGAAAAGTGTCGTGCGTAGTTTTAAAAAATAAAAACAGCTCTCATGCGCTCTTACCAGTCTCCTTAGGTGGGGACAGATGGCTAGGTTGTTATTTGTTGCCCTACGACGTCCAGCTCGACAAGCACTATGACTGATCACACCATAATCACAACACACACACACACACACACACACACACATATAGACCTAGACCTTGAGTTCTTCACCTAGACACCTCTGTGCTCAGGTAGTGCAAATACGTCAACCAGGAGCAGTGACATCTTAGTTGGAGGCTAAGATGACTGATGGTAGAAGAAATGAGAAGAGGAGGAGGAGGAGGAGGACAAGGTGGAGGCCAGAGAGGAGCAGAGGTTGAACAGTGATGTGAAAGAGATGTAGTTTGCTGAAATGTGAGATGAGCAAAGTCTTAAACCTAAAAAGTTCGCTTCAAAAACCGACACTGTAACATTTAGAGAGACCTTTTGAGAATCTTATTTTAGAATAAAACTCTTCATGCGTCTCTGAGCCGTACTGGGAGGACGGCGGAAGTAGACTGAACATTTTGAAACGACAGAATCATTTAAGCAAAAACTTTTATGTGAGCTGACCCGGAGCAGTGCAGTCAATATGCATTCACTGCGTACAACCGGGTGAGGCTGGCCAAAGCTATATTAGAAACCACTGAACCTCACCAGAAATCCAATCACACTCTGGTCATAAAAATGCTAATGTTTATATGCAGCAGTCTCCCAAAGTAGCGACTTTGTTTGTGTGCCTGCATGTGTTTAAGCTTGTACGCTTTCCCTACAGCGGTGTGTTCACGCTCCCTCAGAGACAGTAGTTGTGTTGATGAATGGTAAGCTACTGTGGAGCTAGCACAGTGTACGGAGTGAGGAGTGAAAGTTCGTTGTGTGCGTATTGAGAAGAATGATGTGGTGTAGCACATTAATCATTTTGTTTCCCAGATGTCTTCATGCATTCTGTGCTTAGAGGAGAAAACTCACACTGATGAGGACTTTAATGTATCGCTCATTCATGCACTTTGGGTGCACGCAGGCTTTTCCCCCCTTCTCTCATTTTACTATTGCTGTCTCTTGAGTGGTAATAAATGTGAGAAATAGATTTTACAGCTCTAGTTGCAAACCAGCTCTGCATGCTTCCACTAGCATTTTTCATAGAGAAACGCAAGTTGAGTTGAAGGTAATTAGTGAGATCGTATGAACATTTGTGGGGTCAAAGATGGGTCAAACTCTTGGTTTGATTTTCTTTAAATTATTCAGTATTTCAAAGGATCTTGCAGCAAGTGATTGAGCTTAAATCTTATTTTCAAGAACTATCTGTCTCTCTGTTTTCTTCCATAATCCCTCCTTGTACGTTGTCAGTTAAGTTAACTCTGTTTGTCATCTCTTTTTCTCGCAGATCCCTCATCCCAGCCGAGGCAGAAGCCGCCGGCCACTGACCTCTGCTACAAGACTGAAATCAGCAGCCTAATGGACTTCAACTCTCCGGATGCTTCCCTGGACAAAGGTAAGAATTTGTTGGAAGTTTTGTTGAACCACAGCCTGTTAACTTGCAGAAAGGCTTTTTTTTCCCCCTGCAGTGCCACAAAAGAGGGATTGCAGTGACAAGGCAGAGCAAACTTATGTATCCAAGAATATGCATGCAAATATACAGGATATACCCAGACATTTGCCCCTGAAAATACATTTTCAGGGCAAATGTCTGAACATACATTTTTCCTTGAGGAAGTCCACAAGGGCTTAAGGCTGAGATAAGGTACCTTTGTAAAAGGTAGGCCAGAAATTCATGACGGGGTTAGACCAAAAGTTACACCTCTAGCACCCCTACAGTCATCAGTCCCTCACCCGTTTGCACCTGTCAATGCAGCACCAGGCGTCCATTACACATTCTTCTACTGATGAATCTAACCAGTCCTTTGTTTGAAAAACATTGCAGGCAATATTTGGAGGTAATCAGAGTATAACGAAGGCCTGCCTCTTAATTAACTCTGTGTGCACATTGGTATTGATCCAGGAACTGAACCATAATTGAACAGTATTTATGTTTATGTGTATGTGCACTTTGTATTCTTGCTGTCTGGCCTCCTGTTGCACGCTTGGTTAGTCCAGCAGGGCAGAAATTATAACTCTCACAGTAGCTTGCACAATAATAATACCAGGAGTAAATAATAGTTCTGGCTGAAAATGCTCAGAGTGCACACTTAAGTACATGTACGGATGTAGAGACTCAGAATGGTGTCAGTAAGTGTAAATTTCATGTAATTGGTTAAACATGTTGGAAAGTTAGTAGTGATACAATATTTTAAACACATCAAGAAGCAATTTATGTACATTTTGCTCAATTTCATTCACATTTTCCTAAATTCTTGTTGAATCTACACTGTGTACATATCAACCACAATACAATGCTGCTGTAAAACTTCAGTCTGTATATTTAAAAACACTCAGATCTGTTTAAATGATCACACACACAAACCATTATAATCATAAAGAATGTACCCTTAAGCCTCTTGCAGCAGCTGTTTACACTTTGTAGATTCTACATTTGTCCAAATTCATCAAAAGAATTGTTTAATTTCACTGAGCTGAGTCAGTAGTTGCCTCTCTACATGTATTTCATGGCTCTCAGCTTGTGGAGACACTCTCATGGTTCTTATAAGGACAGTCTGAATTGTTATTGCTTTTACATTTAATGCATTCATGCCTTCCAGTCCTCTTGTAAAATTATGCTACAATATGGCAGTAAATACTTTGCGGTTCCATCCTCATCTGTTTTTTTACAGTTCTACTGTTAGTGTTCAGTCCCCATGAAGCGTCCCAAAAGCAGCCTATAAACTCTGAAGTCTTTACTTATTCCCAGTGCTCTTATCTAAGTGGGTGGTCAGACGAGTCTTGCGTTAGCGACACCAACTCTTCCGACAGACACAGCTACAGTAGTTTGTCTGTTTCCATGTTCCAACCCTTTCATGACAAAAGCTTCTTTTTAGGAGTTAAAGTCTTGTAAGTGACCATCAAAGTAACTAACCATGGCACCAGTATAAACATGTCTCATGGATTGTGGATCCTTGCCAGCTCCAGTATGGATCTCTAGTGTCACTCAGAGAGCCCGCAGGGGCCCTTTTCCTCATTAGAGTGTCCTGCTTAGCCGACTGTTTGGCTGCCAGATCTCTCTTCACTCCTTTAAGCGTCTGTCTCTGGTGCAATGATACTGAGAGTGTTCCAAAGAAAAGTGTTGCTGGTTCTTTGGTTACTGTGACGTCTTTGTACAAATCTTGTACTAAACTGCAGTGGTGGAAAGTAAATAAATTAAGTTACTCAAGTACTGAACTTAAGTACAAGTTCAAGATGCCTGTGATTGAGTATTTTCCATTTTAAGATTAGTTACACACAATATTTTGGTCTGAAAGCCTTAATTTACTGGTTACTTTTAAGTTCAAGAATTTATGCTTATCATTTACTGTTTTGCACTTATGTTATGTATTAGACTATCTAAAAGTGTATTAAGTTATTCAAGTCGCATTTCAGTAATTCACTGTATGATAAATGTAACACTCTAATTGAAACCATTTTTGATAGGTATTAATACTTTAGGTAAACTTTGCTGCAAATTCTTGTGCACTTTAACTTAAGTGAGACATTAAGTAAGACTTTGCATGCAGATCTTTTCTTTGTGATGGAGTATTATTACTAGTGGTAGTACTTTTACATGAGTAAAAGATCTATGCTTCTTTAAGCACTGCTAAGCTGACGTCTTCAAGTGTCTGTATCAGACTCGTAAAATTACAGAAACTGATGTTTCTACACTAAACTAAACTAAACTAAAACTAAAAATGATAAACTTACAGACTAAACTGAGAGATTATTTTACATTAACATTTATATTTGTATTGTTTGGGGATCATTTGAAAATGAAAAGGGCAGATACTGTAGTCAGTGGGGATAGTTATATGCACTAGTTCATGCACTTTTGTAAGTCACCACGTTATAACTCTCCTTCAGCACAAATCAGCTGATTCACTAAGTCTGTGGTCATTTGCTGGGTGCTGCAAAGGTGCAGACTCAGGAAGAACACTTCCACACACACCAGCAACCCCTGCAGTGGCCAAGGCCACGTATATCACTACAAGTTTCATCAGAATGAGAACAGGGGACTCAGGGGCTGTGCTATCAGCAAATTCATCTCAGGTCTGCAGCAAGAGAGAGACAGGAGAGGAGAGAGGAAACAAACTTAAGCAGCGAGCACTATCATTATGGAGACAGGTGCTGCTTCTGCACATTAGCTGGCAGTGATGTCACTCGCTGGCTGAAAGCATGGCTTGTGGGCTTGTTTAAATATGAAGGTCAGTACGAAGAGTTCGAACAGGGCGTTCAGAAAAAAACAGGCCTAGAGACAGAAAAGGAGAAGGAGATGGATGGAAAAAATGGTACAGAACACCAGGAGGAGGACAAGGAGAGAGACTGCATAAAGACAAAGTATCACCTGAATATGTGTTCTGATTAATGAGAGAAAATTGTACAGCAAAGGGGTGAGAGAGAGACAGAAATTGAACAAAAGAACAATAAAGAAAGGGAGAATGTGAGTGTGTGTGTGTGGGCGTGTGGGTGTGTGTGGGGGGCCTTTGCTGAGCACTTTTTATTTTTCTCATGCGCTGACACTTTCTAAAACACCTGCCCCCATCCAAGCCCCCTTACAGCCATTGGGAGAGTGGCACTTAAATTGCCTCCAGCAACGATATCCAGGCCTCTCCACTGTAATTTACACACATTAGAAACAGTTACTCAGAAAAGCTCCAGCACAACGGCTGCGGTTAGACTCATTAGAAATGTGACTCATTTCATTATGCGAGAACACAGTAGCTGGATATTGTTTATATCGTCATCTTTTTAAAAAAAAGCAGATTTTGAAGAGGTCACACTCACTTTGCAATCAAAATCTTGCAGAATTTTGATATTCCAGGCAGACTCGTACAACCGAAGAAAAGAGAGAAGAGGTAGCAGAGAGATGAGATTGCAGGGGAGACAGAGTCATTACAGACGTACAGTGGCAGTTTCACACTGTGGATTCACAGACGTGTGATCTCAAAAATTGTCCTTCAGCGTTTGTGGACAGAGGGCTTCTCTGTATTCTTGTGTTTCCTCCAGCCTTTCTATCAAAGGTTACTGAGAGGTTGAAACTGGAGCAGAGCTGGAGTCTGATTATCTGCAGTCTTTGTCACCTTCTAACTACTTCATTAAAGAAGCTGCTGACAAGTGCAGCAGACGGATTGTAAAGTCAAAAAGTTAAATTTTAAGACCTAATTTGAGCAGTCATCGAATGAAGTATTATTTTCTTCTTGCTGTTTTCCTCTTCTCTTTTATTATTGCATCTATTTGGAGGCACGTTGCAACACGACAGTATATATATTGTCCTTACAAAATAATGCATTTGCCATTGCCATAAACTGGATTATGGTATAAAATCCAGAGCTTTGTTGTTCAATTCATATCATTCAAGACTATCAATCAAGCAACTTTCATACCAGAAATGCAGTTTTGAAAATGTTTGTTTAAGCACAGTTAGTCTAGCACACTCTGAGTACACTATGGGTTTTCATTCATTTCACCGTAATGACCATTGCTAAGCACTCTGCCTGCTGCAGGGCTGAATGTGTGTGATGTATCAATGCATCCAAAATTGCCAGGTCTCAGACTGTCTGAAAATTTTGTTGTAAGCACATCACTTTCTCTTTAGCAAACGGACCAGAAACTGCCAATGGGCATTCAGTGACCTCTGCCTGATAGCTCAGCAAGCCTTCTGTCTGCTGGTAATAGAATCACACCAAGTCACACCAAATGTACTTTGAAGCACAAAACTGATATCAAATGCCAAATGTAAAAAAAAGAGACATGTTTGTGTTTGAAAACATACTTGTGGCAGAGATGTTTCAATTAATTCTAAAACTGATTCCATCAGCTAAACTTTGTGTTTCAGCCAATATCCATTAGTGATTCAGTGACAATGCATTGAATATTAAATATATTATTGTTTATCCTTAGTTGAGTACTACTTATTTCGATAGATGTCATGCTATAGGTGTGCCGGAACTTGCCGTTTATAGATTAGTCTTTTAGTTTCGCATGGTTCCCTGTTAATAAATAAATTCAAGTGTTAACAAAATTTGGTGCATGGATTGTTAAACTCAAAGATCCCCATCCAGCGTTTTAGGCAGGATCAGAGGCTGCTTCTGATACTGATATCTGTATTTGAAGAACCCTGCTTGTAAGTGTACATTTTGCTTGTGGCTGTAGTTATTTAAACATTTCTCATTAACATCAGTTAAAGCTAACTCTAAGAACTCACTGCTGGACACAAGTTAAAGAAGCTGTTATGAAGTAGGCTTTTCAGTGCCTGATTCCTTGCCAACTTCATCGTGTTTGGAGGTGCAGACCAGCTTTAAGTTAACTGAAACACTGGAGAGGCTTTGCTTGTTCAGTACATGTGTTTTTGTAGACGTACAGAAGGCTTAGTAAGTATGTCCCATTGGGTGTCTGTGGTCATTCTCTTACAGTTAATCTGAATAATCCTGTCCTTGTAGAGTATGAGTTGAGTCAGTGGGCGATGGGCTCAGGGGAGGGGTTTGTATTTCTGTTTATTGGCAGAGAAGAATTCCTGTTGGCTTCATTGGATCATGACCTTCACTATGCACTAGCTAGATTTGTATGGATATCAACACTTTCACATCCAAGGCTAAAGTGCAAAGAGCATGAGATCAACAGGCAGATATGTGCAGCTTGGCCAAGGACGTGGGCGCTGCACCACACTTCAGCTCAGCCTGAAGTCCTTCCAATTTACCAGCTCATTTTCACTACAACACTCATCTGTGGTCATCCAAGCAGAAATACACTTGCCTTGCAGGGTGTTTGGACTCAACCTGAGGAGATCAGACAGCCAGAATGGATAATGTTGCTCCTTTGCCGCAGTTTTTTTTTAATCATTGCACTGAAGAACTGCTGAAATATATGTTTTACTTTCTAGAATACAACATTTCTGATCAAACACTTTCTTATATTCTCTGTCACTTGTAATATTTCAAAATTGTCACTTTATACCTCAACCTCTATAGGTTTTGGATTTATAACCCAGTGTAGCGCTGCACTAAGTTACTGCTAGAGGTATGTTTTTGATTTTGGAATTCCTCCTCGGAGTCTTGACACGAGGTGAAAAGTCAACTGGTACAACTGGTCACCTGGTCGTCATGCCTTCTGCCTGCCCTTCAAATGGCCGTTAAAAAGATTCACAGACAGCAAGTCTGGCAGGTGTGAATTAGTGAATTGTGAATTAGTGAAGTGTGAATTAGCAGTGGAGGTGATGGTGGAGAAGGATGGTGGCTGTTGGGGTTCACGGGCTCGTGGGTTCAGTGGCACATGCAGAGTGTCTGATTACAGAACATGAAGGTTTGAAGGTGGGAGAATAGAGAGGCAAATAGCATACATGATGGAGAGGAAGATGGAAAGAAAGGTCTGTTTGAGTGCATTCAGAGGTTGTTTGGTTTATTTATTATATGCACAACACAATCATTAAGCCATCGTTATGTAGCTAATTAATATCTACAGTCTCTGCACCGGAAAGAATATGAGACAATAAAACCAACACAATTAGCATAATTTACAAAAAATACATGCCAAGTTGGTTTCATAAGGTTTAGGTCAGTGATCACATGATTGGTTTGTATTGAGTCATGTTTATCAAATCTTGTGGATTGATTGGAATTCAACTTATTTTCTGCTCTGACTGATAAATGCTTATTGTCTAAAGCATTTTCCCTGAGTTTAACCTGACGGTCACCTCAGGCTGATGCCCTGGACCCCCTAACATTCCCTCTGCAGAATGGCATACATGGTTTTAGTGATGAGGTATGATTATTAGTCAGTGTAGACATCAGACACATATTGTAAAAACTGTAACAGGTCAACATCTTAAACTTTTTAATGTAGCACAACAATGTAAGGTCTTTTTTTTTAAACAATAATGCCCACAGTTTGTTTGCAGAAAGTGTGTTATGGTTTTAGCTTAGTCACACCAGCCTTGCACCAGCTTGTAGCACAGTAAGATAAATGTAGGACAGTAGCACAGGAGTAGCAGTGATGAGTAGACAGAGAAAAAGAGAGGAGTAAGCAAACTAGTTGCAGAGGAGGTGCAATGACTTTTTAGACTCAGTAGATCAGCAGTATAAGGTTGCAAACCCTTAGGGGTCATTTCAAACAAAAAGTCTTTAAGTTGACATTTTAACGTTTACACATCCTCTACAAATAAGTGCTGGGCCTGAGGTAAAAAACTAAAAGGATGGGTGGGGGTGGGGGGTAACTGGAGAGGACATGACATCCTCTTTAATGTCCTAACAAATGTGGAACTTGAACATTCCTCTTTAAAATCCTGCTGCTTTCCACAGGTGACCCTCTTAGGTTAAGTATACACTGACATGTCAGAACTTAAAATTACATTACTTAGCTGACGCACTCCACACAGAGGTCATATCAGCTTCATGTATTTAAAGTATCAAAAGTAAATCTTCTCTTTACGCAGATAAGCTATTTCCATTTTTCATTGATCTTTGTGATACTAATGTAAATAGCATTTATGTTTAAGTAGATTTGGCTGGATCTTACTTAAATTGCTGTAAATACTGTCGGAAAAATTAATAACACATTTATTAGATTTTTATCATATTTACTGAATGTACTTTAAAGTATATTTTATACTTTGTACATTCTGTATGTTTATATCTTTAAGAAATTTTTATCTGTGAAATAACATGTCACTAATTTCTGAAGTAATTGTGGTGTGGTTAAAAATACATTATTTCCCTTTAAAATGCAGCAGAGTAGAAGTATGAAAAATCCTAAAATGGAAGTGATCCAATTAACCCACATACTTTTATTCAAGAACAGCGCTTGAGTAAATGCACTTAGTTAATTGTCCACCACTGATCTTAACCGTTACCTGTAGCGACACTCCGCCATTAATGCAACACCTTTGTTCAGGGAACTTTTTTTGTTCTAAAGGGTCTGATTGACACCATATAGCAATAAGAACATCTATTGTTATAATACAGGATAAAATGTAAATCAGCCCTGAATCATAAAGAGCAGGAAAATATTTTTGCCTCTTAAAGCTGCTTCACTGACTGGCTTGTAACTAGAAGTGCAAAGTGCATGAAAATTCAAACAGCATAGAATATTACAGTTCACATACAGCAGTTTCTGTTTAATGTGATCCACAGATTGTTTCCTGCTCATAGTTTTTGTAATGACTCAGACTTCTATCACCACCCCCTGACCGCGACATTTCCCTCCATTATTTTTTGTAGTGTAGGTAATAATAAACCCCTGTTCAAACCATTCTTCACAGTCCACTGGCTCAATTTTTTCTCTGCACGTTCGCATTTTGTGATTCGCCGACTGATCTCTTGTTCAGAGTTCTTTCAAGGTTTTGCAGTGCAGAAGCTGCAGTGTTGGTAAAAATCATGGGAACAGGATAACAGGAGAGTTTGAATTTATGAGGAGAAAGTGTCCATTAAGGTGTGCATTGAGTGTAGTTACAAAGGCCAGTATGGGTGGTGTAGAAGAGAGGCATTAAAAAAGATGAACACCACCTTTTTTGCAATCCACAGAAAAAAGCTTTCTGTGATAAAAAAAAAGATTAACATCTACATCCCTGCATGCACGCTCACAAGTTGAATTAATTTGTTCTTCTTCTTCATTGTCTTCTTTTAGTCCCATCTGTTCCTCACATGAACAGTGAAAGGTTGACGTCTTCTTGGCAGTGTTAGGTGGTGCTGCTGTCCTTTGAGAGGCATTGTGTAAACTCACTGCAGAGAGAGAGAGACAGACAGAGAGACAAAGAGAGAGAGATTGGTTGCTTCCATTGATTTTCATTTAAGCTATACTGCTTTCAGCTCAGCACCTCCAGGCATCCCAAAACTTGGAAACCTGGGTGCTTGTGTGTGATGCAGAATCATAAAACAGTTTCACCTAAACAGTTTTTTTTTTCACCTAAATTTTTCATCATGTAGTCCAAGCCAAGCGTGTCACAGAAAGCTAATTTCCTGTTGTGTGCTGGTCCCTGTAGTGTGATTTGATGCAGCCTTAATGTAGTGTAAATAGCAGGCACGTGCCAAGTACATTCTTTTAATTAGGAAACCCAACAGGCCTGCTGATTAGCACTTTATCTTCATAAGTGTCTGGGCCTGAGCTGCAGCTGCACCACTTCCTACTTACCTAACAAGCTAGCTAGCATGTCCCAACAGGTCTGGAGCACAAATAGTGTAATTAATATGTTGTAGCTTGCTATTTACTAAGCTAGCAAAGACAATTTTTTTAATGCAGTCCATGTTTATGCTTGTCAGTTACTTTATTTGTTAAAAAAAAAAAAGCTTTTTTCACTTTTGCACAACTGGAATTACTGGCCCTGAATAATAATTATTGCTGTATTCCGCTGCCATGACCTTTTTTTTAGACTTAACCATTTTTCAGGTAAAGACTCTTAAAGTTACCTTCTTCCAGGTCATCCAGCATTTAAGGAACTGTCCTTCAATCATTGCTCATGCACTCTAGTAGACAATTTGACCGGCATAATCCTTTAAATAATTTTACAGCCCTCAGCTTCACATGATAAATGATGCACAGTATTTTTTTTTCTCAGATTCTCTCTCCCTCTGAGTCTCCTCTTCCAGAATGGAAATATTGCTGAGTCATCACTCATCCTTGGATTTGTAATCTTAAACCATTTATGAGTAGTAGGCAGCGGCTCATGATGTTCTTCATAGCCAATATAACTACTGCAGTCTCCCTCTTTGCTGGCATTAAAAGACATTTTTTACCATTTCATGAAATGGCCTCGTGGCTGAGAGGAAAAAAAAAATGTCCAACAAAAATCAATGACCGGATTCCAAATGTGGAGAACACAGTAACTCAGCGACTCGCTCGCTGTTATATAATAACAGTCATTTTGGGGGGTTATCATGAAGTGAAATCATCATGATGTGCACACTCACATACACACATGCTCCCAACACAAAGCATTGTGCCCGTACTTCAGCTGGGGATTGGCGAGAAATCAGTATTTCATCCATATTGTGATATAAAACCAGATATTATTTTAGGCTTTATATATTGTTATACCATGCTAAATCATAAGTCTTGGCTTTTCCTGGTTTTAATGGCTGCAGAACAGCCAAGTGATGTCATTTTTTAAACTTATCCAACTAATCTAACTGTTCTCATATTTACCTTTACACATATTGTCACATATGTATATATATTGTATCCACACTGATCATGTATCAAAACTGAAAGCACCGGAATCAATTGCACAACCAATCAATACTGATGTATGTGGTCAAATAAAAATATTGTGATATTTGATTTTGCGTGTAACACCCAGCTCTATTGAGTCATCTCAAACATTTACTCTATTTCTTAGTAAGTACTGAGATGTGTATCATGTATTGCCAGTAAGCCCGAAAAGACAGACATGCGATTTTTGGTTCATATCGCTCGGCCTACCAGCTTTTAATCTGCTGTGTATCAGTTGAGTGTAAAGGAGGAGGCAGCTGAGCTGCCGGCCTCCATGGGCCACAGAAACCCCCATTGAGAGGGCAGTTTTCAATTTCCTTGCTTTGTCTATTATGCGGAGACACAATAGACAACAAGAGATTATTTTCTTTAGCTGCTTTATTGTCTCAGAGAGAGGGATGATGCTTTGAATGATTATCAAATGTCACACTCTGCAGGGAACCCAATCAGGGTTTCCGGCATCGCTGCTGATTGACTTTGAAACAATAGCAACAGACATCACAGACACTTTTGTGATGTTGGTTCGTTGTACTGAAGCATACACATGACCTTCGGACACCAACATCAGCTGATTTAAGACAATTAAAATTCCAAATTGTATTGAAATTATTGACTGAACATACATGTCCTCAGTTTTGTGATTTGTTATTGCTGAGAACATGCTGTTCTAGTCAACGGGGAGTTATTGGTTCCTACTGAACTTTGTAATTAAGCATTGTTGAGCAGTTAATTGCTACTGATTAATTAATAGATACGTTGAAACAAGTTTTAGAGTTTAATTAAATTCCCCTTTCACAGCTTGCATTGTTTTGCCGCACTGTTACGGCAGCAGGTTCTAAAAGATTGTTTGTACTAGGTCGAGTCTAAAATGGCCTTGTTGATTAATGGAGCTTGAGAAAACTTGGACTCAGCACAGGCCACCAGGAGGCCGGTAAAGGCTCCTGTTGCTACAGTAAAGTGTGGACTCATTTCAGTTTTGCAGCAGCACACCAGCTGTGTGGCCCACATATCCAGTGTGTGTACAGCACCTTACTCATTCAAGTGGGTCTAAACTTTTCACCGGTACTGTAGAAATAAAGGAAATTACATATAAAAGGGAGATTAGAAGGCATAAAAAATGATAATGAAATGTTCTGTTGGAATGTGACTTGATGACTTGATAAAAAATGAATTATTTATAATAATATTCACTAATGATATTCAGGTTGGCTCACAAAGACCCTGCAGAGAATGCTTCTTTATTCTAATGTATTAAAAGGGTAAAAAAGAAAATATCTTCAAGATACTATTCAATCAGGCTGCTGCTTTTTTATGACTAATTCTGTATGCGCACTTAAGTTATTGTGAGCGCAACTTCGGTCTGACTCACCATTCTGCTCATTTTAATAGACTTTATCTTTCGTCCTTGTAGGCAGATGTATTAAGCTTCATTAATTCACGGGCTTTATCACCTTTGTTTGAAATCTCTTAAAGTCTCTGCAGTTCGACTGCTCGCACATTATCAATCCTTCATTCACCTGCCTCAGATTACATGTTACTGCAAGGCTGGTTAAACAAAACAAGCATGCAGAGATTGGGTGAACCAGTAGCACCTCTGTCTGCGTGTACAGTGAAGGCCTGTTTCCTTGCTCTTCATGCCAACCAAGGACATTAAAAAGATGTAATTAAACTAAAATGTAGGAGGCTTTAAAACATAGCCTTTCCAATAAAATGTAGACATGTCCAGTTTATTACAGTTTTAAAGGGCACTGTATTCTAATCCACTAAATGATGTCAACATCCTGTTTGGTTGTAGCTTTAAATCCATGTGTTATTGCGATGCCCTTGCTTACTTTACTCTCTGTGAATACCTTACTGTAGATTATTCAAATTTATTCAAAGTTACTGACTGATTATAAATGCAGACAAAAAAAGTTTAAACAAACATCACTGTGGTTTTAACTAGCAAGTTTTTTTTCCCACTGTGGTGCTCATTTAAGTGGTTTTCATGACACTATAGGTGTTATTGTAAAGGTGTTAGGTTACCTGGACCCTCAGGCAAGTCAACAGCTGGCAGACCTGTTGCTGCGCTGCCTGCTGGTGTTAAACTACACACACACATCGATGCTTACCTGCCTGCAAGCCCACACCTATAACTGCCTCCTCCCCTCTGCGGTGCATGTGTGTGTGTGTGTGTGTATGTGTGAATGTTTGAGTAATGTAAGAAAATCCTAGTGAGAGCCTCACATGGCTCCTCCTCGTCCTCCTTGCCTAGTAAACCATTTGAGGAGAGGGGGAGGGGCCAAATGTACTGTATCATTGAACCCGTGGGAGCTGCTTTGAACAGGTACACTTAGAGAGGGAAACACGCAGCGGCAGCTCCTGGATGTATTTCCTGGTGTCAACTGTGACGGATTTTATTGGGAGGAAAAAAAGGTAGTTGTGGTTTGAGTGAAGACCTCTTGAGAAAGGAGGATTTTTTTTTTTTTGTATTTTTGTCTTTGTGCCTGTCCTCAAAGTCTTCTGGGCACACCTGACAGATCCTGGAAACCGCTGGAAAACTCCCCTCAGAGGAGGGGATGAAGTCAGTCGGGGAGCAAGGAAAGTCTGGTGAGTGAGTGGGAACGACAAGTGCAGCTGCCACTCTGCTCTTTATTAGACGGCTGCACAATGTGAGTTTCAGTCCTGCGCTTGCAAAGAGCTTCCAGTGAAAAGGGAAGGCGGCTTGTTCAGTGTCTCTCTGGACTAAAGATCCCAGGAGGTAGGAGGTTCTGCGTGTCTGCTTTTTAGCTTGGAGGAGCGACGTGTTCACATGTTGGCAGGTGTCATGTCTGATTTTGAGTCAGCCAGTCAGTCACCTGTATTGATGCAGAGCCGTTGGGAGACTTTAACCTGCACTGACCTCAGAGTAGTTGTTGTTGTCTGAACATGGAGGAAGGGACTCCTCCATTAATTGGTTAATTTGCAGTCAGTTATTTTTACTGTTTCATTTGAGCTGAGAGTTTTTCTCCAAACTGAGTTTAGAGAGAGAGTTTAGATATATTGCCGCTGATGTGGGGATTCAATCTTCTACCTGTAGAAATGAAAAGGCTGAAAAATATAGACATGATAAAAACTTTTCTGAGCTGTGTCAAGGCAGAGTCTGGTATTTTATCTGAAGACATTGTGAGGGAGCTTTGCTGTTGATGAGCAGATCACAGTTTTGGGGGATTTGTATGGTGGAGTTTGTGTTCAAACAACACTGTTTTTACGGTCATGTAAAGAGGGCATTGTGTTCTGTTTCTATTGTAAACACTGTGGTCTGGGATGGTCAGTGACAGTTTTTAGCCTGAATGCACATTTACGTAACATTCACACAGGAATTCTCACCACCTCAGCCAGACCGGTTTCAGACCACTTTAACTGAAAAGCGTTAAATTACAACAGCTGAGAACTTCATGTTTCCTTCTCTGCTGTTTTGCTTTCAAATACCTGCATGTTTATCTGTATGCTGGTAGGTTACCTGACCTTCAACCCTGGCCCAGAAATAAGCCAAACACAGGGGTTAAAGTTCACATTAGCAAGTCAGATAAAGTCTGTGTTTTCTCTTAGTCAAGTTTATATGAAGTCTGTTTGACAGCAACCCAGAAATGTGGCGTAAAGCTGTTTAAACTGTTTAAAATGTGTTTTTTTAGTGTGTCAAAGAAATCTGTCAAGCTGGACGAGGTGGGGTGGGGACATAATAAGTGCTTCAAAGCCCAAACAAACACCTGGAGACTATGGATGGATATGGATCTGAGCCTAACCCTTACTATCCCAGGCGGGGTAATATTTGAGTATTTGCTATTGTGCTCAGTTACTCACCCTTCCGTCTCACATTACTGTTACAGCCCCTGTGATTACCGCCGAGGTAATTTATGGCCCGTCAGTCTGTCTGCAAATTAAAATTGGACTACATAAGTCACAGAGCCATTATTGCTTATAAGTAGGAGCAAAAAATTGGAAAGATGCATCTAATGTTGATGATTTCCAAGTAAAATAAGAGGAGGAATTATCGTGTTTTGGTCATCTCTGTTAAATTCACATCTAACTTAAAAAAGCCTCAGCTTTGCTGGACCTGTCAGTCAAACAACAGCGGCCCAAATCATTTCAGATTATGTTGCTCCTTTATGTCTGTGTCCTGACTGTCACTCAGAATGAAATCAGGGTTTTCAGATGAGTGACATGATGTCAGAGGAGGCTTAACCTCGAGCTTTAACACCTCCTGTGAACCCGGCCATAAAACAGAAGCTGCTCTTGGTTTCCTCTGAATGGCCTGTTGCTGTTTGACTGACCTGGCACTT
>JAPZDY010000002.1:10984895-11019368 GCA_029783645.1 Ctenochaetus hawaiiensis
AATCAGGACCAGGGGTCTGAGTGTCTGGGTTTCTAATGCATTACTAAATAACTAACTGTTGCAGAAGAGGCATACTTTACTTCATAAACAAGCAGTGTGATCTGTGATGACAGAATTTGGTGGGATGGGAAATTAAAGCCAGAGTGCAGAAATGAAATATTAGAGGAATCATTTTATGTGCATACTGATGCCTGTCAAACCATAAATGTCACTTTATATCAAATATACGTAGATCCACTAAATCAAATATTTTCAAACCAGCAGTGTGACTTGTGCTTCTGATAGTGAGTCGTAAATGTTCCATAAGCGTCATCCAATTTAAAAAGATAAAAGCTGACTAAAATTTTAGAGTCCAATTATATCTGTTTCATTAGCACTGTCACATCGTCCCATCCCTCTTCCTGGAGTGACACAGAGAAGGCAGGACTGTTGACACTCACGGTTATTTGTTAAGTGCACTGCAGCTGTAAATGTGAGAATGATGCCAGGAAAGGAAAGATTCCAGGTGGCAGGATTCAGGAAGTCAAAATTAAATATTAATGCACTGAGTCCTTTTCACATTAACCACATTTACTCGATAAAATCATCATCATCGGTTGCGCAAATGTGAAAAACATCAGATAGTATTTAAGAACTTCAGAGCAGAGTTTAAATAGTTTTCATTATATTTTAATACACTGCATATATCACCAATTAGTTTTAGTGTACATGTAGTGTTTGTGTGTAAAGTTAATGCAGTGAAATGCTGTCAGAGCACTGTGTGAATTATCATAGTCTGAACATAAAGTCAGTGACATCTCTTGCACCATTATTACACTTCGTCTTCACATTAGTACATTCTGAGTCGCAATTATTTTGCAAGCCAAGTTTACTACAACAAAGCTTATATAGATAAATTGTTTAGTTCTGTAAAAAAAACTCTTATTAATTGAATTCTATCCTAAATTGGGGGATATAAATACCACTGATTGTCAGGATCATTTTTGTAAGGCGTCAGGCAGTCTGTCTGAGTGCTGTATATAGGGCTGTATAACATATAAGTACAGTGGTGTCACTTGTGCATGATGCTGCGTGTTGGGTGCACTGGCCCTGCTGTAGAGCACCACACCACAGCACCTCGATTTCATCAGAAAAATTCCTTTTCTTGGTTTCCTTTCTGTTTTGGCAATTGAGCAACAAAAAGAAACATTAATCAGCAGGTTCTTTTCTTTGCATCAACATTCGTCAGGTGCTCCGTGTTGACTGGTTACAGTAAAATGTGGTTGTACAGAGGCCAGAATAGAAGGATGATCCATGTGCACACATCTCCAGGCAGACTATGATTGATACAGGGAATGCTGCAACGTCATACATCTGTTTTTTTTCTCATTTTGCTCTTTTTATTTTAATTAAGGCCCTTCTCAGTTTTCTTGTGCACATACACTTAAGGTATGAATCCTTTGCAATGTTTTATAAATGAGACCCCCCGGTCAGAGCTGCAGGTGTGTCCCCTCATTTAAATACATCCTAATTCAGACACACGTCCATTTGTGCATCCATGTCAGTCAATGCATGCTCATGTGTGTGTATGTGTATGTATGTATGTATGTGTGTGTGGGTGCCTGCGTTTGCAGCAGGCTCAGTTTGACAGCATAATTGCAAGAGCAGCTGAGTTTGGTTGTAGCTGTATAATTGCCTTCTCTCACTGACTGTGCTGCAGGTGGATGCAGCATGCAGCTCCCTTGGGTGCTAGCCGGTTTCTTCCCCATTGTGGCAGACACAGAAGACAGTTTGGAATGAGTAAAAGATAATCAGCTGCCTGTCAGAATCAAGGCAGGGACATTGGTAAAACAACTGTTATAATCATGAGTCATGCTCAGTCAGGTTTGCCACTGTTTCCTGAGAGCGTGAAGTATTTTTGTGTTTCAGTGATGGTGGACTGATTGGAGTCTTCATTATGTTCCATGTACTTCTCTCACTCTGTTTGACTACCTCGCTGCCTAATCACATTTACTCTGAAAAAACACTGCAGATTCATCTGGCCTCTTACTCTGCCTCTATCACAAATCAAATTCATACCACTGTTGGCTGATATTTTCAGACGCTGTCCATTCCTCCCCTGCTCATCAAATATACATGGATGGATGACAGAACTTGCTGTATGTAAGTCACTGAAAAGGTGACTCACATTGGCATTGACAGACGTCTCCTCAGTCTAACAGGTTTATTTACTGAAGATGTCAGCTTATTTTCAAAACTGGGAACAAATGTAACTCCACAACCATTTCTGTACAGTTTTGCTGTTCCAGGAAACTATAAAGGATCTCCAGAGGCAACCACAGATGTTTAAGCACTTTAATTTGCCATCATGATCTGTTTTCTGAACTTTTCTTTGTGGAACTTAACATTTATTTTGGGCAACAGATGCACGTTTGGTGATTTTGATTGAAGCGCCACAGGGTTTTGTCACAATGGTAAGAGCTAACTCACACAGGTACACTGACTGGGTGTGTGTGTGTGTGTTAACTCATCTAGAGTTTGATGAAATATCAGTGGTGACACTGTGTCTGCCCTTCCGTTTGGCCCAGACTATAAATAACAGCACTGCTAGCCTTCGGCACCAAAGGTCATTTCTCAACTACATGCGCAGAAACACTCACGCACAAACACACACACACACAAACACACACACTGCTCTGTCGTACAAGCACTGACATACATCCAAACACCTCATTCTTACCTGTCTCAGGTAATCTGTTCATTCACCTAACAAGAATAATCGTTTCATTTTGAACACATCTTTATAGAAACATTTCTTTAAAAAGTGCTTATTGTTCCTGTTGCATCAGAAATTGTTGCTTTGTTATCTATTTGACTCTCACTCATGCACAACAAGACTATTCACTGCAACTATCTCTTTGTTTGTTTGCAGTATGCTTAAGAGCAACACCCGGGGAAAATGAGGTCTACATAATGGCCCGATGTTAACAACGTGTAACAATAAAATGGGACCAGATGGCCGGTTGAAAATAGATATTTCAAAACAAGCTAAATGTTGATAGGCCGCGTATTCACATCTAGTGGTGCTGTTTTCTATCATGACTGAATGAATGACTCGTTCTTATTCACATTATAATAGCAGCACAGCTCATCGAGCATAACCATGGCAGCAATTATTGCCTGGCCTGATGCAGCTAATTAACATTCTCAACGTGTTTGGTATACGCTGTCCAGAATGAAACCACGAACAGTAGCTTCTAGTCATTAGAGCACCAGCCCAGACAGCAATGTACAAGTAGTTACCCCTCAAAATGGGCAAATACTGCATATTTCTTCTGTTAGACTAAACTAGTATTGGTTGTGTGTGTGTGTGTATTCTTGCAGCATTATTTGCCACCTAAATGAATTTTAATGCAAAATGCTAGAGGATGATGAATTGCACGGAGCTAGTGAGGAGACCATGAAGGAGGATAGTTGCCAGCCTGCATCTCCATTGTCACCTCTTGAAGGGCTGCCATTTTGGCTCATTTGCAGTCTTAAACTCCCACAGTTGTATTTTAATGGTTCCATCCATCCTATTCTCGTATCTACAGTCCATCTTATCTCCCATCCAGCTGCCCGTCCCTTATGACCTGTGCAGCTCCTCCAGTTTCATGAAAACTCTGCTGCTAGCCTCCATGACGAAGGATTTGGCAAAAAAGCTGTTCAGTATATCAGTCTAACTGCAGCCTAAGAGCGACAGTAATCTCACTGTTTGTGGTTTTCCTCATCGTAGATAGGAGGCAAAGTTTAAAACAAACACATTGTTTTGATGGATTAACATCAATTCCGCACAAGCACAGACTGTGAGAATGAGGGAGAGGGCTGCTTATGTAACTCCACTGAAAATGAAGAGGACTGTAAATCTCTGGTGCTGAGTTCACCAAAGAAAAATTAGACTTTTTGAAGTTAAAAAATGCAAATCTGCACCGTTTTTTTTCCCTCTTTTTTTATTTATAGTAACTACATAGATGTTTGAGTGGGCTCTGTTTGTATGTAAAATGTGTTTCTGAGAAAAGCAATGCAAGTTCTGACGAGTGTGACTGATGCTATCCACAGACACACGGGAGGGTTTTTAAGCCAACGGACGCAGATCATGGTGGAATGCAGCTGAGATTACTGCCTATCTCTTTCTTTGATCAGTTATTTGCTCAATGTCGAGCTCTGTTCTAACCCCACTCTCGCTCAAGTTCAGCCCCCATTACCCTTAGGACCTGAAGCATGAAATAGGCTTGCCAGCATGTGGATGTCAGATTCTGTGATGTTAAAGCATGGACTGCTTGATCGACACTGGCTGACTAGAAAAGAGGGAGTCATGCAGTGAGTGACACCACAATTTAAATATCTTTGATGTGAATTAACGGTGACTGCCTTGAATATCTGTGGAATTTATACAGTAGTTTGCACAGTTAAAGCATCAGGTCATGCAAGGTGAACGGCCTCAGGGTTGACAGCATTAGTTAAATAACTGATGACCATTTAAAAAAAAAAAATCTTGTTTCCAGATTTTTACATGTGAAAATTTTCTTAAATTTTAAATGTTATCACCATCAGCAATTTTCATACATGGCCAGTTTTAGTGTTATTTTTTTCATATTTTGCAGAATAACTGATCACATGCATCATCAGCATGCCAGAAGCTTCTGTGTCATCTTCACAGTCTCCTTTTTGTGATCCTCCAACTTCCCAACAATCATGAGTTTATACCAGGCTAAAGACCGCGGGGACTTGAGGCTTTCCTTCCGCACTGGTGTTCTCATCAATAAATAGCAATCCATTCCCCCATGTGTTCTCCTGAATACCAATCTCTCTTCATCAATGTCTCCGTTAATACAGAGTATTAGATCCTGATTTCTCTGATGGACCCCAAGGCAAGGTGTGTGTGTTTTTTTTCTTTTCTTTTTTTTTTTTCTGTTTTCATCAAGCGTGACCCTGTCATCTCCTCAGGCGACGCAGGGAGATTGTTCTGCTCATGAGAATTGACTAGCTAATCCAGAGCAAAGCACTCCCAGACAGAGCAGACACTGCAGGCTGCCTTCATCAGTCAGAGCTAAGGCGTTACTAGCGTCATGAGCCACTGATGAATTTGCTATCAATGGTCCATAAAGATGAGTGTGTGTGTGTGTGAGAGAGAGAGAGAGAGAAAGAGGGAGACAGAGAGACAGACACACACTCCCTGACTTTTATTAATGACTCCAGCTTCTCATTTGAGATGAAAGGCTCTATGAAATATATATTTTTGCAGCCTGCCCTGAGTAGCATGTGCAGGGTCTAATGTACTTTCATGAGGATCTGCGTGTGAAAGTGGTGCATTTCACCTCTGCCGCCCTTCTGCCAGATTCTTAGCACCTCATTTGCGCCCATGACGATCACTCTCTCTCAGTGTTTAACACTAGAGTGATACTAACACTAGCTCAAACCACAGACTACCTCTGATAACCAACGTAAAGCCGTTATATCCTTTTGTTAGTATGTGTAAGTTCCTCAGTGTCTTATCCATTGATGCTGAACATTTTTTAAATGTGTTCTATTATTGTGGGAAACCAGTCTAGGTGATTTTGGTTTCCATGCATTCCTGTGCAGTATGGAAACAATCCTTGAAACTTGCATGAGTTTTGTGATTTATCACAGCATAAAGTATTAAGTCTGCATTTATCTTTACCAGTGTTTACAGTTGTATGGTGATGCAGTTCAAGTGCAGACTGATTTTAAAATGCACATCATTGTGCTTTGCCTTAAGCATTTTTAACAAAAAATAAAGCAGACTAGATGATTGCTGAGATTAATTGTAAAAGTCACGTTTCAAGAGCATAGTTATACATTTTCATTTCAAATGAAAAACTGTGAAGCTCAAAAAGGCAGTGAGATCAAATGGCAAGTTATTGTGGAAAGAACATGGTTTGTAGTTAGCGACCTTAAATCACTGGTATGATACTTTAAGGAGGGTAAAGTAGAAGGTTTTTCAGGTCATAATGGCTGTTATTTGTAAACATACCTGCAAAGGGCAAACATTAATCAGTATCCCTTTATGTCTTTATTGAATTTATTGTGCGGGATTCTGCATCTATCTGAGTATGTGTGTTAGAAACCTTTTAACAGGGATTAAAATTTCTCCCTACTACAGCACCCTATTACAGCATGTTTAAAATAGCGATAGGAATAAGAAAGAAGTAGAAATGATTCATTGAACTGAAATTCAATGTTCTTTAAATATACTGTTTATCTTTGAAGGTATCCACAAAACCACTGAATGTAGTGCAGAGCATTTTTATATATCTGTCAGTTTTCTAGCAATGTAGATGACGGATAAATCCCATGAAATTCATCTGCTTCCTGGGATACAATCACTGCAGGGAAACAGAGCCATGTCGCAGAGGGTGGGTTTGCCTGAGGGCTCACTTGCATGTAGGAGTAACACTGCTGATTCTCACGGATTTTATAGGAATGGAGCTGGTAAAGTGCTGGCTCAGTCTTTGCCCTGAAAGACTGTGAAGGCAACAGGAAATGTAAAGAGTCAAAATACAGACTGTACCTAAAGACCCCGACTGAATGTGAGTCATAGATAAGCGTCTGCATGTACAAAGTGAAAACAGAAATAGCTTTACAGATACAAGTATAATAATCAGTTGCTATTATCTTGTGCAGAGCTAATAGACCTTGCAGGGTTTAATGATTACAAAGAACATCAGTATGGCTCTTTTATCTCCCGCTGACACATAAAGTGCATGTACCGGTTTTGAGTTTGGCAGAAGATGAAAGCTGACATGACATGACCTTTGAGCACGCTTATCAATCGAACTCACACAGAAGTTCTTGTAATAATCTGTTATTCACATTATTTGGTTACAAAAGAAAGGTGTTCCAAATCAGCTGAAAAATCCTGATCATATTAGCATGGGCGTTTTAAATTCAATGACTTGTTTTAAGTGTATTCAAATGAGCACTGTGCGGGGTTAAGCTTTTAACCCAGCGTGGCAACTCTGAATGGGTTTTTTGGAGAGAATTTGTTTGAATGTAATTATTCAAGCAGGGCCACGGCTGAGTTCCCGAGTCCAAAACAAATAAGAGGATGTGGGCTGTTGCCTCCTGTCATGAAAGCACTTGCTGCTCACATTCTTGACCCCAGCTGCTCTTTCAATACCCTTTTTTTTATTTAGCACATTCCTGGTTTGGGTTGTTCCTTTGTCCTGTTGTACAATCAGATTTTTACTGTACATAGATCCAGAGAAATGATGTCGGAGCTGAGCTAGTGCTGCACTTCTTTACATTATTGTCCTGTCATTTAATACGACTTTCTGCATGAGGATGTATGTTTGGAAGGAATTGATTACCTACTGTTGCTGCCTCATAATGTGTTGATTTGTCAGATAGAATATTATATTGCAGTAATGGAAGTATGTGCATAAATCACTTAGTTATTATGTGAAAGTTTGTGTGCCTGCTCCATTATTTATGCATCGTAAAGCTGACTGCATACAGTATGTGCACTCATGTATATCGGAGGAGGACTGCTTGTCACAGCAGCAGCCATCATTTGCTCCGCACTGCCGGCCTGTGCTTTATGTCCTCACTCTGCCAGCTGGCTGAATGAAAATTCTGCGGGAACAATGGGCCCGCTAACTGATTTTGTCTCCAGTAACAGGCAAAAATTGAACCCCACCCCGTCGTTCCCTCCCATTCACTCTGAAGGGGGAGAACCAATCTAAAAATTTCCCCCCTCTAGACACTTACTGTCATTCCCTATCAATTTTAGACCTCCAATACCGTTTCAGCCAAGTCCAATTTCAGCTGCCTCGTGGCCACCGGACTCTCTGACAGATTGCTGGACCTTTTGCAACTTAGGTTTCTGAGTCATGCTATTTTTGTAGACATGGAAGAGGAGAAACTGGAAGAGGAAAGAACAGGAGAGGACAGGAGTGTTTGTGGAAGACACTCCAGAGTGACATGAAGACAGAGAGAGGCTCTCATAAGGACCAATAGTCATCAAAAGGAGACCACAGAGAAACATGGTGGGCTACTGTAGAATCAGTTTCACTTATTACAACTGTGGGTCTTTTTGGAGCCAGATAACCAGCAGATTTCGAACAAATGGTAAAATCACAGTTGAAAGGAGCCATTGTAAATTTTGAAAAAAGGTTTATTTTCCAGTCAGATGTTTCATTTCTTCTTTGTACCATTAAATCCAGCAGGGCGACAGATTTGTGTGCTCAGAGAAATACTGATATTTTGTAACAATTAAATGACTGGTTTCCACCATACTGTTACACAAAGGCTGCAGGATTATTAAAGAGGACAGTTTCAGCCATTCTGCTTAAATCATACAAATAGGATGTGACACTGCTCAGATTCATAATTTGCTGGTACCAACCGAATGTCAGCTGATGCATGGCCGCTATTATGCAAATGCACACATTTAAGCAGTCATTTACATCAGTGGCTGAGGATGGAGATTTTATTTACTGTTTCGATGAATCATAATAACTAGAGGCGAGCCCGTTTTGGGAATTGGAATGGAACGGAGGCAGAGATGGAGGGAGGGTCAATGAATGCACATATTTTTCGCCAGTCGAGGCCGAGACAAAGATCAGTCGTCATTAGCCTCAGTTTAATCCCTTTGCTACTTTACAGATTCATAAGACTTCAGTTAGAGAAACACATTAGGTCAGTAATATTTAGGGAAACTCCCTGGTCACAATATTCGTGTGCAGCTGGAGTCTCATTTTGGAGGTTTGGCTATCATTCATTGAAGTCTAGTGATAATAACACCATGCTTCCCAGGTTAAATGTTGGGATGTGAGAGAACAATAACATTGGCAAAGAAGAGTCAGATGGGGCAAGAAACACAAGCAGTCAGCAAATTAGACAACTTGTTAACAAGCTAACAGTGAGCTTAACACCACCGGTTTTGTAAATACAGGAGGATGAATTTTGCTGTGACAGTTTCAGGTGCGATCTGATTCTAAAGCTCCTAAAATAGCTGTTTTTCTAATAACTTTGTGTCAAATGACAATGTAAAAAACTATGTGACAATGTGAAAGAGGTTACTTGTAGTGATGAACCTGACTTAGAACAGACTTATTATCTGAATCTGCAGCTTCCCTCAGCTGTACGGAACCCTATAGTGTTTGGCTCATTGTTCAGCTGCTTGCCCTGTAACTTTACTATTTTAGTTCGCTCGGGCAGCTGTTTGTCAGTGGGAAAAGCTCTAAACAACCAGGTTTGCAGGACCTGCCTAGCATTAGCCACCAAACTGTTTGCAACCAGCATTAACAATGATGGCACACACGGGAGCTGCAGAGCCACATGTCAATTGCCCAGAAATATGACTCAAAATTAATGATGATGTCACACTATAACCGTTAGATTTATAAAAAGTAACTGAAATATCCACTGCATCGTCTTATAAAGTAATGATATGTTTACAACTTGTTTTTGTTGCCCCCAAGTTGCCAAAATTATAACTGTTATTGTAGATTTAAACCAAGCTCTCATGAAGTGTGCTAGGTTGTGAAGCCAAATTGATGCCGTGGCTAAACTGTGTAATTACAGGTCATGTGATGCCCAGAAAAGATTTTTTTACTATAAACGCTGTAAAAAAAAGTGATCTTTAGTGGATCTAAAGTGATTTATGAATGTGTTTTAGCATCTTGACCCATAAAAAATGACCTGTTTCTCTTTAAGAGTTTGATTCATTTAGGCCAATAAGATCTGAAGATTCATAAGAGAGCCACAAGATTAAAAAAAACTTATTTTATCCCCAGTTTAAACAGGAGGTAAGTCAGCTCGACTTGGCGGAAGTCTTTGGTGCAAATGATTTATGGCCTCACAGTGCAGAAGACCTGTAGATGATTGTGGTAATTTTATCACTCTGAAGCCAAGTTTTTTTGGTTTGTACACCACTGAGCAGCATTCATAGAAGTGAATGCAACCCCTCACTACCGATCTTGTAGTCCACTTCTCTGTATACATACATGGGCTAAACATTAATTACAGGCTGTGGACTGACTTCTTAATTTGAGCTCATAGTTTTCCTACAAAATAAAGGAGTGTTGCTGAACTATTAATAAGTCTGCTATCTGTTCCTTCAGATTTAACAGTTCAGGTAATCAGGTTAAAGTGTTTGCTTGTTTCCAACCTGTCCGATTGTTTGTGTTTCCTGCTCTATACAACATTTAAAAATTCGCTGTGTTTCAGATCTTAGTTTTCACAATCAATATCCAAAACTAAAAGATTACAAAAACAGCATCCTGTCTATTAAACTTATGTGGTATCTGTCACTTAGGAGCAAAAAAAAAAAAACTCCTGTGCCTCTGTCAGCCAGTGGGGAGCAGGTGGTGTTGAAGGCTGAGCTAACAGCAGAGATGCAGCAAATATCCAGCCCTGATACATTCTCTCATCCCTACAGTGCTGAGGTTGTGATGGCAACAGACTCTCACCGCTGCAAACTAAAACCCAACCCTGGGTTGTCAAACTTTCTGTGTGCTCACAGCCTTACACGCTGACAAAAACATCTCTTTTTGTATATATGTCAGCTCTTTTCTTTCTTTTCGGGGAGAGAAGTAATTAAAGCCAGAAGGTTTTTGTTGACAGTTGAGCGGGAGTTGAGCTAAAAACAGCAGCCGTGTTTGAGGCCTGTAACAATTAAATTTGGAAACTCATTCATGTTACATTTCCTCTCCGGGTTACATGTTTTTCCACAATTCATGTAAAAAAATAAAATTGCCTACAGTTCATGTTAAATGTGAACACGGCACACTCAGTTTGTGAGCACATGCTCTGTCTGTCATCTTTTATGCTTTCTTCTGCAATAAAGTTGTCAGTGTAGTTTATTCCTCAAGACCTCCCCTTCAGTGAAAAAAACTTGAACTTTAATATATGTGCATTTTGAATTGAGAGAAGTCATTTTATTGACAAAAAGGCAGACAAAAAAGAGACACTTTATTGGAAGAAGTGCTCATTGTGACCAGTAATTAGCACAAAATTAAAATAGAGGCAAATGGTAAAAAACTCAAAAAATAGGATGTAAAATGTAATTCCTGAAACAAGTTGCAAGATAATTATGTTAATTTTCCTATACACAAATACACTAAATCTTGGGCCTCACACTTTCCACGACACAAAAGTTTGCAGGGAGGAGCCTTCTTGGGAATGAGCTGCACGTCCTGGACTCTTGGAGGGGAGTGCAGGAGAGATTGCACTTATCAGGAAGCTCCCACTCTGGCTGCCATTTGTAATGCAGAGCTACAACGCAAGCTTCTTGCCAACCTAGAGACGATGCGGACATTGAAAAATAGGTGGCTGTCTTCACCCTCCCCACAATACACACAAAAACAAACACACACGCATACACAAAACCAATGACTGTCTTATCTGGAGCGCTCCAGCACTGTGCTCGCCTGCAGAAAGCTGCAGAAGACAATAACATATCTGTTTCCACCTCACACACACTAATAAACACTTTGACATACTTAGACAGCTAATCTTGCATTTCCTATCATAGATGTTGAGGGTCCTTGTGCTGGTATAATGTGGGAATTTCATCGCTGCAAACAGTTTTCAATGTTAACTGCAGTGAAATGACATGAAATGGAGTGTTAAATCAGGAAGCAGAAGCATGAGGATGGGAAATCTAAATTTTCTCCATATTTCCCGTGGATTTATTTTTATCCTGAAGCATCTGTGTTCTCATGAATCTTTGAGAATTGATATATTTGTCTGCGACGTCTACATCAGTATGCACAGTTGGAAAGCAGGGTTTTGATTGAGCACAGGTCTTGTCTCTTTCCCTCAGAGTTATGTATTGTACATGGCCCAACTTCACACGGCCGTTCTAGCATGCTGAAATAGCAATAATACTAATCTTTTCATGATAGTTATTGTGTACTACAACACTTGGATGGTTACAGTGCATGTTATTATATTAAGTGCACTTCGACATCCCTGCTTGTTTTAAGGCATTCACTCACAACTTGAGGACGTCTTCTATAGCTCTTCTTCTCTCTTACGGAGGTTGAATGCAGTCACTTTGGACAGAAGTCTGCCAAACTATTGTAATGTAAAATATGTTTTTTAGTAGACATTAGGATTATTAGAATTCACCATTATCAAACCATTATCATAAACGTACCACATTTCATTTTAAAAGGTAATTTAAAATGCTTCATATGATGTGTTTAAAGGAAAACTGAAGAAAACAAAAACACACATTCATTTCAAAATTGATTTAGTAAAACATAAGTTTGTTCAAGATATAGATGAATAACAACAGTATTTATAATATTAAGGAAAGATAATAATAATAAGAAAAAAGAAAATAATAATAATAAAACGGTGGAGAAAATCAAAAGCCTGAATTCAAAGGTGGTGAAAATTACTGATAGTTGATATTATCTTAACCTTTTTTTTTTTTTACTAAATGCTGTTGGACTGTGAATAGTCAACAAATTCTTGCGTTTTCCGGCTGAAGAACAGCAGCAAGTGCAACAACTAGACAATAATATTGACAAGCATACATTGAACATCAAGTAAAACAAACTCTGTGTATAACATTACTCACTCAAAGATCTTTACTTTTAATTTTATCTGCAAAACTTTAAACATTTGAGGCCCCAGTTATTGAGAAAGCAACTTAATTCTTCAAGGGAGTAAGTGTCATATAAATTATAATTGTTAGCTGGTATTCTAATTGTCTATTAAAGGTAAAACCCATGTTCTCAGTGTCCTTTTTCCATATTTATGACTTCCTATTTTTCGGACTTTGCACAAACAATACATGCAAATTTAATGAATAGTAAATCGAGTCTGTGACTATTATATTTTTAAAAACCAATGAACTGAACCTCGCAGTCAGTTGTTCCCAGAACAGGCCAGCTCTTTGGTTTGCCAATAAGGCCGTTGCTGCTTGAGTTGCTCTGTAAAATGTGGTTCTATTATCGGGTCCATTAAGTATACCTCTGTGTAATGACACTCCACTCGCCAACGTTTTTCTCCCGACCCTTCTCCTAATAACCTCTTTTACATTTCATTTTGGTTATTTAGCGGGCAGCCCTTATCCTCAACCGCTTACATTTAGCCAGTGAACACAAATTAAAGGACTCAAAAGCCCTGGGAAGCAGGTGCACATGGTACAAGCAGTGAACTAGTCTTAAGGGTTCATTTTAGTTTCAGGGGAGGAAAGGCGAGAGCCAGAATGATCCATGCGGTGCTAAAATCTATCAGAGCAGGGCTGCATACGCCACATGTCCTCCATTAAAGTTTATCGAATCAGGTTTTGTTGAAATGTCAATTTTCCTTGAGTAACATATCAATCACAACTGTCTGTACAGCAGGGAGGATGGGAGTGTAACAGTAAGAGCAGTCAGGGATGAACTGTTGGCGTCACGGCAGAACCACTGGATTAAAGATGATGATATGTCAGTCACGTATCAGTCAACAGCATGCAACAATGACTGTGTCATCGGTGACACTTTTATTCCTCTTAATAAAGAACTTGAACACATACATTCTAAAATACTTGTAATATATCTGGCCTTTATGAACAATGTTGACACAAGATGTTTGTTTTGAGCTACAGCAGCATTTTGGGTCCTTGTCTGTGGTGTTGCTGTCATAGGGAGCATAATGTTGTGCAGTATGTTGTACTTACATGTTTTTGAGACCAAAAAAAAAATTACGTAATCGATCCCTGTAGATCACAGAACTTGACAAATTTTGGTAGAAAACATTCGTTTTTGGTTCAAAAACACACAGTCATCCTGCTGATGACATAAAACTTCTTAAAGCGTGACCACATATTAGTTGTGGAGTTGCATTGACTTTTAAATGTCCATTTTTCTTTCTAATAAAAATCTTGCTTGTACAAAAGATTAACTGTTTTATAAATCAAAACAAATAAAGTTATCTGTTTGAATTGCTATTCAGAGATAACATTGTTTTGTTGCTGTGCTGACCTGGTCTGGTTCTAGCACACCTGTAACTGAGTACGTCTCTTTATGTCTTGCAAAAGACATGGAAAATGTGACCTAATGGTCCCTGGGTGAGTGTAACCTTCCATCTCTGGAGGTTTGTGTGTCTGTGTTTCCAAGTGTGTGTGTGTATGTGCTTGTGTGTGTGTGTGCGTGTGTGTGTATAACTTGCTGTTAAGGTCACTGTCTTCTGTCTGGCCTCCTGGTGACCAGCTGTCTCGGGTCCAGTGGTGGGTTAAACAGACCACCATTTATCAGTTTCTTTTGTTTCCTAAAGAGTCTCACAGTGTGGCTTCCTGCATTTCACACAACTCTTTCAACTCAAACCTGGAGCTCCTTCTTTCCTCCTCTCTGTTCCTTTCTCTATTCCTCTCAGTTAAATGTGTTAAAGCCACACCATCCCACGGGTGTAATGTCAGTAGGACCCTGTTCTCTTACAAACACCATCATAACACTGTTCTGAGGTTGTTTCTATTGAGACTAGATTTTTGGACTCAAAAGGCTGAGCTTTAGGAAAAAAGATGTCTGTCTTTTCATACTACTGGAGACCAGTTTCGGTTATTACAGCTGTTACTTTTTTGTCAACTTCTACAAAATGCAGGGAACAATGTGACAATAACAGAATTATTCACAGTGAAAGACCCGATCAGGTGACAGAATTCACACTCCTGTCTGCACTTAAAAGACTATATTGACATATGCACATAGACCTAGTTGCATTATTCAACTCGAACGATTATTTGCAGTTAATTTCACTGATGCTGTGTTGTAATTGTAGTGAAAAACACAGCACAGTATTAAATGGGCAATATGGGCAAACTAACTGTAGGAGCAGAATTTTTCTATTTGATGCAAAGCATTTTCTGTTTCGCTGAATTGGCAAACATGGCTGGAAATCCACTTTTAAGCTCTGCATGTTGATCCACACTATACATTCTCTCACCTCCAAAGAACTATCCTGTGCCATCTGTATTCTGTCCCTCTCCCTGTAGTTTGTCATATTCAGTCTCCTCTTTGCAGTTCTTCCATTCATCTCTGATTGATTTTGGTTTTTCATACAGTAATAATGGAGCTGGGATATGAGAGTATGAAGTGTGATTTATACGAGGCACTTAATAGTGGAGCCATGCGAGATGGGGCTGAGCAGTTTTCCTCACCCAGCCCCCACCCCAACCCTCCCCTGCCCCGAGGATGCATGAAATTGAGCAGAATGACTCTGCTCATCCTTATATAAATTACTCTCCATATTCTCCACCTAGACAAGCACATTCAGTGTGCAGGGAAAAACAGACATTTTTTGAATTAAATATTTCGCTTTTGAGGTTTGATGTGAGAAATTGTGAGAAAGTGGGACTTTTGTCTCTCGTGGCTTGTTTCAAAAAAGGCGTGTGAAGTCCTTGCTGTTGAGGCTTTGAAACATTTTCAGTGAGTCAAATTGTCAGGAAAAGTCCTCCTCTCTTTGCCGCTGTTTTTCATTCTGGTGTTTGTTCCTTTGTGACAACGGCAGGGAGGTGCTCTCTAAAGCACCAGTCACTGAATATTAGATGACTACACCTTGCTCCTTTCCTTATAATTTCTGCCAACGCAGAGCAGCTTCAGCAGGCAACTACAAAGACAAATTTCATTATAATATCAATGTCTTGTCTCTACTCATCTATTGGACCCCTCCTACCCCTGTGATGCCTATTACCAACAGTAATTTGGCACCGTAGTTATCTCAATTACAAATGGAAGCATAACCTCCTATGGTGATGTTAAATCGATTTTGCATTTCACTTATTACCATTTCCACAGTCGTGTAGCTTTTCGAAGCTAATTCACTCTGTGAGATTGGATCCCAGTATGTTCAAGACCTTTCTCAAGCTACTGGGGCTACATTTTTAACTTGATGATCAATGCACTGTTAAGACTGTAAGTATGAATTCATTGGGCCATGTTTTGGTATCGGCTCACTAACTCTTCCTACCTTTCTGTGTGTTGCAGTCCTGCTCCGTGAGGAGGTGGCCCAGCTCCAGGAGGAGGTGCACCTGCTGCGGCAGATGAAGGACATGTTGAGTAAGGACCTGGAGGAGACCCAGGGAGGCTGCTCTGCTGACGTGCTCTCCGCCACCGAGCTCCGTGTGCAGCTGGCCCAGAAGGAGCAGGAGCTGGACCGAGCCAAGGAGGCTTTGCAAGGTAAGGACAGCTGCTGTGTGTGCTGCTTAACACACTGACATTATGTTAATATAACATGCAGACAACACTTCAAGAGAATGGCAAGAGTATCAGAGGGTTATACCAACCACTTTTGAAAGGTTTCTCAATTGTGGAGTAAAAAAGTATGAATTTCAATCATATATATTTGAATAAACAAACAAATTTAGGGCATCTTAAAGGCCTAGTGGTCTCAGGTGACAGAGACAATCTGACATTGATGTGTTTGTCGAGTTTTCTGCGTAGGTGCTGGAGTGTTGGCCATTTGCAAATGCATAATAAGTCATCTCTGCCTGTTCTGATTGGCCGATCAGTTGATTGGCAATGTGAGGGGTTATATTCCTCCAAAAGTTGACTCTGCAACAACTTTTTCTGTCAGAGGGGCTGCATTTTTTCATAGTCCCTTGTAACTTCCCTGACTAAACTACACACTCTTAAAATCAGTGGGAGACACTTTGCCAGATTTGGTCTGAATGAGCCCTAAGACATCAGCTATGTTAACACAGCATTCCTGATCTAATTCAGCCTGTTTGATTGGGGACTTTTGTTGCATTTTAAACCTCTTGTAGATGCCTCTGTTTCTTCCCATTGTTGTCTACCTTTACTTTCAACCATCAAATAAAGGCAAAATTCTATATTATAGACAAATATTTTACTTTTACTAATATTTTACTTTTACTAATATTTTACTTTTGAGGGACAATGTTTATCAATAAACATAAAAGGAGAATTCTGTAAATGAGCCTAGAAAATTATTAGTGTCTTTTTGAACCCTGGTTATAAAAGTCGCTCAGCAGTTAGTCAGCTTTTTGCACATATCATCAGGTTACGCAATATAAATAGCTACAAAGTCCACGCTCAGAGGACGATGTGGTGATTGAATGGCCCCAAAAAAGAGACTTTTGTTTAGGATACCAGGGTCTGAATCCTGTGTGAAGCCAAGAGTCAGTGCTGCATTTTTCTTTAGACAAAAATTTTATTTTATTCAAGGTAACAGTGCTTTTCATTATTTCATTTTCATTATGTCTCCTGTTGCTAATTTCCAAAGTAACACCAGCCAGAGAATGAGGAAGGAAGTCTGCCAAAGTAACAAATCATAAGATGAATAAAACACTAACGCATAACCTCATCTTTAAACATTTCTGCCTGAGTCTATCAGATAGATATTTTCTCAACAAGCAAGGACAATTGATATTCACCTTGTGTGCATTTAAAAAGATTTATAAATTTAAAATAAGCCCTGCACACAATACAACAGAACAAAACAGAACAAAAGTAAAATTAGGTGGTTTTTCCCTACAAGGTGAGGTCCAAAGTCTGCAAAGCGAATAAAGTTACATTAACTGTTTTTTCCTGCTCTAAACATTCAGTGATAATTTTATTTTCTGCTGCTTTGGATTTTTCGTGTCACTCAAGCTGAGACAAAACCTCCAGCATGTTGCTTTAAAGGGCTCTGAAACCAGTACTGTTTTTCTTGTCACCATAATGCTAACATGAGTGTGTGTAACAGTATGGTTAATGCTGCCCATTAGCTACATTATGGTCCATTAGCATGTGTTTCCTACAGTGGATGGAGTGGAAATTTGAGGGTGGCACAGGATGCTTTGACTTTTAAAAAAAGCTGCTCCATCATGCAGGCAAATCATGCTGCTCTGTTCCCACTCTGCACCACCTACGTACCCTCATGCACAGACAGCACAGTGCGAGAAGCTTCGGTTCATGATCTGAGCAATATTGGATTCTGAATTTTACATCTAAAAGATTTTAAACCAGGTTCGTTTGGCGACACCTACAGTTACTACTGGTAACAGCAAGCACAGTTTAACACATATCATACTACAGGTCAGACTGTTTCATTTTAATCAAGCATTCAGGTAATTACTGGCCTTTTTTCAGTATTCTGTGAGCAGCTGTAAGCTGATTCTCCGCTGCGTGAGTCTTCAGACTGCAGGGCAAAGTGAAACTGAAAGGAAACATCAGTGAAGTTGGAGGCGTGAGGTCCATCTTGCTGCACTGCAGCTGCTCCTTCTTGTACAAGTCCTGCTCAAAACATTTCAAACTGACCCGCTGTTGAAAAATGCTGAAGATTAACAATGTCTTGTTTTGTAGACCAATTTTTGAATGGTAGCAAAAAGTACCAAGCTCACTGACATACACATGCTTCACCTTAACTTTCGAGCTCTGTGTTTTCTCATAGTTTTTTATGCATGGCATAACTTCTAACTTGAAAGCTCTCAGACTTGAATTAAATTTCCCAAGAGTTTAGACTAAAGACTTGACTTGGACTTGAATTCGGGAGACTCTTGTTTTGACCTGGTAAAATCAATGAACAATAAATCATATTCAAGACAGTAATAGGCAGGTCTTGCATTGACATGCTCGAACATTTAATGATTTGGGCAAAGCAATTAAATGCCTGCAGAGGTAAATGTGTCACTGAAATGCTCAGATTTAATTCAGACTTGTGTCTTGACTTGCAGTTTTCTTTTTGTGGAGACGCACCTTTTGAGAACAAGCTCTTTCCTACCTTCAAGCGCTGATTAGAAGAAGCTGCAAAACATGAATGTTTTATTATACACAAATATGTTGAGCAATCTTTTAATAAAACGTAGTAAAGCTGCCATGAAAGATTTGCTTTAATACTTCAAGGTCAAACGTAATTATAAATATATTAACCTCCTGACTAAAGGTTACGACAAATATTTGATTTGCCAAAAAAGAGCCCCGTAGTGAGTGCCTTAACTCTCAATATTTATTCTGTTGTTATTTACAGTTCACATCCCTCAAAGTTAATAACCAGCAACCACAGTATTTCTTTGTATGTGTAATGCACGGGTGAAAGGGGAATACACACATTACCTCCATCGAGTCTGTGCTCAGGAAAGTAATGTTCAAGTTCTGCCAGGCAGTGCACGCTGGATTGCAGGGCATCAAGCAGAGATGACATCAGCGTGGCAGTGAATCATTCTTTTCAAAGAATTATCGCCTGTGGAAGGCAGAGCACAAAACCACCATTTGGTATCAGACAAACGCATGACATGCTGTCAGGGGATTTTGTGGCTGCGACATTTCACTTGACACTTGCAGCCTACGCTTTTTTTGGAAGAATTGAGCAAAAACAAAACAGACCGGGGCAGAGTACAATGGAACACACATCAAATAAATACTTATCTATTCTTCGGCTGGATGTTTGGCTGTCTGAACAGGCTGGGCATAGGCTCATGCAGTCATTTGTATGAGTCAGGCCTGTTAATGAAGACCAAAGCCTACCAAGCCCAGCAGGCACCGACAGCAACCAGCAGCTAATGAAAGCTTTATAAAAAGGGGACTTTGGTTAGCTTACAAGGTCCAAAAATATTAAGCAGGGTGGATCTAGTGTGCAATGAAGAAGGGGTATGTAGACCGACAACAGGAAATTGGCTGTCATCATGCTGGAGTTTTGTTCTGGGGAGGAGATTCAGAGAGAAAAACTCAAGCAACTGTGAACTTGAGTAAGAAGATGTTCTCAAAGCTATTTTTGAACAAGCAGGAGAACAGAAGTTAAGGTTCAAATACGGCTTTGGGCCAGTGCGACCTGTGAAAGAAAATAAATTTACCTTCGGTGGTGAACGCGGCAAGATTTCTGAATTATTTATATCTTTTATTGTTATTTTCCACATGACCTGGCCTGTGCAGCAGTGGCTGGTTCCTGGCTCTTTTGTTAGTCCACGGTTGTCACACTCCATCTTCACACGCTGACGCTGTGACTTGTTCAGACTGAAAGTATTCCATAATTTTAAGACAGCAATGAAAGGCCAGTACAGGCATTAGCAAGCTTTTTGCTCTCAAACTGTTTGCATGTGGTGGGAAGCAGCCAGTGAGTTCTGGCTTTGTCCCCGGCAATGTTTACAGCTGTTTCCAAGCAGAAAATGGAAACACATCTGTCATCCCATTTTGTCTCATTTTCTTGGTTGTGTTGATTTTCCAGCTGCTTTCATTGAATGAGTTGATGTTCTGATGTTGCAGTCACTTGGCCATGGTAATGACAATGCTGGTAATAATTGCTGTGCGTGGGTTTAAATTGATGAGAGGGAAACTGCGTAAAAAAAACAAGAAAAGACACGTTTATTTAGTGAATGTTGTGTTGATGAGCTCTCACAGCCAGGAAGGGCATTGAAAAGAAAATATAAAAGGTAGTGAGGCAATTAAAGATGTGAAAGTGAGAAACCAGAAATATATTAACAAATCCCAACTTACAAGCAGTTTTTTATTTTTATTATACAGACAGAAAGCATGTAAAGAAGAAACTCTCAGGGCTGTTGAAGTGCACTGTGGGCCAGATATACAAGAGGTTTAAGACAGTTTGCAGTATATTTCTTGGCTGGAATGTGTCATCAGCACCTGAAACGCACTTGCAAAAGGTCAACCAAGTCTGCCCATGTTTGGAGGCAGAAGTGTTTATACCTGTTTTAAATGGCCACACTCAAGGACTAGGCAAAGTGCATCTGTAGTAGCAAAAGACAGGACACAATACATCGTACAAGTAGTGATAACATGCTTTCAGCCTTTCCTCAAAGCCTCCATGCATGCAATGCAGTGATGGAAGCAGTGATATAAATAGTTTTAAAAAGAAGTTTAACCAGAGCTGGTCCTGACCTCCTGGTCCTGTAGTAACAAGCAAAATTCTTCTCAGGGGTCCTCCTACCTGACCTGTGAGTCATGTAAACTGTTTACAATTACATTCCTCCTTTATTACTGTTTGCTCCTCCTAAGAATAAAAAGGCCTGTACAGAACGGACTGAGGTTCAAGCACACAGTATTTAATGAATAAAATACTTTCTATAGAATCTTAAAATAAACAAATATTAGCACTGAAGATTAGGAATATATATATATATATATATATATATATATATATGTATATATATATGTAGAAAGCCTGCCTGGTTTTCAGTCCAGTCCTCAAAATATTATAATCAGTAGTTTATATGAAGTCATTGCTTTTGCATTACTTGAGAGTTTTAACTACATTGACTCAACAATCTTTGTTTTGTTTTGTTTTAAAACGACATGTCTGGTCCACACAGAAGTTGCTGCTGTAAAGTGCAAGTTTGAATTTGTAAACAGACATTTGAACACATGTTTATAGCTGCAGTTCGTTGACACTGTTGCCCCGTGGCATTTATACAACAAAATAAATAGTTTTATTTAACTTTCACTTTTTTCGGCTCAAAGTTACAGAAAAACACACCAGAAGTGGCTTTCAAACAAGCAAGACGCAAACGACAGGAGATGCTCTGCCCAACTGTGTTAAAAACCAAGGCAGACTAAAGGCAGAGACGCTGCAAGCTGGCACATCAAATTAATGTTCCCGTTATTTGCTGACATTGGATGTGGAAAGCTGGGAACACAAGTTTATCTGATTGCTGTTCCCACAATTCACTCTTGTGTTTTTTTTCTCTTCATAAACAAATGAATAGTTCCGCTTCATCCTCCCATCGATGTTGTAAACACTGACTTCAGTTCATCTTTGAAAGAGGCTTTTAGATGCAGTTTAACAATCTGACAGGCTCTTCATCTGAAGCATTCTCAGGCCTTTAGTGCATCTCTCTTTCTTGTGAGTGTGATACAGTTGTTTGCTAATGAGAGAGAGAACATTTGTTAGTTTATGAGATTAGATTTTGCTTTTGCTGTTACAAGGCAAGATCAAATTCACTGTTTTGCACGAATTACATGGTCATTTGGTGTCATGATGATCTCGAGTGGTCTTAGATCACATGCAGAGTTGGATTGTTGGGTGTCAGGTAAACTTGGAGGTCGAGATCTAATGATAGGCTTCTTTGCAGGACCACGTCGGCTTGTTGGTTGCAGACCCAGTTCAAATCCATGTCACATTCATAATAGATTTGAAGTGGGTCTGCATATCTCAAAAAAAAAAAAGACTTAATAGTTGCTGGAGTTGGAAGTAGTTGGGTTTTAAAGTGGCTCATGGTACAAAAAAAAAAACAAAACAAAAACAAAACAAAAAAAAATCATAGGCCAAATGTTTTTGAGAATCCCTCATTAACCACAACAATAACCGTATGCTGCCAATTGATTGGAAGCAAGATGTTGACTCTGTTTGATTTCCCCCAGTTTTCACAAGGCTGGCATATTGCGAACATCCTGCCAGATGCTCTGGCAAGGTGTTTTCCCCGAAGAATGAAAGCAATGTTTGGAGAACTTATGCACCCTGGGGGGTTTTATTGAAGCCCTACCAACAGTTATTGTGAAGCAGAGTAGCTTTATGGGGTTTCTTATTTTTGGGGGGGGGCTTGTTTTTATTTATTTATTTACCGGTTGTTCTGCTTTGGATGAAAAAGCAAAAGGCAGGAATGATGAAGTAGCGTGAACCAAATGCATCATCCCCTCCTATGCTCTCTGCCACTTGAGATAATACCTGTTTTCTTTGGGAACGGTTCACAGAGACTGCGTTGCCACTCCTACCTCGGTTCAGACTGTTTGTGGCTAAATTACATGCAGATTTTCCGGTGCCTATGAATACAAAATGGAGAACACAGAGAGGAACACTACTTTTCAGTCTGTTTTCTCTCCAGTTATTCTTCATTTTCTCCCTCGCTGTCTCTTCCTCCATACCCCCCCCCCACCCGCCTTTGTTTGGTGTGCTGCCCACTCCGTTTCAATGGTAAGGCCTGAGCTCACTCCCACTGTGTGCCAGACATTAGCCTGTGAGCACTATAATTGTAATCGTGGGTAATTGCCTACCTCTTACAATTGCAGGTTTTGTTATGATGTCCGTGGGCACTCAGTCCAACCCAAGAGCTGCTGCTTTGTGTCATTTCATTCCTCCTCTACCTTAAAGTGCACAAATAGCAATGGACTGAAACTGTCTTCACAAACTGCAAAGTGAAAGCACAATGAGAAAATAAAGCATTTGGCTAATGTAGTTTGACTCTTCTCAGAAGGTGTTTATAGGTTCGCCGAACTCTTATTTGGACTTACTCATCAAAGTTGTGTTTAATGAATTTTCAAAGTATAGCTGGCCGTCTCTGCTGTTTATAATTAGCTATTACTGCTTTGGCTAATTAATATCACTAAGGGACTCCCAGTCAATCCAGCGTTCAAATGAAAGCGGCAGACAGCTATGTATCATCAAAGCACAGTCTGCCTGCTCTGTTTAGTGTCATTTCACGCTACACTGTACTCAGAAAGCAGCCCCGTCCTTGACTGCAAGGCCTCTTCCTTCACAAGGTGTTTAAACATTACAGTAAACACATACACAGACAGACACACACACACATGAACGGAGGCTGGACGCACCTGGTATTTAGATCTGCCTGCATGAACAGGTGCGACGGTTCACACCTTGCATTACAATGCATCTCAGCATGCGTCTCGAGTGATCACCTATGATTGGATCCCTCTACCTCACTCTATATGCAAATAAACACCCGTATCTTTTGCAAAGACTAAATGCAATGTGTTTTTTAACCAGCCAGCCTGCAATATTAGCCATCATGCTAAAACAAACAATACCTTTTTCACACAAATTAAAGAAACTTTATGCAAAACAATCAATGAATTTAAAAGAAGACCCTAACAGTAAGAAGAATTTGTCATAGATGAATTTCACAAATTTTATTTTATTTTAAATTGCAGGATTTGTTAAGGTAGAAGAAGCAGCCCATAGTAATCACTGTGGAGTGTTTTTGTCAATAAAATCTGTTTTTTTTTCATAAACTTAGTTTTAATGGTGAAACCATCTTAAACAGTATGTTCAAACAGCTGCTACACGCTGGCAGGTTTAATCGTACCTTTAGGCAAATAAACAACAAATCTTAGAAATTTGGTGATTTTTAAAGGGAGTCTGGGGATGTTAGTGAAATCAGTTTAAAACAAAGATTACGTTCACAAACTTAAGACAGTATGTTTTATGTGTTCTTAAACAGGATGTCAGGTGAGTAAGTGGTCCTTCAGTGTTGCCCAGGACACAGATATATACACACTGCTAAAAGAATGACTGCATGTGTCCCAGACCTCCTCCACATGTGGTCCAAGTAAAGAAGACCTGTACTTAGAGCTGTTCATTTGTGTTCAGATCACCCAGGATGCTGCTGAATCTCATCAGGCTGCTTAACCTGATAACACTTAAGTAATTGCAGTGGATTTACTGATGTCTTTACTTTTTAAACAAATTTAGGCTTTTTATCTGTAAGATATCTCTTCTGGCAACGAGGGAAATCATTGTGGGCTGCTGTGTGTTCACAAATCTTTTACAATCTGTTTCCTCCACTGGCATCAGCGTCATCAGAACGGATAACGAAAAGGCTTTTGTTATTAAATTTGCAACTCAATCTATCTAAATTGGGTAGCTTAGAGTGAGAACGTGTGTTTGGATTACTGTGGCCCCTAGAGGTAATTAAGTGTACCTCAGTTTGCGCCTTTGTATCAGAGCACATCGCTGCTGACTTGCTCTTTCACTCACCTGTTACAGCAGTGTTACATAGCTCCAGCCTTTCAAGCTCTGCTTGATTTTGTTCTTTATCCACTGAAGACAGAGGTGAGTAATGAGGTGCTGTTATGGGATCAAAGCATCATTCTCCCCCTCCGATTCCCTGACGTGTCAGGTCTGCTGTTTAAATAGCTTGTACTCACACACACACACACACCCCTCACCTATTACTGAGCAATGTTTGATCTATTTTTGATGGCGAGCTCATATGTTGTGCTTGAACTTATAAAGAGGGTCAGATGTCACTGAATTGGTTTGCAGATTCATGATGAAACATATATAAACTTTTATTTATCCTGCTAGAATATCACAATGAATGCAAAGAGGTCTCATACAGTAGTAACATGATATCAGCCTCACACAACCCGTTACTTTGTTTTTACTGAGGAAGCGAGGAGGTGAACATACTGTGCAGCTCCGAGGCACATACTTCATTATTCAGCTGGCAGATTTAAAATCCCAAACTGTGAACACTGGACTCCCTCCAATGAGCCGATGTCTCTTTTGTTCTCTCCCCAAATAATTATGTTAAGAGCCGACTAAAAGCCTGTCCCTTCTCTTTAGGACTGCAGTTATATGGAGTAGCGTCACTGTGGAGTGGTTTCATTCATTAACATGAAGAACATCATTTTCTGAGGGGGTGTTGATAAGTGGGTTTTTCTTTGTGATCCTGATGTCTGTTGTGGCAGGTAAAGTGAACCTGAAAAACTGCATATGTTGCAGACATTGATTCCTCAAAGACTCTCCCTTGTCATTTATTTTTCCTCGGTAGAAATCTGTGCTATTTAGCTGAAATCATCTTGTTATATCAGTACTGCAGAACATGAGGCACGCCAGATAATGAGGGTCGTCTTTTAACCAGAGAAAGGCAGTGAGTGGGATGTGAAAAAGCGTACCGCAGTGGTAGGTAGGAGCCACAGTGATGGCTGAGGTTGAATTTGTTTCTTTGTAGCCAAAGATCAATCAGAAGGGTTTTTTTCCTAGAGCATGAACGACATTTGACACCTACCCACTGAGCATAACATATATTCATGAAGTGTTTTAAAGCGTCTGGTCCACAAAAAATGTGTTTTTTGAGTATCAAACAGTGACCCCCCCTCCGTCAGCTTGAAAGGTAGCTGTTTATTTCTTCCATAACAACAGCATCTCTGGTCAGCTTGAATTCATGTCACTTTCAAAAGGGATTCCTGTGGTGACATTCTTTCACAGCAGGAGAAAATTATCAAAACGTACAAGAATTCTCTCCTCCCGCAGTGAAATCCACGCTGTCTGCTGGGCAGTGACAAGACTACTGAGAGGAAACCAAAGGACAAACAGAACACAGTTAAAATGAAGAAAATCAGCTGCATCAGATTAATACTCAACACATATTGAATTTATTTAAAACAGCTGCTCAATTAGTAACCAACTTTCTTGCTTCCTTAGTTGCCTTTCTTCCCTGACCACTAACATCCTGCCCATAAATATTTAACTGCTTATGCACTGTGGATGTGTATTTCCTTCTATATTACTTGCTTAACCTTATTATTTATCTATAAATCTGTTTATTTGAACTAATAGTTTGATGTTTTGAAATACACTATTGTCACTCTTCCTTAGTCTGTGTTGTGATGTGTGAGATGAAAACAGACACTCACTTCAGTTTCTGCATGGACTTTTATATCCTGGGCAAAAGTGTGGAAAAGCCATCAGTCAGTTGCATAGGCACAGCCGTCTGTAGGGACAGCTCTATAGAAAGTTAGTAATGACAGTTTAGCCTTCAAGCTAATTAAACAAGCTACCAACACTTATGACAAAATATGACCCATTTAGCTCATTTAAGTCAATGTAATGTGATCGCCACATCCTTTCTTCAAACTCAACGTAATACCGTGAGAGCTGTGTCATTACATTACATTTGTGACGGATTTAATATGAAGCTGTGCTCTGAGAAACCTACCAAAGGCACATTCCTCTCATATTTGCGCAGCGTTGTCGTCTATATGTTGAGAAGAGACTCACCAACCAATGAGAATCCACAGTACAAACACAAAACTACAGTAAATGTGACTGGTCATTATCCTGTCAAGTGGATTCAATAAGTAAACTCTGTTCAATGAATAAGATAATAAAACTAAGAGCAATCTTATCTGTATGCTAAATATAAAGCTGAAACTAGCAGTCCGTTATATTAGCACAGCTTAAAGATTGGAAGCAGAGGGAAACAGCTAGCTTGGCTCTGTGTGAAGCTTACTAAATCTAGGATTACAAGTGGGTTTATTTCTTGGCACATTCTTCTCATCACCACTGTTTTTGTGGCTAAACTAACCAGCTGCTTGCTGTATCTTAATATTCATAGTATAGACATGAAAGTAGTATCAGTCTTCTCATTGAACTCTGAGAAAGAAAGCAAATTTTGTGAAAGTTTTTCGAAATGGTGCCTGTAAATTACTTTTGATACAGGAGTACCTCCAGCCAATAGGAACTCCCAGAGGAGTCCAGCGTTTCCTGATTGGTAACTAATGAGTTGGCCCACTCACTGCAGGCAATCTAAGCCCTCTGGTATGGCAAAGCATCAGAGAGCCCAGCAGACAAAGGCTTTTAGTCCACTACAGAATAGATGCTCAAAATTAAACTACTTCAAAACACAAAGGCTTTGGTTGCAAAAGAGCTTTTGTATGATGTGCTAAAAAAGAAATGTATGCAGATTTCAGAGAATGTGTCAGGGAGCGTGATGCGGGCAAGTGTGGCTTGGACTTTTGATGGTGAATGATTGTGTGGATGAATCCTACTCTGCTCTTCTGGAATTGCTTTTGGTCTCAGTTTCAGTTTGCAGAGAAAACGGCCATCGATGCACAATTTAAAAAACTGAGCAAAACTAGATATAATCCAAAGATAAACAAATACTCAAAATACGGAAAATATATTCATACAGTGCATAGTGCTTGCACAAATATCACTCCGTCATGGAAAGACTATTAAATTGAAGCCTTTCTGATGGCTTCCTCTCTGTGTTTTCCTCTTCCTTCTTTTCTTCATACATTAGCTTCATCTGTATGGCTCCCAGGTGGATCCCTCCTGTTTCATCTGGCTATAACTCATGTAGACTTGGACCGAGACACAGAGTATGTTAGTCATTTATATGGCTGTCAGCAGAGGGAGACATGCTAGTGCTTCCACATCTTAGCTACATTCTTTAGTGCGAGGTAATTGCAATGAGACCCAGCACCATTTTTGTTCTTTAAAAAGTCTTCATACACAGTTTATAAATGGTTTAAGTAAGAGCGCTAACATGATTTTTGGAGTGTGAATAGACCCTTTTACAGAGTCACAGTGAGTGCTTTCTTGTATCCGACACCAGGAGGGTTGATGTTGCCAAACGGTCACAGGTGCAGGATGTGAGGCAGCAGCGGCATTTTTGGCTCATCTCAAAGACGGCTTTGATTACACTTCCTGAGGCAGGTGCTGGGAGGTTTCCTGTTTCTCTTGGCCAGTGACGGATGCTTCTTGTCTATTCGTTTGCTGGCTAGTTTGGCTTGAGTATCTCTATTTTTTTGCTAGGGGATTCCACCTCTGAGGAACAGGTGAAAGGGAGTCGTATGAAAGGGTGACAGGAGATAAATGAAGTAGAGGAAACGAGAGGGTGAATCTGTCCTTGTAAAACTGCACTTCCATTCCACTTGTCTGAGCATGCTCCCCAGATGCAACTTGTGAATGTCAAGCAATTAACCAGGCTGTGATATAAGTTAATTAATGACACACAGCTGGCTTGGAGAGGGAAAAAAAGAGGGATGAAAAAGAAAGGTGAACACATGATAACAAGAATAAAGAGGAAAATAGACAACCTTGTGATATAATGAAATATTAACATTCAGAGCTGCTGTGCTGTAGAAACAGGTGAAATAGGTGTCAAAGTAGAGGAGACAAAGGACAGACACAGCAAGAGGACATGCACATGTAAATAAAGCATATATTGTCAGTATGGAAAGATAGCTGAAAGGGAACTCAGCTCTCAGCAAGCAGATGCCTGGAAAAACAGCCTTGCATGAAAATCAAGAGAGAGAGAGCGGCAGAAGAGGCAGATGCAGAGGAGAGAAAAAAGGATATGTTGTCTTTGAGAAAATTAGAGCTTCTGTGAATAACTACACTGAAACACATTCTTTATCATGACGCGTGGGTGAGGTGCCAGGGGATTAGAGAGAGTGTGTGGCGGAGAGATAGATGAGACGAGAGACCCGGCCGCTAAGAAATCCGGCAGCTGAGAGGAGATTGACAGGAGGGTTCATGTGTGATTCGCCCTTTTATCAACACACAGTCACGCCACATTAGACCAGCAACAGCAGGTGTATTTAATGCTTTTACTGAAGATGCTTCATATCTGAAAGTGCTTAATAACTTAGTTATTCTTAATGAAGAAATGCAATAATGTGAACTTCTCAACACACATGCTGACAAAAAAAAGAAATAATGTGTATAAACCGCCTCAAGCCTTGCTAGCAGACCAAAACAAGGTCTGTATATGTGAACCCTCTAAAGTTATTTAACTGTTTTGTTGCAGATATACATGCAAACACACGCACACACAGATACATGGCTGCACAAACCAAAGGTTACTCGATCTTTATTGCTAACTAACAAGCCCTCTCTCTTTCTCCATCTTTTTTCTCCTTGCAGCGATGAAGTCGGACCGTAAGCGTCTGAAGGCGGAGAAGGCAGACCTGGTGAACCAGATGCAGCAGCTTTATGCCACACTGGAGAGCCGGGAGGAGCAGCTCCGCGACTTCATACGCAACTATGAGCAGCACAGAAAAGTACGGCACCCACGTTCCAACCATAAATAGTCCCACATGTTTTGTGCATGCACCAAACGATTCAAAAAGTGTCCATTGTTTTGCAGCTGTTTTTGCTGGATGCACAAAGCATGTGTAAAGAAATAAAAAAAGAATGTTTAGTCGAAAAAGGAAATGAGTGCGCATGCTGCGGATGGGGAACTTTGGGTATATGTGAGCTAAGGTTGTATAGCTCTGATTGAGTTAAGTAAAAAGACAAAAAAAACAACTTGTTTTGAGAAGGAGAATGAGAATGTTTTCTGGGAATTTCAGTTGCATGGTAGATTTGTATTATATGTAGTTTCCAAGCAAAGAGGACAAGAAAGTTGTCCAAGTATCTGTAATGTTTCATAGAATCACTGACAAGACAGTACATAGTGAGAATAACAGTGTAGATCTTTTTCTTCCTCTAGAAACAAAATTAATTGCTTTGATTAAATTGGATTCAGTGCCATCATTTTTTTTCAGGTGTTCAGGTGATTCCTTGAGGTTAAATTTAAAGGGCGTGTTTGATATGTGGACGTATCCATCAGGATCTCTGTGTCTCCTAGGAGAGCGAGGATGCGGTGAAGGCACTGGCCAAAGAAAAGGACCTGCTGGAGAGGGAGAAGTGGGATCTACGGCGGCAGACCAAGGAGGCCACAGAGCACACGGGGATGCTGCGCTCCCAGCTCGACCTCAAGGAGAACCGCATCAAGGAGCTGGAGGCCGAGCTGGCCATGGTGAGACAGACTGGCAGGGGGGTAATGAGACAGACAAGCAGGCAGGCAGGCAGACATGCAGGTGGAGAGGCTGAATCTATTCAGTGCTTAGAAAAATATTCTTTATCTTTGGCTTTGTAAAAACTTGATTTTAACCATTTTTAGTAGCCATCCTTGAAAATTATGTTTTTTTTTTCTGTGCAAAGTAGAGTCACAGAATGATGGAAAGAAAGACAGACACTCAATACACACTGAGCTGTACATGTTTGCATCACGTGTTGAAACTATTGACAATAAAAGGGGAAAAAGATCATTTTGAACCAGCAGCAGCAGCCTATACAAGTTTCATTACGCTGTCTGTCACTATGCACTGTTAAAGGTTTACTGCATATAATCAAACATGAAAACCTTTGAATGCACAGTATAGCCATCCCTCATGTCTCCAACCCCCCCAGATGAGTAACTGTGTCAATCAGAGAATGGAGTTCCGGGTGTTTGAGCGGGTTGCGGACAGGGACTACTCTCCTAGGGTCATGGCGGTAAGATGGGGCCCCCCCACCAGCTTTAAATTCTGACCTTCTTTGACCCCTCCGCTCCCTGGAAATCTCTCCTACTTGTGACTTAATTGTCATTTTTTGGAAAGTCCCTCCTCAGCTGCACGTTTTTTCACTAACCCCCCCTCAGTCGATCCTGTCTGATCCCTGTGATCCTAACATCAGTGATCCCACGGGTTCCTGCTGTGATTGATCTGAATGTGTTTAAGGTCAAACCGAGTGAGGAAATGCTTGAGGAAAAATACATCAGTGTTCTGACTACTAATTATTGCTCCGAGGGTTTGTGATTGTATTCTTTTTTGCATGTCAAAGACTATGATTGATAATTGTTTGACCGCTGGTAGGTAGAGTCGATTGCACTGAAACTGATTGTGCCGGTCTTGATTTGCAGCCTGCCAACGCTTGGCATGATGATAGAATTTGCACAAAAACAAGGTTTTAAGCATTTGTAAAACACTGAAATGTCAAGGCTAATCAGAAAAAACATTCTCACAAATGAAAAAAAAAAAAACTTTTGATAGACACAAAGCACATGTGCACAAACACGTCTCCCAACGCTCCAGCAGCTTATTGTTTTTTCTGCTAAAATGAGGTGACTTGTGCTTTGTAAAGAGGCTCTACAAAGCAAATGTGTTCATTAAACCTATAAAAAAGCTTCATTACTTTCAGTTTCTCAATTTTCACACCCAAACAACTGCTAACTTCCACCACAGAAATGAAGCCAGCAGCCAACACCTCATCTAGATATTCTCAGTTTTTTTTTTCCCCCTCCGTGCTCTCAGGAGTGGTAACAAGAGATTTCACACAACAAAACACAAACATGAAAACAGCTGCATTTTTCATGAGGAAACAACCACGTGAAAAGCCCAGGGGAGAGAACTCACACATACATGCATGCAGTCAGTCAGTCACTCGTCCAAGGATTCAGAGTATACCACCCCACCTCTACATGTGTACACACGTATGATACATGCCAAAAAATAAAAACAATAGCAACATCAACTCACCCAAAAAACAACCCAGAAACTGCAGAAAATGTAGTGCAGCATCTCTGTCCCAGTTGTTTGCTTTCTGACTGATTGCATCTGCCTGTTCACCTTCTTTAGGCCAAACAGTCGCTCGCCACTCTGACCAAGGATGTCCCCAAGCGTCACTCTCTGGCCATGCCGACGGAGACGGTTGTCAACGGCAACAACCAGGAGTGGGTGATGCAGGCCGACCTTCCCCTGACTGCTGCCATCAGACAGAGCCAGCAGACGCTGTATGTCCACGCGGGGCATCCCTCCGACAGACAAGGTAAGCCATAATGAGCACACGTACCGTGACGGCCTCATCCCATACGCACATGAACTGACTCACATGAGGTGGTTTACCATCGTTTACCCTCTGCATGCTCATGCGAACCTGCTTCACACACATTCACTCCTGCCATCTGCTCAGTATGACCACATTGTTGGCCACTGATGATGCTCCGGTCGTGACATGTCATGCGCTTTATGTAGCCAACACAGTGAACATATTTTTTGGCTTTATGGCTCCCATTTGTCTTTGCTGCTCAGAAATGTCTCCTCTGCATTTAAGTCTTGTGACAACAAAGGATCAGTTGGGTGTTTACAGTTGTTTTTTTGTCTTATTGACTGTAATTTTACAAAAAATTAAAAATGAGTGGAATTCACACAATTTGTCTGTGATGTTGCAATCCTCAAAAGAGTTGGCCCCTGATTGTACTTTGAGGGCCCTCACAACATTTTGCTCTTGTAGGTTGACCGTTCAACTGACTTTTGCAGGCATTTACAGCAGGCAGCAGCCTTTTTCCCTGCTTGAGTAAACCATGGCTCCCCCCACAGGCAGGCGTTTGCAGTTCAAATGCATTGCAAACTGCAAGACAAGCATCAACTATGACTGAATTTTTAAATCCAAGACTTCCCGCCATATAAGACTTAACTTAAAAACCTGAGAGGAAAAACCGAACTGCTTGCACCTCCAAGCCTCCAGAGAAAGTTCTAAACAAATTAGCCTTCCTTTCACCAGAGCAGGAGTCGCTCTCGGTCCTCTCGGAGCTTGTTTTAAAGGGCAGCCACGGGTTCAGATGGGTTGTTGACTAATAGAGGACATCTGTAGGAAGAAGCAGGCAAAGAAAAAAAAATAAGATAAACGTGTGAAGAGTCACGAACATCCAAATTGCTATGCAATTGGTTGTACTGTATGTATCAGTCTCACTGATGCGCACACACATGCACACACAAACGCACTCGCTCCACCTCTGTGAAGCTGTTTTCCACTGTTGCTTAGCAACTGCAAATGATTGCCAATAATTTCAGGCTTTTGAACTATTTTCTGATTTGCGGGTGTTGTGGCATTGTTGAGAGGAATCAGATTGTCCCTGTTCACTGCTCTCGGAGCCCAGACACACCCCAAAGAAAACAAGCCTTCTCTCTTTTCCCTCTCGTCCCGTTTTAGTGGCTGCCGTGCGGGTGAGCCCGTGCCACTCGCGTCAGCCCTCCATCATCTCCGACGCCTCAGCCGTGGAGGGAGACCGGTCGTCCACACCCAGTGACATCAACTCACCACGGCATCGGACTCACTCCCTGTGCAATGTAAGAGCTGCGCACCACTGCACCCTCCCAAGTAATCACCTCCTTTGTAGCAACTGTCGACTTCTCCTGCTCCCTGGCCGCAGCCGTTTCCGACTCCGCCATCGTTCTGGCTGAATTCATGTTTGCCCCACGCAGCCTGTCGTGTACTCACTCTGCAGCTGTGACTTGAATTCTTGTGAAACCCAGTTGTTGTTGTTGTTGTTGAATAAGTGCATGTCTGGCAGCATGTCAAGAGTCACTTCCCCTCTGTGTTGTGATCTTTATCTGGGCTGCTCTTTATCGCCCACTCTGCACACCTTCACTGACTTCTCTGCTCTTGCATCTCTCTGTTCCCTCGCCCATTTCTTCATCTTCTCCTCTCCCTCTTTTCTCCCTCTCTCTCTCTTTTCTTCCCCCCAGTCCCTAGAAGATCTGGAGGAGGCGAAGCGTAAGAAGAAGAAAGATAAGATGGGGCTGGGCTCTCTGTCACGTGTCTTCGCCCGCGGAAAGCAGCGCAAATCCCTCGACCCCGGTTTGTTTGATGGTACTTCAACGCCTGATTATTACATAGAGGAAGATGCAGACTGGTAAAAGCACACGTGTCTGAGAGAGCCACCAGGAGAGCCTATGTGGCCATTATCAGAAGACAGCATCGTGTAGTGAAGCGTGTGTGTGAGTGGCGGTGTGTTTGATGTCAGCGTGTACAGATATAATAATGTGTGTGTCTGCGCAGTCTCACATGCATGCATACCTGCGTGCATATGCGTGTGAGAGTGTGTGCATGCGTGCGTCGTCCATGGTCAGAGGCCATGTCAGAAGCCGGAGGCGTGTCCTGCTTCGCTGAAGTGTAAACCTTAACGAGCAAATTGCACCTGTATGTATGTACAGTCCTGTAAATAGAGTGGACAGTGTGACACAGCGACCATGTGGATATGCTCTGTATCTGCCCTCCAAAAATGGCTGTGTTATTGGAGCTTTTAATTGTTCTCTATATTTTGACTTTTTGTTTTCACTCAACTGGAAACTTGAAGGACTGCTGTACTTGTAAATAACAACAGTTGATGTGCACTTTGTGCGTGTAAATGTCTCCTTGTCCTGAATGCCTTTTGTTATTTTTCGACATGTGGGGGGGGGGGGGGGGGGGGGGGGGGGGGGGGGGGGGGGGGGG
>JAPZDY010000002.1:11050985-11099176 GCA_029783645.1 Ctenochaetus hawaiiensis
TACTTAAAATGACATTTTTAGATGCATTTCTTTTTAAAATGCATTCTTTTCTCTACAAGAAAAAAACATTAGGAGAAAAAGCATGCAGATCGTTCAGCAAAAAGGATGACATTATGTTTTAAAACCTAAAACTATAAGGTAAAGCTAGAAACCACACACATCCTCACAGTAGGTCATTAGCTATGTAGCAGGTGTATGTTGGAGAATAATTATTTTATAAGCAAACTGGCCAAATAAAAACCTCTTACATCAAAACCTTTGCCTTGGTTTGACATACCTACATACATTTCCCACACCTTTTATTCTGCTTACACTGAATTAATTTCTATACTTGTGGGTAATTGTATAAGGCCAACAAAACAGCTACATGTACACAACTCTTATGTGATGAAATTTTTTTTTTCAGTTTTCCCCTAATGACATACTGCTTATGTGGGCTGTGATGCTGTGATTGCATACAGTACAAGAAATGGATTTGTTAGAAAACAGCTTTGTTTTACAGAAAAGTTAAAATCTGCATTCATGTCAAGGAGATTTTCTTTGACATAAAACAGACTGTGTCACAGCAACGGCTGGCTGAGCCTCGGACACCAGCAGGTGTGAGGTTTCTGGTCCATGTGCTGAACCCAACAAGCAATAATGTTAAACAAATGTAACCTTTCAGCCTCTCATGTGCTGCGATGAGATGTTTTTGGCACTGTAGAATTCCTGGATGTATCTCTCTGACTCGGCTTTGACCCTCGCCCATCTGTTACCATGTCTAGGGTTAGAAGGCTACTGAATGCTACACATGTTGTTGGCCTCAGGGTGTGGGCCAAATATTTTGAGTGTGAGATGGATGCTGTGTTGAACTGTGAGGGTAGACATTTGGCTTATGCGTGGCTCTTTCAAGTTTAAGCACAGTCGAAACAACTGTAAATGTCGTGCATCCAGCCATTTACAGGCAGTATATCCACCCATGATGTCTATGCATCATCTTGCTGGGCAGCAATCCTTACAACTACAATGTTAAAGATACTCATGTATTTTAGCTTATCTATGAATTTCTGTTGTCCGAATAAAGCAACAGTTGACATCTAAGTTAAGCCATGTAAAAGCTAGAAAGAAGTTATCCAGTATCAGTTTTTAAGTGCTACTCTATGCCACCACAGCACTAGTAAGGGCTTGTCTGCCAGGGTGGGTTTCTGCTGGGAAACGGAGTTTAAACATAGCACAGGATAGAAGCTGTTAAGTGGCCCCTCTGCACCACCTCTGTCAATACATATGACCAGTGTTTCGCACCACTTTGGCTCTAAAGAACATGATTTCAAAGTGCCAAGTGACAACCACAGTGACTTCATGCCACACATCCTCCAGCTCACCCGAAGCCTTTCACTTTGCACCCCTGGGTGTGCTAATCACCTTCTTCAAATAGAGCCATGAGATCACAATCACATTTTCTTGCTGTAAAAGACCACTGTGAATAAAAAGAGCTGCAGGTGTGATGTTGTATTAGTGACATTAAATGTGCTACATGTCACCCCCTTGACTTTGTACACTTTTCCAAACAGAATTATTGGCTAATGAGATCCAACACTACAATTTAGTAATTTAAAGTTCAGTATGAAAGTTTTATTTCTTTTTATATGCACATGTGTAAAACCACTTTTTCTGAGATCTTGTTTCAATATTATTTTTATTAAATGCTCTACTTAGTGTGTATGTCTGATCCTTGTTAGACACAGCTCTATGCTCATGGCATGGTGTCATGTCTTTTTTGCTCATATTCAATACTCTGTCCGTCATAGGCCTAAGATTTGGTACCATGAGCTATTTTAGCATACACAAGTGCTGCAGTGGATGGCAGACGTGCAGGCAGGCAGACTTTAATACCAGCACAGTGGAAATGGACAGTATTGAAAATATTAGTTTTGACTTTTAGGTGAGCTGTTTAAGAGGGGGTACAGTGGGGCAATGCACTATTAAAATGTTAACGTCAAGGGGGAAAACAGTACCTTTATCGACATGGGCTCCATTGCCCTGCTGATGTCATCATCACCCTGTGTGCATGTGTGTACAATGAGGCAGACTCTTCCCGTGTGGGCATCAGGGGACAAAGTAGTCTTTATGCAGTGTGCCGAGCTCCAAGGCAGAAACATTGTTGAGCAGTAAAACATTCTGTAACTAAAACCACATGTTCCAGAGTGGAGGACAGACAAACACAGGCAGCCTCTGCAGCTCCACATCAGGAGTTGGTGCCCTATCATCAGGGGCTCAGGGGCTCCTTTTTGACTCCAATGCAAAACTCTCGGTCAACATGGTGCATTTTATATGAATCAGGAAACTCAAATCAAGAACAGATTGTCCCTGACAAAAGTGCTGCAGGATGATGCAGATGGGTATTTGAGGGAAGAAAAATGGGAACACATTTGACACATTTTAAGTACAATGTCAATGTCATTTGCTGCTGAATAATTTTAAACATTTCTTCAACAGAGGTTTGAAGAAATGCACACATTTCTTATCTTTGATGCTAGAATAATAGGATGCAAATATAATGCAAATGTAGATGTTAAAAGTGTCTCCTTGCCAGTAGCCCATGGCTAACAGACACTTAGAGAGCATGATAAACATAATTGCCAATCAGCCATGGAACAACTGCATCACAAACACCATTATGAGGCACCAGTGAGAGAAAATATTAGGAAAATGTTATCAGACTTTTTGTGCAAAAACACTGGACTTATACTGTAATTAGGTGGGGTCACTGCTTAATTGTTAAAGGTGTTAGAATTATTCAAATTGCAGCACACCATATCAACTCTTTATAAGTGTTATTTAAGTTTAAGCCACTCAAATCCAGAAGAGTTCATTTTAAATCAAACTAAAATTATATTACTCTTTTCAGGCAAGATTGAAGTTATGGTCTTGTATAACAATTGTAGACTGGGGATGAAAATTCCAAGTGGCTGAAATAAAATCATGTGAGCAGGTAAAAAGTTTAGATAGCATTACGTCATTTCTGAATGAAGTTAAGAAAAGTTGTTGGTTTAAGTTTCGAGCAAAGAAGGGAAAAACCAAAAGCAATATGATCCAAAAAAAAAAATCAGTCCAGCACTCCTAAAACATTTTTCCGTAATCTCTTTGTATCTTTAGATGGATAACTGTTAACAGAGCTTCTGTGTGTGCTCGATAGTGGCTGTCTAAATTATTGGAAAACTTGTCAGTTGTGGAGTTTTCCTTCATAAATCTGCAGGCTTGAGGTGCCGATTCACTTCTGTTGTTCAGTGTTGTTTCCATTCTTCTCCCAGTCCAATAAAGTTTTACAACTCCATCACTGGGCTCTTACCTAATGTGCACAGTGGTAATTAGAAAGTTGGTAGGAGTTCATTTTCAATTGATTCTCCACCCTTCCCAGATCATTAGGTGCTCTATCTTGAACTGCTTTAAAGTACTGCTGCCTCCCTAGGAGGTCAGTCCTAATTAAAGGGACAGTGGCCCACATTAGCCATGCATGAAGTCAAGCCGGTAACAGAATTTAGACCTCATTCAGCCCCAAGGTTAAGGCTGAACCCTTGACCCAGGCCCTTGCCCCTGTTTCCCTGTCCTGCGCTCATACCTTTGTTACTTTGCTAAGCTGAATACTTGCCCACTTACATCTAACTAAACCATGTCTCATTAGGTTGCTTTCTCTCAGTCTCTCTGTGTTTCTTTACATCTATCTTTCTTCTAAATCTACAATACTTCTCAGCTCAGATTGGGGAACTCATTGGCCGTAAGCAAAAGTTATGCCATATATGCCTGTATGTTTTTCAGTTTCTATTTGGGTTTTCGTATCAGTGGTTTGTTTGTGTTAGATGAAGGACATTAGGCTGTATAAGACTGAAGTTGAAAGACAAATGTTATTAACACAGCTGTATTGTCACTTTTGGCTAATAACTAGTCAGTAATTATGAATTCAACCCTGTCAGTCAGACAACCTCTTACTTTCAGAGTAAAATGACCTTGAACATTTGCAGTTAGGGGACCAATGTCATTAATTTGTGATTGTTAATATGCATCATTATCTGCTTCAGCTAAGGCCCATAATGGCCTCTTTTGAAGTGCTGGAGCTGCGCGTCAGGGGGCATGTTTGTGTTATTGCAGATCCTCTAAAAGCTCATTGTTAAGAGACCTCACAGGTTCCTTCTAATCTAATTGGCCACGGATGTCCTGGCCCGGGACCTTTCGCCATGCTGTTGGGATTGACAGAGCTGTTCAGTCTCTTGTCCAAATACAGCCTTGTTTAATTACAGGAGGGGGATGCATGCGTATCAATGCACACAACCTGTCCCCCAAGCCCAATAAATGCCTAGTCTAACTCTTTTCAGACTAGATATATAACTCCACCTCCTAAAGAATCTCTATCCAAATAGGAACTGGATTTGGATCTGTCTCCTTCTTATCCCAAAGCCCTTAAGCACCCTCAACTTCTCCTCTGTTCACCTTTTCTTGGCCAGGGACATACCTCTCAGTGGTTCTCCATCCAGTGTCAACAAAGGGAGATCCTGCTTTGCTATTTCCTAATGCCGCGCTTCCCAGATCCTTACCATACCACCACCAATCCCACACCCTCCTATCCCCAGCCAATCCCTGACCACCTCAGCCTCCACCTCTATATTCTGAATTGCCAATCCCAATCTAATTTAAGGAATATTTTGGAGGTAACTGTATACGGCGGCAGGGGAGATAACATCTCCAGGCCCCTGTGAAGGACAGGAACTCGGCAGTGTGTACTTAATAACATAAACTGCTGAAAAAGGGCCCGGGCCGGTGCATTGGCAGAGGAGCAGGACGGTGAGACGGATAGAAAGAGAGCAGAGAGAGTGGACCCAGTGTTCTGGGGTGGGGTGGGGGTAATTGAGACCATGTGAGCCTCCCCCAGTGGAGGGATTAGAGAAGAAACGGAACTCTCTCAGCTCCAAGATCGCTTTCAATTAGATGCGCCCAGAGCAAGGGTACTTGGAGAGATAGGTTGGGTAAGAGACTAGCATGGTCCAAAATGTCGGCAAAGGAAGGGAGGAAAGGTGAAAGAGAAGCTAGGCTTGTGTACCCATCTCCTCCTCTATTTGCATGGCCGTAATAAAGTCTGGGCTGTCCTGGTCATACCTACCTGTGTGTCAAAGTACAATAGATCCATGTCACAAAGGCCAACATGCAATGACTAACATATGTATCTTTAGTTTTAACCTCTAATTATCAAGAGAAGCTTGCTTTCTTTTAAAATTAATGCCTTAAAATATTTCCACCTGTCACCCACTATCCTTTTTATTCTGCTAAAAAGCCCAACAGTAGTTCTATTTTTATCAGAATGTTTGTGGTTTCAAACTTCTATAGGTGTGTTTTACTCTCTCTTTATTGAATCTGTCCTGACTTTTTTGTTCATCTACTGATATGGGTCACATACCCTATAAAACAGAAACAGGCTGCAGGGCAAAGCCAGTGTGTGCGAAGGAATTGCTGACACAACTTTTAATGACCTAACTGCTCTTCACCAGGCTCAGATCTTTTGAGAAGCCCAGTCAATCTCAGCTGATCCCAGTCACCTGCTGTCCAGAAAGTTGGCCTTTTAAACAATGCATTGTACTATTTTGTTGTGTGGAATTTATGTATTCATTGTATTTACTGTGGTATTACTGGCTGTACAACAAATTGCCCTTTCTTGATTAAAAGTGCTCTTTGACCTCTTTGACCTTGAAATTAACCTGGAACTTTTCAGTCATAACATCTGTGTCAGCTGTGGGTATACAGCACACTGCGCACACAAAAGGTTGAACCTCAGTGAGTTCTGCAGCCATAGTATGTCAGTCTGATGACCTGGAGCTGGCCGTTTATAGCAACATACTGTGGGCTATTTGTCATAAATTAGTATTGACAGGTTGTCAACTGTGCAAATGTTGCATGCCTTATCTGTCTGGGGTTTGCCCAGTTCTGTATTCACCATGTATGTCCAACTTAGACGGTTAAATCAAATATGTCATTTATTGAAAATGTGAGTGAAATAAGTCATAATAACCATCTGAAACATTAACAATTTAAGGCATTAAGTAATTCAGTAATTCAGCAGTTTACAGAACTAGATAATCCAAGCAGAGAACAGGAGAGCTAAAAAATACAACAGTGTGCAGTGATGCATGTCCATTTCTAGAGGAAACCCTTCACAATACAAACTATGTCTTAATTAACTGTAAGTGACTCGCAGAAATACAGTGTTTTTCTGAGCTATCTGATGAGGGGGATTGATTTGGGTTTTTCTGTTGATTTTAAGTGGAGTAGACTGGGTGCCCTGCTGAATTTTTCAAGAGACTTAGTTGATAAAATGATGTCCGTTGTACTATGTTGTCAACAACTAGATTGACTCACATACATAGGAATGCATTTGAAATCTCATTGTATGGGCACTCTAAATTTAGCTGACGAGTTTCAAACCCTCACAGATGTTGTAAATAGAGTCTCACAAGGAATCACTTCATTTCCCTGTGTTGCCAATCCAGAGCACTGGCTTTTTGTATGAAATGCCACATCAGCTCCCCCTGTGTTTAGGTTTTTGTTGGCATAGCCGTGCAAAAGCCCTTATTGTTTAGAATTTGCTGTTTATTTTCACAGTCTCTAAATGTTTTAGAGAAAACCCTTCACCGTTTAAAACTGACAGTCTGAAATCTCTGTTATGCTTTCAGCATCATTTAACTCAAACTGAAGGGTTGCAAGTTTTTTCAGTTCTGCAGTCTGCTCCTGTCTATTTTAAAAGCTGATTTTTTTCGGCATTTATGTTTAATTTTTCAAAGATTGCAGACTTTCATAATTCTTGTTGAGGTGTCCCTACACAAAAAGGCTTGAAATATTCAACCACCATTATTAAATGGAGTTGATTCTTTAAAAGATGTTCATGACAGCTGAAAATAATTTTATTTTTTGCCGATAAAAGTTGAACTGATTGCCTTTTGTTTTTAAACTGACAATTGGAAGATAAACTTGAATCTAAGGCTGCTTCCTTGTATTTGATGGTACATATCTGTCTAAGACTCCTAATTTGAAATAAAAATGTCTGGATGGCTACTAAAGACAGACAGACTGTGTGAGGTAAACAGACCAGAGTTTCCATTAGAAACCCCCTTCCTTTTTTCACCTCCACCTATTTTCCCCATTAAACAAAAAATATGATTATACACCCTATACTTGAACATTCTTTCAATCACAGGAGTAAGACAGGTTCAGCTGGCTTGTTAACTCATCATAAAACACACTTCACTGAGAATCAACAAAAACAAAATAAAACTCATCAAAATCATCTTGGTTACTGTGAATTGGTCTTAAAACACTGCCTAAATAACCACCAGCTCTGGTTTTCTTGGTTGAAATGAACCTTTTTTAACCCTTGAACATGTAGAAGAACATGGAATAATGAAAATACACGTAACAAAGTACATTACATTGGTCTAGTTGTTTTTTGATATTTCTTTGTAGAAATGCTTCCATGGAGACCTGAAATACCTCTATGTCTTTTTCATAAAATATGTCAAAGTTTCACCAATTAGTGATCCCTGGCCTCCACTGATCTACTGGAGAAAATTCCACTGTGTGTCAGGGAGTTCAGGCTTCTTGTCCTCAGGTGTATGGCTGATGGCCATGTTGGCCACCCATCCCCACCCCATCCACATGAAAAAATTGATTAAGAATAATTGAATCATTGTAAATAATCAGTGGAAAATTCTGTATTAATTTGTTTAGCAAAATTTAAATCCTTTTAATTTTTTCTGAGATTATTGAACGACTGATGAAGAAAATAAAAAAATGCGGAGAGCCACATTCTTACACCATCCAAACATACGTTGTTATATCTTATTATTTAAACACTGCAAAATACAGATTACACTACAGCTACATTTTTTTCTGAGGTCAGAAGACAGACTGTAGAACTCTTAAATGTACTGGGTTAAAGGCCAGAGTCATCGTCAGCCCCTATGAGGTAATTATGTGTTTGTGTTTATAGCATGTTGACTTCCCACTCTGTCTCTCCTCTGCACTCCATCTTTCTGCCTAACTCCCCCTCCTCCTCCCTTTTTCTCCCTCTCTGTTCTTTGCACAAGTCGTCTCCCTCTGGGAAGAGGTGCCTGAGATGTTGGTTCGGCCATACATCTCTGTCAAAATCTCTATGAATAAATTAACCTTTTAAAGATTAGTCCACCCTAATACCTCAGGGTTTTTTAAACAGAAGAGCGGAGCCCCTCCAGCCCCCACCCATTCTACGCCAAGCCTCACCAACTTGGTGTTTTATTAGTGCAACGAGAACTTTTAAAGGAACAGTCCTAATTTTTTCACTTACTATAAACAGTGAGACTAGGATAATCCCTATTTTCAAAATATTATATTTGTATTTTGTATTCTTTGTATTAATTGTGATTCTTTTTTTAAAATAATATTTAGGTATGGTGCAGTGCACATTAAAGCCATTTTCTCAGTTTGGATAAGAGCTTTATGTCGCCTGCCTAAAGTAATTTTATGTAAACGTATTAATATTGTCATATGCTGGTATTTTTCCATTATTAGTTATAATAACATTTTAATCACCACCTTACAGACATCAGGGAATGTGACCACATCACTATTTAGACCTCATAGACTTGTCAGACTATAAAGACAAATTACAAGCACATTCTAGTTGATAAAACTTAAATTCTGTTAAGTAATGACAAAAGTAAGCACACCCTGAAAACGGAACATAGATGTTCACAAAAGACAGTTAAAGTATCTTAGACTATTCTCTTTTGTTTTCACCTTCAAGATAATAGAAGGTTAGATGATAAAAACAGTGGCTGAAATAGCAAAACAGAGTTCTTTATTAAAAAATAAAGATAGACACAGTATACTTCCATTAACATATAAATCTGAACCAGAAAGTCTCCAGCACATTACACTGAATTGCACTAAAATATATGGAATTCTATGAATGGCTTAATAATGTACTATTATTTCTTGTTTAGTTATCATATTGGTAATAATTCAAATTGCACCCTGCCAATGTGTGGTGAGTTTACTACTGATTTGATTAAATTGAAACTGAAAAAACATGCAAGTTTTCTGCTGTGGCATAAATAATGCATAATGTTTGAGGCAAGCAGGTCAGGGAAAATAAACTTAGACATTACTGCACTCACACATTCCATTTACACCACAGGAAGTCAGTAATTCTTTGTAGTAATACAAAGTATTAGCAGTTCAGTGGCAGAAAGAGATACTTGTGTTTGTTATTGAAAGCAAGAAAAAAGATTATATATACGCTTTAAGACCTTGAGTTGCTTAAGTTTAAATATGTTTCCTACAATCTGTTTCTACACAGCTCTTGGAGGATGTCCAGTAATTCCTGTTGCTCCTTTGCATAGAAACGTGTCCTTTAGACCTGTGGTGAGATACTGCCAAAAGCAGGGAGCAGTTGGATTGGGCTCTCCCTGGCTCTTTTCAATGGCTTGGGATATTTAGATGGAGAACAGCACCTGGAGTAGCTCCAAACACCCGTAGGCACTCAGACTGAATGTATGTGACTCTGGCTCCCTTTACAACATGCATGTTGATGCCCCAATGTTTTTTTTTTTTTGAAGAAATTTTGCAGAATTTTTTGACTCAGTTACCACAAGTGCTGGGAAGATATATTCTGCTTCAGCAGCAGAACAAGACATTTTGTCATTGTTTTGGAAATGTGAAAAATTACGTCTTGCTGAAAAGCATATATTTTTTAAACATCCAAACATAACAGTGGTCTCTTGTTGGCAATTGGGCCAGACCTATCTACCTTGGTTTTTCAAACAAATCAGGATAATTATGAAGAACAGGTTTTAGGTTGAAATTCCTTGAAAAATAAACCATTCCTGACTGAAAGAAGATGACATGTATTGGCTATGTCACTGGTTTTAGGTTTCACTCTCAGTGCAGGCAGAGGCGTCTCCTGGACTTCCTGAACTCTAACTTGTGCCAACTCATGTACTGGGGAATTGGAGGTCCCATTCTCCTTTATTTTGGGTGCGGGGGGATGAGGGGGTCAGCGTGTGAGGGGTGAAGGACAAGGGTTTCTCCATTTAGCCAGCCGTCCTGGTCCTCTGTCTCCCCTGTTCGACCTCATCACTCAATCTTCGTTTAGCCTCTGACATGTTTTAGCCAAGCATTCCTGGACTAATTTATGTCTGTAAAGACAAGCTTGGCAAAGGGGAGCTTCCAGTAAAAGGCCACTGCCTTAGCCATTGACCCACACTGCGGCAAACCGGCTAATTTAATTTATCTTAGATGGGAGGAGGAAGCGGTAATGTCTCTATTACCACGAAAAGAAAAAAATCTGCCATCTTGGAAACTTTGGGGCTACGCAGATGTTCTCCTGGATAATTTTTTTTTCTTTTCTGTCCCATCCAGACAACTTGAGATGAGAGTAAAGAGGGTTATGATGACCTTTGCTGTGAATCTGCAACGGTTGACAAGATGTTGCTCCCTTATACACCAAACATATCCTCTTATAGTAGAAAGGCCAACACTGCAGAACACCACCCAATTATCTTAGCTGGCCTCCAGACAAGTCTAGAGCGCCCTTGAGATTTATGGCCTGAATTCCCACGTCTAATGGTAAAGCAGAAGTTATTAACTTTTCAAAGTAAGTCTGTCTCTCATACCCATGCACCCATGTCCCCCTTCATTTTTGTGTCTGCACAAGCTTAGTTTAACTGCCTGATTAACAATGGCTACAGCTGCTCTACAGGGCAGGGGATTTGGTCAGAAAGCAGTTTTGTAACTGTATATTCATGTAGCTGATAATGTTTTATGATACATCAGTAGTGTTTAAGTAAAAGTCAATATTATGAGTCTTGAATCTGTGGAGTAGAGGGCCAGAGATGGATTGTTACCTTATATCTGATACATAGTTGTTTAGGGGCAGCTAAGTAGTGATGATAGCAGTTCCTTTTTTTTCTCAGTAGGAGGCTCCAGAGATCACTAAATGCTCTTGTCTCTCACAAAGCCAAAGTGCACAACCCATCTTTTGGTCTGTTTCCCTGTTCATTTGCTGCCAGACCCACAACAGCAGCAACAGTCCACATATGGAAATGCTTGATTTGATATAGTGTCATTTTACTTTGCAGAAATGAGTATATGCATGTTCTCCTCTTTTCTGCAACCCGCCACCACCACCACTGGAGTGTGAAATGCGATCCAGGGTTACTACCAGCGCTGTTAAAAAATAACACACTTCTGATGAAATGATTATCTACTGACACAAGAAGATTATGGATTGTATACATTTTTTCGCACAGTGAATCAGTCACTATATACCTAATGAGAGGTCAAAGTACAGTGTGTCTTAAAAAGCTCACATGAAGGAAATATGCAAAATATATTACCCCTGGATCTTTTCTCTGGCTCTGTTTTCCTTAAGCATTAACCAATACTTAAAAAAAAACTACCTTTACCACAATTGGCCTACATCTTTTCATGAGGAATTTTTTGCTGTTCACTACAACATTGTTAGTTTGAACATTTCACAGAATTTAAAGCATTTGAGGTAAAATATTTAGGCCTGTGATGATTATTAAGAGTTCATGGATAGTAATTTTTTATTTTACATCTCTGATCATAAATCCATTTGCATATTAATCATGCTGTATTTTTAGTTGTAATAGACACTGACTGTGCTCTATTCTCCACATGTACAGTTTTTTTAAATACATTTTTGATGTCATTAAGAACTTTGGACTTGGACTCAGTTTTATATCTTTTTTTGTATCACCAAACTTTCAAATTGTAAAACACTGAAACTACAAGGCTATGACAGACTGTAACTGGTGTGCGTTATTGTTCTCAGCCTGTAAGCAGAAGGCTGCAAGTTAAATTTGTGTTTGGGAGGAATCCAGGACCCATAGAGCACAGTGAAACACAGCCCCCAGCCAAGTTTTCTGAGGACCAGAGGAGAAAGCAAAAAGTACAATGTTATGATGTAAGCCATCAAACCTTCAAAATAACAGTGCCAGTTGTGATTTCCTGAGATTTCCCAGAATTTTTGTTTCAAGCTGCTGGTAGTAAACGGCATTGCATCGTCAGGAAAATTTTGTTTTCCCCCTTTTTGGGCTGTTAGCAGTTGTGAGTGGAAAAAAGGTCCCTGCTCCAAGTGGTCAAATAACTGCAGCTCTTTCAGCTTCTGTGTACAGCCCGCCTGCTGAGATGTAAGCAAGGGGCCAAACAAAACCAAACAAAACAACATTAGGCCGGCTCAACAGACAGCATTTACTTTGCAAAGGGAAGGGTAATCTTGGGTCGAGAGATGGTAATCTGAGAAATATTTTTCCCTTATGTTTATAAAAATACACATGGTCAGTATTTATGGGATGTTTTATTTGAAATAATTTAACTCATTTTCCCAATATGTACAGTAGTCTTAAACATTTCTAGAGGTAATGATGCTGCTAGTAATGATTATGAATTTGTAGTAATATCATAATATTACAATCACAATACTATTATCCGCCATGTTTTCAGAGAAGCTTTTTCTCCTGCAGAAAGTGCTGGGATTAATCCTGTGTGACCACAGCAGAAAGGATTTTCACCCCTGAGATGTCACGAGGAAAGCGAACAGAACACCTATCTGTTACCTTTTACAAAGAGAACCAGAGTTCCTCCTAACTGAACAAATGGACTTGTCTTGTGCAAGAGGGGGACAAAGGCATTTTCACTTTCAACACCCACGCCCCTGCAGCCCCCAGCCCCGACTGCTGCCTAAAGACCAGTAAAACTGTTCAAATGTTTCCTCCGCCCCAGAGTCTGGGCTAGTTCCCCTTAATCTCGCACTAGTTGAGACCTCAAGAGTCTGTCACCTTTCCTGTCACGCTCGGCTGCCTGCAGCCCATTGGCCGGCAGCAGATTTATTTCTCCCTGTCAGGGCCAATAGCATGGCGATGTGGCTCAGCCCACTGTTTAGTTACAGTGACAAACATGCTGATTAGAGAGGCCTGGATGATGGATGGCTCCTCGCCGGAGAGCGGCCCGAGTTTTTAGCGGGTCATAATGGGCCTGACACTGCACAGCCCCTCTCTCTTTCTCTTTCTCCCTTTCTTTCTGTCCTCCCCAGGCAGATAGACCCCTCCCCCACAGGTCACACTCAAAAGGTCAGGAGTTAACGGGCCAGCCTTTGCGTTTTGCCGCCAAATCAAAATGACCCTGTTTGGAGTCATATTTGTAGACACTCCATCATCATCATGGCCACTGCGGCACCTCTATTCCCTTCTTCCCCGTGGCCTTTTCTCCTGTGACCACAAGCTCCCACACGGGTAAATAGGAGGGTACACAACCCCGTTGGCTTATTTAAACCGCTGAGCCTTCTCACTCACTTTTGTGCACAATACACACACAGACACACTCGCTCCCTCTTTTAATGTGGGCTTTCTCATAGTGTTGTATTGAATTTATTTCTACCAATTGGATTGAGCATGTAGCTTGCAGAGTGTGTCGGGGAGTGTTTGGTATTGAGTCATGCTTGAGAAACTGTTCTATCTGGAAATATAGGTCTACCACTTAATCCACTCTGAGGTCTGCAGCTCTCAGACCTCTGCTGGAAGCCTGTGCCATTAAAACCTCTGGGATGATTTCACCACAGAATATTTCAGCCGACCTTGACATTGAGGCCAAGTTTCTTTCACTCCCTGCTACCTAGCTCACACTTGGTATATATATGTACATAATGGTGTATATATGCGTTACAATGACTGAAACTGTGTCATTTTAACATTTGCTGTTAAACAGTCAGTACATTGGAGTCCCTTTGTTCTTAAGCTGCAGCTTCAGTCAAAGGTAATGCAAGCCAGTGAGCTGGTTGGTAATAGTTCCTGCATAGCTTTGAATTTGACGGGCCAGATGTTTAACCTGAGATGTGATTTTAAATATGCGGCCAGTCAAATCCGAAGAGATGGTTCTGGCTTAGCACTGTGGAGTCCAGGTCCTAGGGGCCACGTTTCCCTGAACATCAGGATGTTGTGCCCAGAGGCACTGTGTGTGTGTATGTATTTATGTATGTGTGTGTGCGTAAGAAGCTGGGAAAGTGCAGAGCAAGACAGCACCTCATTTGTATTCTTTTTGAAACAGATGCTCGGCTGCATTAACGACTTCTAACTAAAACATTCATAAAGTGTTATTGGATTTTTAGCAGTGGGGTTAAGAAGTGTGACCTTAGAGGTCTGAAGGTTGCCAACTCTTCTCTCTTTTCCCTCCCTCCCGGCCTCCTCCCCTTTCCTCTCCCTCTGTTTGGACGCTCTGGTGACATCACAGCAGCTCAGCTTCAAATTGGATGCAGAGAGTGAGAAGTTCAGCAGTAGCCCAGGGCAGTGAATATTTTTCCATTTATTTGGGGGGGGTGGAAGACAATAATGGGGGGAAGCAGGACATGCAGATAAAAAAGGGGCAGAATACATTACAGGTTAAGTAATAAGTAATCAAAATAGTGCCTTCTGTGTGTATGCATACTCCACTCAATCTCATGGTTAAGTGAGCCATAGCTGTGCCTGAGTAGAATCCCCTTCGGACACCCAGTGGTTTTGATGAATACATCAACAAAGAGGCAGAGAGAATGTAAAGGGGACAAGCAAAGTAAAGGGGCATTGGAGATTGGTACCTGGCTCTTGTTTAATCAGAATATGGAGTGTTGGCATTTTATTTGCCCCACTAATGTAGTGACTGATCTAATGGCTGTTGATATAATGGTAATTTTAAAATATGATCTTTCCTTATATATATTTTTTAGAAATCAGTTGTACAAAATTTAAAATAAACTCATGCACATTAAAATATACCATATTATTAAAACAGAGAATATTCAACTTATTTGAAAATGAAATTAAAAAATTTTCAATTATTCTATATTTTTTCATCTGAGTAATATTTCAGCGTAGAAATTAGACTTTTTTAAAAGAAAGGTAAGGAGCATTATGTAGAAACCTAAGCGAAGTTTTTTGTGTTTTCCACTGCTATCTGCTCAAAGATAAGAAAAAGACTGAACTTCACTCGTCCAGTAGCAGAGTGAAATGAGTAGATCCAGTTTCTGATATGCCAGTTCATGAATTGCATGATTGCAGATACTGTTAAACACTAAAAAGATAAAACCCCCTCTCATTAAAACAGTCAGTGCATAGGACTGGGTGTGTGGTTGGCACTCTGAGGTTTGAATCAATTCTGAGGATTGCAGAAAATGTTTGGTATGTGCTGGAAATTGTTTTGCTATGCAGGGTTGAAGGTCAGTGCTTCTGTTTTCTGTTGTTTAATTTTTCTATCTTTTCCTCCCATGAAACTCCCTCTTTACCTCCATGTAATTTAAATGGGGATCTTTTTATTGCTAAATATGCAATGGCCATCTCGAGAATACAAGCATTTGAGCAGAAAGGATCTTACCTGGCCAATAAATACAATGTGATGACTAAATTGCGCATCCCTAGAGTCACTGAAATGTGGTCAAAATAGCAACTAGACCTAATCCTTGCGGCATTTTGAATGCTAAATTTTAAATTCAAATATAAAGAAATCATACGAAATAATTAGAATTTTCTGCCAAACTACTGTTGCATAAATAAATGTTTTTTATTTTTCTAAAATATTTTCAACTCTGTTTGTGATGTTTATTTATCCAGTTTTTAAATCCTCATAACATGAACTGTTAGTTTCTGGTCAGTGTGAAGCTGAACTGAGACTCCACATTTGTCCAGCTTCAGTTAATAGATCAGTATGAGTCACCTCATTGCTCGGCCTGTCACTGCTGACTAAATCTGTCCTTGTGCATGCGTTTGTATGCATGTGGTTTGTGTGGCATGTGCATGCGGGTCGGGTGGCTGCTCCTGCATATGTTTCTGTGGTGGAGAAAGAGGCCCACAGAGAAATCCAGGAAATCCTAGGCTCTCGTCCCATTTCTTGAAAAGATATGTTTTCTATGTGTGTATAATGTATACTCTGCACTTTATGTGTTAGTGGCTTTTAGACTGGGCCCGGAGGAAAGGCCATGTAGAGAGACACTCATACGCAAACAGTCATTTGCACATTGTGTATCACATTACGCAGCAGCCTACGCTGTCTGACTCGAGCTCACACTCATGTAGCAGTTATGGTTCTAATCAACAGATCATTCTTGACAACAGTGCACCTTCAAATGAATTGCAGTTGCATCGAATAAATAAAGCAGTGGATTGACTTAGTCTGTAGAATCTATGATCACTTTTTATTTGCTCCCTGGTACAAGCTATCCACAACAATAACTGGCAAATGGATTGGTCATTGGATCGGTAAATCAATCTGAAGGACTGGACCCTCATAACATAACAAGTATAATCTAGCAAAAGAGAAAGTGTTAAGCCACCATGAAATAGAGGTTGGGGTTTGATGCCAGGCCCAGTTTGTCTTGTCACCTTGCCAAGCCATCTGTATAGACCAGAGGGAAAGTCAGAACACTATTTGCTCGACTCCCATCCATCTTTAACTTAACCGACCGACCAGCAGGAGCAGACTTCCAGAGGGACCCCCCAGCCTGAACTACATGTTAAATCCTAAACAATGAAAAAAGCCACTTTCATTGAACATCCACTGCATAACATGAAGGCTGTGGGGTTGCCATGGAGACCAAATATTTTTGACATTATGCAGTTGTTGTGTTATATTTGCCTAGTGGATTCTTGCTGCATTGGATCTCTGTTATATTCCTGAAGAGATGAAGCCCAGAGTCTGCTCATTAAACTGGCCACCCATGCAATAAACATATTAAATAAACCACAGATTAGAAAAGGCTGTCTTTTTGTTTTACCAGTTGTAGCAAAGAAATTGTGCTGCCCAGTTTGAGATGGATTTGATGGCTGTTAATAGTGTCTGCTTCTTTTTTATAATGCCTAGTATACAACACTAGACTATGCTTTATTGGTCTGAGCCTGAGCACAGAAACATTAGCAGGGGCCAAAATAGCCCATAAAAGTTGGGCCAAGTCTAATTATGTGCCAGTTTATAATATTAAGTATTTTGAAATGCATAAACATTGCTCTGTAGTTAACATCTACCCTATATCTTTGTGGTAATTAACATAAAATAGTCAATAACCAGTCAGTTACTTTTGAATTTCCTCCCTCTTAGACCTACACTGATGACTGACCATACCCTCAGTTTTATTTTCCTAATGGGCCAAGATTCAACATAGGGCAGCATTTCTTTACTTTGCTTTTCTACTCAAGGTGGTGAACTTTATTTCACTTCAAAATTACATGCTCAGATGTGGAATGATTAGCATAATTGTCCCATGTTCACATATGGTTTGTACAGACAATGGAGCAGAACTGCATATCAAAGAGGACTACATAATCGCCATAATTACGGTTGAGGATGCAATTACGGGTATTATTGCACTGATAGCGTTGATTTTGTTTTGCGCACTTACCAAAGCTGAACAAAGAGAAGAGAAAAGGAAGAGGTTGTTGCTGTTCGTGAGCACTATTACACTTCTTAAGCTGCTTGCCCTGTTGGCGTTAATTCTTAACCTCCCCTGACACAGCTTCCTTGGCCTCTTCTTCAAGGTTAATATCTTTAATAAAAGTTAATATGTGGAAAAGCTAACACTCTCCTGGTGTGTCCCACCAGACTAAATTATACTTCTCACTGGACACGGCCTCTCTCTGTATCATTTTTTGGGTGACGTGTGAGCAGCAGTAAATTGCTTTCTTATGCTGAATGATGGTTCTGAAGACAGCCTTGTGTTGTTTGTCTGACCTGCTTTGATTTAAACTCTCATAGCTGCGACCTGAGGTTTGGTGGAAAATACAATCAGTTATGTGTGTGCAAACCCTCTCATCACCTTACTTTACCCATCATACCCCTGCCTTGCTTCTCGTCAGTCTCTCATGGCACCTAAACTTCTCCACAGGCTTCTTTGAGGACTGTTTTATTTCTTCTAAATTCCTTTTCATTACAGCTCACTTAGGCACTTCAGCAGAGATTTTGAGGTTTCTTAAGTCTGTTATACTGTGTGAATGTTCATGAAAATAGCAAATGCTTTTCTCCTGCCATAAATTCGCCATTATTCTCCTTCATTTAAAGACTTTGAGGTGAGATGATATGGTGCAATTTTTTGCACCCAATTTCATTTCATCTACTTAGATGCCCTGAGGAGGAGGATTCAGTGGAGTGCGTTTGTGCATGCCTATGTGCAAAATGTGTACACAATATATAATGTGTTCTTTGTGTATGATAAAATGACAGATATTTGTATGTATAGGTATACCAAGCTTATTAAATTGTCTGTGTAGCCGTGTGTGAGAGACTGTGTGTATAGACAGATGTGCATGGAAGCGTAAAGGGAGCATACCTTGCGTGCAGCCACAGTCAAGGCCTCGGGCCGTGTTTGCACTGGGTGACAATAACCCCTTTTATTCTGCTTCTGCCTTCACCAATGTTTTGATTTCTACTTAAAGTTTTATGTCAGTGCCCTCCCTCAAGGGTGCCATTACCTTGTATGCTAATAGAGCTATGCATATTCTATTACTGCTGTCAGGGCAAGATAAGGGACACATTCAGCAAAGGAGCACTTAGGGGCCAATGAACCCAGCGAGGGGTCCTGCTGCTCCTGCATTATCAGTCATCTTCACATCTGAATGGAGCTGGCTTATGGGCCTTCTCTTCTCTCTCCCCTCTCTCTCTCTCTGTAGTAATGACTAAGGACGGTCTTCCGTAATAATCAGTCACTGGGAAACCGCCCGATCCCTATCTTACACACATCCAGACACAGGCGGCCACGTGCGCGCACACATACGCACACACTGAAACCATGCACAGCTGCAGGCTCAATCTGAACCGACCACAAAGAATGCAAGAGCAGGGCAATAACACTAACACTGTCACACGGAGACAAACATGTCTCATTTGGGGTCAGTTTGGATGGGGCTAAGTAGGTCTTTATTTTCAGACTGACTGAAGTCTTCTCTCCCGCATAATGGTAATGAAGCCATATGGTATGTGGAATTGGATTACTAACAAATGTTCCATACCACCGTCTTTCCCCTGGCTTTCTTTTTTTCTTCAACCTCCCCCCAACTCTCTCTCTCTCTCTCTCTCTCTCTCTCTCTCTCCCTCTCCCTCTCTCCCCTGTGTCGCTGTCCCCCAATAAAGCAGCCATTTCAAATTGAAACAGCATGTTGTCTAGGAGTGCGCACCTCATTTATAAGATTAAATTAAAAGCCAGCCATGCTCGAATGGCATTTTGCAATGATGAAGAGATGGAGGCGGGAAGTTATGGGAGGAGGGAACTGTTTCAGCTGCACACAATCATCTTCCTGTCATGTGATTTGCTGGTTCCTGGTGGTGACACCTTCTTCCTGTCACATGCTATGATGTGTCAAATGCCACACCTAACACCCTAAAGCTAATGTATCTAGGGTTATGAGCTTTCACCTATTTTTTTTTTTTGAGTTTCCCCAAACTTTGGAAATATTATGGAAGTCTTTTTAACACGTGTTATAAAGTAGCTAAACATGGTTACAGGTTTGTGCCTTGTCACAGACACAATGAAATGATATATCACACTCTGAGCTAAAAGGGCCTTGCAAATTATGCTCTATAAATGGAGGAAAATCTCATTCTGTTCCCTACCTAAAAACAGATGAACTTTTATTGAAAACGTGGAAGCGATTAGTTTAAGGGGCGTCTTTTAGTGTAATTCCCAAATGAAATGAGCAGACCCTGTATTTATGAAGCCCGTAGCACAAAGAAGGGGGCTCTTAATGAGGCAATTAAGCTGAGGGGTCGAGAGACTTTGATCTTGAGCGCAGTGATTTTTACAAAAACATCGCACAGTGATAGATACTCATAACTCAGGGACCTTAATTGTGCTTAATTTGTTTGGAATAGGAATGTGCTTTCAATTAGAGTGTGGATTTGGGCCCGTGTGTTTAAAGGAGGCTGTCAGGGAAAATTAAGAAGCAGTTTGGTTCCCCTCCTGGGTTACTGTTTTTTATCATGGCTAGAGAGGGAGAGAGAGTCAGCAGATCGACAGATGAAGAGACCAAACAGAAGGTAGAGAGAGGTAATTAGGCAACAAAAACAGATTCCTCACAAGAAGCCATTGATGGACAGATGGTTAAACAGGGCAGACGAGGGAATTATTGCATGTCTCCTCTCTATATGTGGGTGTCCTGTTCAACAATAAACAACTGTTCTTAGAGCAACATAGGATTGAACATAAGCAGTGTAGAATGTAAGGAGAGCAGTAAAGGAGGCAGAAGGGATCACTGGAAGAAAATGAAACTACAATTCCAAGAGAGGAGTCCAGGAGGCATGTAGCAAGGACTAAGAACTGCGACATATTTCAGCCCCCCTCTCTCATGTCAAATGTGTCTCTAACTAAACAACTTTTTTCACTTTGACGCCATTGGCTGTCATCAAGCAAAAACAGCTAAAGGGGAGGTTAATAGATTGGTTCATGCATCTTTCAAACCTGTCACTCTTTTTGAGCGAAACGTCAGGAGGGCTTTCAAGTGTCTGAACACCAAGAAACAGCAGGACGTATCAGTCGGCAGGTCCTCAAACTATGTGCCGACCAACAGGCGCTGGTGTTCACAATGATATTCAACATATCCCTGGCTTAGTCTTTCATACATAGACCCACTACATTTTACCGAATGTGCTGACCAAAGAAAGGACAGGACAAGAAAGGAAGCTGTATGATAATGCTGTTCATTGACTACTTTTCTCCTTCCAGGCTTGTCACACAGCTCAAAGATCTGGGATCAACACCTCACAGTGCATGCTTATCCTTCACTTCCTGACAGTCAGGCCCCAAATGCAAAAAGGGGGATGAACACACCTCTTCCACTCTCATCCTTGACACTGGAGAACCCCAGGGCAGTGTTTTCAGCCCCTGATGTTTTCCCTTTAGATACAAATAACTGTGCGGTCAATTTTGACTTAAGATCACCGTAAACTTTGCTGATGACACCGCTGTAATTGGCTTGATTACAGGTACTCAGGTAACAATTAAAAGGTCTACCCAAATGTAGTGGAGAAATGCGCGCTGTCAGGACAACAACCTAATGCTGAATGTTTGTACAATTTTAAGAGGTGATAGTGGATTTTGAGAAGAAGCAGGGAAGCAACTACGCCCTCTCTAATATCAGTGGATCCTTGTTGGGCTGTGTGGACAGTTACAAGTAACTGGTGTCCACATCATCAAAAGCCTTACTTTCAGTGCATACTGACTTATTTGTGAGAAAAACAATGGAGAGACTATTACATCTCAGATGCTTGAGGATAATCTGGTTACGTGTCACATACTGAGGAAATGCTACTCCTGCACCACAGTGGATGTCTTGATGGGATACATCACTGGCTGCTTGGTGCAGAAACAGCTCCGAACGATGGTATGACGTACCAGAGGGTCAAGAAAGAGAGGGAGCAGCATTTCAGAGAGCACAGCCGTAAATCAGAGAGTGAAATTGCAATATTCTGATTGTTTTAATGGTGGTTATGTTTAGTAAGCAAAAATAAACACGCCCACACCTGCATACAACTAGCGCACAATTTATCCTCCCTGCTGTGTGTGTGTTTTGCTAAATTTTTATGGACACCAGACCTAGTTCTAGTCATGCTTTCTTTTTTATTAAGCAATTGATTTAGAAAGCAATTATTTGCATTCATAATATTTAGAAATTAAATTAAAATTCCATGTTTCAGTATGCACAATGAAACAAGTTATGTACTGTTCAGTGACTAGTGCCTTAGATAGTTAGAGGAACATGAAGACCTCCTAAAAATAGCTCATTTAATGTTCATCACTCAAATAATAAATTTGTTGCAAAAAGCAGTTAATTACAGTGGCAACCACTTAAATGGCAGTGACTAAAGTTGTGTTATGGAAGCACAGGATGTATTGACACATTAACAATTTGATACTATTCAAAGTTACATTGTTGGCTGTGAACTAAATTAAGCTAATCGATGACTCTTTATAGTAATGCTCAAATTGTAACCAAGTAATTTAAAAATTAAGACAGATGGATGAATATTACTGGACCTTTGTAATGTGTTTGGGGGGCTTACTCTACTTTGTTGTTTTGTGTGCGTGAACAACAGACTGAATGAGACAGCTAGAGATGGAGAGAAGAGAGAGAGAGGAGAGAGTCTGTGGTGTGCTGACAGGCAGATGGTCTCTCTCTCTGTCTCCTGAGGTCTTCCACTTCACACCCCATTACACCCGCCTCTTCCCATCAGCTTGTTGTCTGTCATTCACTGAGCTCCAACATCCACTCCCTCTCTATTTGCCATTCTCCTTCTTATTACGCTCTCTCTCATCCCGCCATGCTTGTCTGCTTTGTTGGCTGCATGTCAAGTGTCAGGTGCAATCCCAACTGACTGATCCACTGTGGCGTGTGCGTGGGTGTAAAACCAGTAAAGTAATGTCCCCCACTTGCTGCCCTCCCTTTCTCCCACAACCATCCCTTAGTTCCATGGGCTGTCTGCATTTGTAAAGCTCCTGGCTGAAGGCAAGCAGGCCTTCAGCAGTCTCCAAGGAGCTGTTAGGGTGAAATCCCCCCAGCAAAGATACATGGCAGCCATTTACAGCCATGAGGGACAGAACCTCTACTGATCCCACTGTTGTACCACCACTGTTGGTGAATGGCAGGCTGTGTTTCACTGGAGGTTCAGTAGTTGTAGTCTGCTTTTATTATTTTGACCAGAAAAGGCCAAGACTATAATAGTGCTCGAGTGACTGAGTTGTTATTTAGGGTTTTGGTTGACTACTTTCATTCAAAACCCAATATGATTTATGATACTGATTGCAGCAATAAAAATGATCAAGACCTTTTACAAAGATTTTTTGAGAGAACTGCACACCAATATTTTGGCATTGCCCCTCTATAAAATAAGGAGACATGAGAAATGGGATTAAGAAAACAATTGTAATCAAAATCAAAGCAATGGAGGTGAATCTATCCTGACTTGAGATCCCAGTACGAAGCAAGCTTCACAATCCTGGGGCTCTACAGGTTACACAATTCAACTCACTTGAACTCCTAGCCTCTTTAAACACAAATTTCTATCTTAAGCTTTTCTTTTCTTTTTAAAAATCAAGTTTGAAAAAACAGTCTTGTACTCCAAAGTGACTAACCTCATTTTTTCAGACTTGACAAAGCTCCTCCACATCCATAGTCCTCATCATAAGTGAATAAACATGTACACTTGACGAAATCACTCTTTAATCAGTCTTTTTTAGTTAATAACACTGTCATTACTCAAGGTTACATGGCCATCTCAACATAATTTCACTTTAATATAAAGTGGAAATACACTAAGTGAATCTCATTTTTCTAGTCTTTTCACTCTTCATTTATCACACCATCCATGTTACGCTTGGCTGTTCCCCCATTCATTTCCCATCCACATCTTTCCAGTGTTTTATTAGTTTAATGCCTTGTCCACATGTACACAGGTATTTTTTAAAACATAGCTTTTTCAATGGATTTTAGCCTATCATTCATGTTCAAACACAGTTTTAGGTCACTGAAAATGGATATTTTAGATGAAGACATTTAGAAAGTTGTGTTGATGTGTGGATGAGGAAAACAATGCAAAGTGTGAATCTTTCCCATATCACACCTTACAAACAAGCCTAAAACCTAAGCCTAGAACTGTTCCTCCTTAACCTCACCAAGGCAAGTTTCTCCTGATTGTGGACTTAATTAGCTTATTTAGCTGCACCTGTTGCATGCTGCCTCCCACTGCTAATGCTGATCCTGGCAACCATCCAACATCTAACCCATCTTTCATCAAAAATGAGAGTCATTGTGACCAGGTTAAAGGTTTGGGTCTGATAATGGGGTTTCATGGGAGACAAGTGTGTGACAACAAGCCATGTCCCTCAACCTATTCAGGTAGTTGGCTCTATTCATGTAATGTGAGCTAACTAATGTGTCCTAGTAAAAACTAGAGCCTGACTTAGACTGGATTTTTGAAGCTGATAATGATACTGATATTTAACTGATTTTGCTAATGATCCATGAGCTAATTTTGGCTCATTTTTTACGTAAATTTGTGACCAGGAAAAGTACTGAGCAGGACTTTTTACACTTGGAAAAGGTTGACAAACTAAATGATGGTGCTGCTGTGTTTAAACTCCACACATCCAGAGCATTTTTGTGATGTTGTTTCTTGTAAATCACTGGCTGACATCGTCAGTGATGCTGGCAGATACATTGACCTCAGTGAATAATTATAACATCATTTTTTTTTTTTTTATCTATGATGATTACCTGGATGATTTTTTGTGGTTTTATTGTATGCTTTTCACACTAAGCAAAATACATAGATTGTATTAAAATTTAAGGCTTATTTGACTAACTTTTAACTTTATTGTCATGTTAGCAGATACTATCCACCATATTATAAATTTGATCAACTGTAGCACTATTTATTTTCTTCTCTGTTTTTAAAATGTTAACATTGAGCAGGCCTTTGGGCATCACATCAGTAAGCTATGTTGCATGAAATCTGTTTCTTATTTCTTTATTTTCTATTGAGGTTTAACCCACCAGAAGAGAAAGAGAGATGTTATAGTTGATTACTTACCCTATAGAGTGGTGCAAGAAAATCTCACTGTTCTAAACATGCTGTACGAGTATGGACTGAATGAAAGATTGTGAAAGATCAGTCCTTTGAAGCAGGCCTCTCAACTGCTCGTCATTTATTAGATTTCAACCATAGTAGAGACAAGCCCCCCACCTCCTCTGAATCAACGTATGCTACACATTTGCCAGCTAAGCAAAATCGCCTGGGCTGTTTCCTGCTTCTTTCTCTGCTGGCTTTGTTGTCGAAGTAAACCTGGCCTCACAGAAAAAAGAGCCTTTAATTAGCTTGAATAATAGCCATGCATGTGTAGACTTAATCCCTTTGGCCAGTGCTACTCCGTTAATGGTTTCCTTGTCACTCACCGGGCACCGCATAAAAGCACTCTCTGCTTTTCACTCCCAACACCTTTCTTCATTCCTGCTTCGTCCCTCCTACCCAAACCCACCACTCCAAGACCCAAGCATCCTTCCTCCCGCTGACCACCACAGACTTCTGCTTTTTATTCCTCCCTCCATCCCTTGTCTTTTGATTGAGCCCTTGAATTATGATGAATCTGCCCCTTGTTTGCTTTAGGAGGTTCTCTCACTCCTCCCTAACAAGGGAACAAATTACTCACTTACTGCAAGTATTTTAACATATTATTGTTTTTTGTTGCTCCTGTGCCACCGCCAAACTGTTCTTGGACTTGCAAAGGAACTGTTGTTTGTTAAGATCTTTTTTTTTACTGCTGTATGCATAAATTTTCTTTTACCCCCATAAACTGTACTGATTAAAGTAATGTCAGAGCTTGACATTAACTTTCTGAGGCACTTACATTTTGAACAAGCACGTTTACCTCGTTATGTCAAAAATGTACATTTGAAATTATACTTGCAAATGCAGATTAACAACAATTTAAAGCATCCAAGCTGCATGTATGCATAACTGCAGATACATGCATATGCATATAAGTACAGTTTTTTGAGTTGACCCTTCATCTTTGAAATTTGATTCACAGTGGCAGCTGACAATTACTAAGGGTTTTATATCCTTTGCTTCTTCAGATTAAATCAGTTTTTATTTTGGTCCACTGACAGCAGAGGTGAGAAACCCATAGCAGAGCACTTTACATCCAAAGAGTGTTAAGATGTAAATCAATAAGAGATGGAGCAGGGCAATACGTTTTCATTGTTGAGGCTCCGTCTGGACTGCCAGTGCATGACCGGAGGGAGACAGAGCTCAGCTCAGTGATAGCCAACCAGGACCGTTATTGAACCAGATTGTCCTTTCTATTAATTTTTTTTGTTTCTGTCCTCTCTGTTTGTCCGTCTGTCTTTGAGTGTATTTTTTTATCTGGTTCTAAATGCAAAGAGGCAAACAGGCACAGGTTTAACATGAAAAGACAAACAATGGCAGTGGATATCTACAGTACCTCCTATTGGAAAAAGCACTCTCCCTGTGCAGTTGTGGGAGCCCAGTATAAATCTTTTAAATTATAAATCAATAAATAGTTAATGCAATAATAGGAATCTTTATAAATATTTCATCAACAGGAAAAGAGAGGTTGGAGCAAAAGTCAGGGAAGCTATGTGTGCTACTGAGTGCACAAAGTAACAATGGTATATGCATAGGAAGGCAGAAGTAGGCCCACAGTTTGTATAGTCTGCTTTATGCCATTAACTTTTGAGTAGGTTTTTTGCACCTATAAGAGGCCTACACGTCCAATATGTGCACAGTAGGCAAATACATAATAGATGTGCACACATGCAATTCAATATTGACAGCACATGGACAGCTTTAAGTGTAACTGATTAAATGTTTTAACGTTTGCCATAGTGTGTCTTTCGAATCACAGACAATCAGCTTCTGAGCCATGCCTCTTTTTGTAAAAACAGCAAGCTCAGCTTTGACAAATTTTGCAGGCAGAATATAAACAGTTGCCGAATTTGAGCTGCATGAAAAGGTGATAACTTGAACCAAATGCATCCACTGATGAGATGTGTTTAAACACCAAAACTGAGCACAGAAAAATAAGGCAGATAACCTTTCAAAACATACTGGCACACATTTTCTCTCCTCCCCTCTGCGTGTTTATCCTCCCATCCTTCTATCTCACGGAGTGCCCTAACATCGTTCCCCTTCTCCGTCGGGAGTTAATTTGGCGGAACATTCCCGCTGCACACTGTGATCACCAAGTGAATACCCCCATAATTCTCCCTGACTCTGCCTCTCCCTCTCATCCAGCCATGGAAATGACACCGAGGGGTTGACAGTTCAATTTGCTCGTAACGGATGGCAGCTATCACGGCAGCACCCGCGTGCCAGCCCTTTCCTGTTGACTTTTATTTTTACCTGCCAAGAGAGGGATGCTGCTGGAGCGCGTCCCACCGTTCACCCCTCTAAACTAAAGCTGCGCCTCCCCATCTCATCATCACTGCTGGTCCTCTGGGGAGAGATGCTGCCACTTGTTTATGTGACCCTGTCAGTACCCCCAGCTACACACACACACACACACACGTTCTTCTCCACTATGTACTTATCAGGCAAATTATTCCTCCATTACCACCCCCTCCTCTTCTCATCTCCCTGTTCTTCATAACATAATGGAAGAATTATTGATCTATATCTTTGGTCATGATGGCTCTCAGCTTGTTGTCGTTAGCCCCTCAGCATGCCATTGATATACTCCCCCCCTCCTCCTCTCTTCTTCTAAATGATTTTCTCCTTCCTCTCGCCTCTTTCCCATTATCCAGCTCCGCTTTACATAAATCCACCTGGTCATTAGATCCATCAAAAGCTAATGATCATCATCTTTTTTCCTCTAGTCCTGTCTCTTTTTTTCCATTTTCTCTCTGCGACTCACTTTCTCTTGCATTTTCATGCACACAATTTGCACAGCACGTACACATGCACACATATACTGGACATGCAATGTACTACTACTACCACTACTATTTCTGATAATAATAACAACATATGCCACAACCTTATTTTAATACTTGTTTATATACATATGCAAATTATCACATACATATGCTGTCATGTACTATCATTATAGCTGGTCACATTTTTATTTTCTTCATAGTTTTTATTGTTATTATTGTTGTTCTTGTGCCCGTCTTAACCAAACCATCTACAGAAAATGGCTGCCTACTGTAGAGCCATGTCCTGTTAAAGGTTTCTGCATGTGCAAAGGAAATTTCTTCTTGCAGTGTTGTCTAGTGCTTGTTAATGGGGAAATTGTTTGGTCTCAGTAAATGATGCTAGTATGGTCAAAACCTGCTCTATATGAAAAATGTCATAAAACCACTTATGTTATGATTTGGTTTACTGTATATAAAAATTGGCTTATTTTCGTGCTTGTGAAGGTGAGACATACTTATTTGTCTACCTTCCTCCCATTTTGTGAATTCAACAGATGACTAGCAAATGAATAATTTAGGATACCACTTCTTTTTAGTTTCACAGTATACTGTGGTTATAATATGATCAAAGGCCCAAAACTTTAGAAAAACCTGCTAGACCCACACACACACGCGCACACACATACACACACACACACACTCTGTCTCTGTCCCAAAGAGACACTCCTTCATCCTGGTGTAGCTGTCATGCATAGAGAATGTCTCTTTGTGCCATTCATTACCCTCCTGTCTCTTTCGCTAATAATGAGCTGCACTTGTAATAAAACAATTATGGAGAGGGGACAAATTCACTTATACACCTCAGCCCCCCTTCCCACCCCTGCCACCTTTTTTCCATCTTCTCATTAATGATTCGATGGTCGATGCACTCATTCTCTTGACAGAGCAGTGTCAAAGCCTGTGCCAACATCCTGAGTGTGTGCCTGACAGATAATTGATGAGACAGAGATACATGTCTCTCATTTGTAATGGTAACCAGGCAGTCAGGGTGCTACCTGTCCTCTCTGTCCTGTAAAATGAGCTTGCCTGTCCCTTTGATGATGCATCAATGTCATAATGGAAAATCTGTGGCCACCACTTTGTCATTGAGCAAATGTCAAAGGCTTGAGAAAGACTGAACAGTAACTGCAATATTTGAGTGTCCAGTTTGTAGGGATGTGTCTTCGTCGCCCGTACTATTCTCTGCTGCTGTACTGTCAAGTTGTAATTCAAGGAAATTTGTAACTTGGGGTCATGTTGAAAATGTAACTGGCCAAAATCAAGCCATGCCGCACTCGTGGTGTGTCATCCACCAGCTGGAGCTTAAGTTGGTGCTTCCAGATACATTGGTTTCCAGGAATTGGTTAGAGGAAATGGATCCTCCCTCCTTCGTGAAGGAAGTCAGAATGAAGATGGAAACAGAGTTGACTATTCTGTCTGATATAAGGCAAGTATTCCATAGTTGTCAATGTATAATCAAAGACGGGGCCTCCCTTCCTCTGAGAGTCCAATTTAACTGCTGGCACTGAGGCGACGTGAAGGTGGGCACACAGGGGTACACAGGTTTCTCTCTGCAATTTGATCTAATCAGGATCTGATTCAGATTCAGTCAGAATGTCATGTGAGAAAGGCTTCGAGCAGCTCGCCAATCAGCCGAATAGCAGGGAAGAGGGACATCCAGCGCTTCTGGAGGTGACCCATGGCTTCTATAATCACTGAAACAGAATGGGAACTTTTGGGATAACAAGGCCCTTTTCTTCCACCTGCAGGGTGGTCTTGACACTTGTAAGGTTTACCTTGGTCAAGTGATTCAGGAAATAACATTGTTTAACAGTGCACTGGGCATTTTTGGAAATTAAAACTCTGAATTTGGTGATTAAGGTGCTTCAAGCTCAAAATATCCTAAATTCGCCTCTTCACATCTCTTCACCCAGCATCAATTTTGAAAATCATTCATACTCCAGATTTTTAATACAGGAAGCTGGAATATGATTTATTCTTGCTCAAAAATATGCCAGTAAGTCACTTGAATGTAAAGTCTTTCAAATGCCTCATTGATTAAAATATAAATATATACCATTGGCTGCAGTGGATCAAGTGTAGCAATTAAAAAAACACATCTTATCTTCTCAAATGAATTTTAATCTAACGGTTTCCAAATATTCTTGCCAAACTTAATTAAGGGGAGTTTAATGAGTTATGGATTAATTAAGGGATTAAACAGTAAAATAAGATGATGCAACTCATTTCACTTTTAAGAGTTACAAGAACTGATTGATTAATGAGGGTGCATGCCATAATTACAGAGCTGTTTCAGGTTGTGAGCTTTCCATATGAACAGACACTGTAACTACAGTTCAATATGTGGCTTTAAATGGGCAATTTATCTATTTATTTATTTAATTCCTTAACAGCTGCCTTTACAAATAAAAAACTATCAGAGTCAGTTGAAAATGTTCACAGACAAAGTGATATATTAAAGCTTTATACACTTCACGTTAAGTGAATTTTGCCAACTTCCTTCCCCACTTTCTGACTAGTATTACCCTGAGAAGCAACAAAATGAACTGTTCCATTACCTTGACTGAAATTATACATTTCTTTTAGTTTTAACATTGTTGGAAACATTTAGATAAGATATAGTCCTCTTTTTTCCTTTAATGCAGGAATGCTATGTATTACACATTTAAGCCAAAATATAAATCTATCATTGTAGGCTTATGGAGATATGTAATACAAAGACTTGTGCAAGAGGCAGCGTCTCAGAAAGAGCACAGATGATATTTTGAAATGTATTTAAGTGGTCAGTGAGAAGCCAGCAGAGTCAAAACTGCTGTTAAGACACAGGTTAATATTTTGTGTTCTTTCTGTTACAGAATGATATAATATTACTCGAATCTCATTGATATCAAAATGACTCAATTTTATAAATAAATACATAAACATAAAAAAGTGAATATTTTTATGATATGTGAGGGGTTCTTTTTACAATATAGATCAGTAAACGCATAATGCTTGTGTGTGTATTAGTGTATACCTGTGCAAGGTTATTATCAGCCTTAGTGGGAAAGAAGTCCCTATTCAGCACCTTGTGAGACTTAAACTGCAGTCATAGCACTGAACAGTAATGGGAGAGAGAAAGAGAAAGATGTGGAAAAAGTGAATTTTCAGCAGATTTTAGGCAAAACATTCCTTCCTCTGCTTTCACTGTCAGCTCTGTTTAAACATTATGGCCTGCATGTCCTGACCAGCAGGCCATTTGAATCATTAAGCAGAAGAAGATGGAATGCATCCCCAACAAAGCCATGGTTAATGTTTAAAGAGAAAATAATGGAAATACAATGTCGGGATCATACCAGAGAGAATCAAAAATGTGTTTTATTACTGGGGAATATGACTAAATAATATATTAGATGTGCATGTTTTACATCATTGTGAATATCGAAACACAGCTGAATGGGTGGAATGTATATGAGGTTGTGGCAGCCCGGAGACAAGTAAACAAACAAGCAAACAAGATGTTTTTAATGGAATGTTTGATAATGGATGTGAGACACTTGCTATGGTTTTCTAGACAAAAGGGCTGTGACAGTTTTGCTTGCTTGTATTTTTGAGTGATGATGTTTCACTAGTCTTAATGTATTTTTGAAACCTGCTTGACAGTTCTCTCACAGGTAGGCGTGCTCTTCTGTGAACACGCATGAGAAATTCATGTGTTTCAGGCAGAGGTGTATGCACAAATGAAATAGCTCTCATAATAAACACTTAAAAGAAAATTCTTTACTGTCATTTATGTTTAAGGTGTAACTCCATTCAACTTATAGTGACCTTTAGTCTTATTTCCTACCATTGTGTTGTGTCCATTCCTACCCATGCAGAACCAAGCGTTAATAAACACGCCAGCAAGGTATTCAGCGGCACTGTCTGTGAAGTGTGTTCAGGAAGGTCAGAGCACTCTTAATGCCCTCAGGACAGCACTAAAGTCATTCAAGCCTGTTTTAGTGTCCAGACACCCTGATACTCACACACAGATAGCATGACCTGTGGCAGTGAAACTACTGAGTACAAGCCTGTGGTCTCTGATCACTTGGCTTTGGTTTTATGTTTTGTCCAAACTTCACTGTATTTAAAAACATTTGGTACTTTGCATCTGTATGTTCTTAAGTTCAAAGTAGGAAATCCTGCCATATGACCAAGTCACAAGAAAGTGGGGGAGCTTTGCCCAAAATCAGTTTGCTAATCTGTATTTTCTTAAATGATGATCTCTGACAAGCGTGTTTGAATTCAAAGTGCAGAAACAGCAGTGCAGACTTAAAACGGCCATGGCTGAAGTTAAAGCCCCTGGCACTAGGGGGTGCAAGTCCATCAGAAGTACTCACTACTGAGGACTGCTGTGTCAGAGTGATGTTTTAAGAAGCCTTGGGTGCAAGACATGGACAGGTTTGTGGCTGTATATGTGGTAAATTTATAATGAAGTAATTTATATTTTGTTTAAAATGCATTGTTTTTCACCATCCAAACGTACAGTTGAATTTTTTTTTTTTTTATTTAAATGTAAGAGACACTGCCACAGCAGACATGCAGATGTTATTTTATTTCAAAAATGCTCCGTGTTGGTTTCAGCTGAAGCAGCCACAGTGTTTTAAAACTGCAGCGCACCTCTGCAGGATGTTAAATGCTGACCCATGGAGAAAACAGACGATAGCTTTGCCTGTGAGTGTTTAACTCTCACTAGCTAAAAATAAGCTGCGCTCTCCAAGAACATGGAGAGAAAGAGAGGTACAAAAAAAAAACCCCAGAGCAACTACAAAGTGGTGTCATTAGTTTTTATAGTTTGCTAAAGAAAACACTAATAAGCCGACTCGGGTAAACCATACCTGTAATTAGATGAAAGTTGAGGTAGGGCATGCTATTTATTTGTCAGCTGTGTACTGCCAGGCTGTGGCTTGGGTTCCCACACCTTTACTGGGACAGTTAAGGTTGCTTTTGGTGAGGTTTTTTCATGCCTGAGCCAGGAAGAGATTCTGGTTTTTAGTGGCTTTAACATACCCAGGACACCGCAAAGTCAAAGGAATTTACTTCCCATGTAATTATGAGCAATACCATTTTTAACAATAAAACTCCCAGGTTTGACCTCTGCTATTTATTAGTTCTTTCAGTTAATATTAGCATTTAATATTACTTAGTTATAGCAACTGCTACAACTCAGATGTTAGTGAACATTACACTGAGTAATGTGAGGATGTAAAAATTTTCTTAGGAAATCACAAACCAATCATAATGTGGGAAGTGAGGTGAATGAGAGCGAGTGTGTATTTTTTGGAGGGGCTTCCCATGTGTCTCTCTCATCCACATATGGCAGTGATTAGACAGGGAAGTGAAGGTGAGCCTCAGGTGGACTTCGTCTATTATTGTTTTTTTTTCTGTAACTCTCTTTCTCTCGCCCACTTGTTAACCCCCCCCCCCCACACACACACCCACATCCCCTCGAGGCCCATTATGCAGAATTTGCCCCTTGTTATGTAGTCAGGAGTGTCGGCATATGCACGCTGGAGCGCTTCACCTGTGGCATTTGATCAAGTTTGGCTAATTGATGAGCATCCAAAAGAGGGATGTGGTGCAGGGCCAAACATATTTTTATCAGATGCCCTGGCACTGGATCTCGCTCCCTCTATTTTCTTTTTCTTTCTTTCCCCTGTTTGAAACACTAGCAAACACACCCAAACATGAGCTGTGTTCATCGTTAACTACGTAGATGTATCCAAAGGGTCACAGCCTTCTGTGAACTATTTTATAATGTGCTTAACCCACATATTTTTATTTTATGTTCACTTCCCTCTTTATCTGGTGTCTCTCTCTTGCATTTAGTTGCTGAGTGACTGATCAGGTTAAATGGAGCATCCAGAGGACGTGTCATGAGCTTGAACAGAAGCCAGTATCAGTGGCACTTCAAAGCCACAAGCTACCTATACCCCCTGAGGTGACAAGGGCCTGAGGGAAGCTGAGTCACATGCTTTAGAAGTTATAACATCATCCAGTCTTTGGTTTTTCAATTCGACCTCTTGCTTAGATCTTTCACTGATCAAGAAGATAAGACCGCAGCAAGATGTGGTTGCTAGTGTCATGCATACATGGTTGATTTCTGGTCTTTAGTTCCTGCCCATTATTCTCTGTTTGCTTTTTAAATGCAAAGAGGGAATTCAGTTGCGCATCTTTGTCTTTCATAGTGTTCCACATGACTAGTTGAAAAGCAGTTTCTGCATTAGGAAAGGAATTGATTAAAGGTAGTATTAATTGATTGATTATTCAGTCAACTTTTTTGATTAAAGATACACAGCACTTCATTTAGAGAGAACAAATTCCCCACAGAATTTTGTTGAGGCAGCTCAAGACCCAGTCCAAACGCACACCGACAGATGACATATCTCCCCCCAAGTTAGGTTTGTGTTAATGGGAGACCCTCGCAGGTGGAGGTCTCCTCTTACACAAACACCAGCCGGTGATTGCCTCCACTTAGGACCAGTAAAAGTAATAAATGATGACCGATCAGGTCACACTGTAAATTCTGTCCAGTCAGTCTGATGGATGGCCAGGTCTAGGTGTGGTCTGAGCCAGGTCTGGTTGGTTTAACGAGTGCTTGATTTCCTCCCATGAGCTTGTGTCTGTCTGAAAATCATTCCAACAGCAAGTCACAGTGGAACATTTTTATTCCTTGGAGAAGAATCACATTTTTTATGATACATCGTACATTTTCCCTGACTCAATCGTCCTCATCCGGAGCTCCCCACTGTAATGAAAATAAGTTTTGCTGAGCGGGGCTCTTTCCAGATAAGATGGCTAAGCTAAGTCAACAAGAACATTAGCTGAGATTCAGATTATGCCTAGTTACATACTAAAGTTTAACACATCAGCGATTTCTCGGTCTAGTTTATTTTTGGTTTTAAACTCTGTTCAGTCAGTAAAAACCTGTGTTTATCAACTATTGGGAGTTTGACCTAATGATCACCACAGTCAGCATTTGATCCGGATTGATACCAAAACCATTTTCTCTGCCTGTAAAAGGGAGCCTTTAAGTGCACATGTAAAAAAGGACACAGTCTTAAAACATAGTCACAAGTGATAAGAATTTTCAAACTAGAGGTAAAAACTTTTCAACATTAGCAGATGATATTTTCCTGTAGAATTTATAATGAAAACTTCAAAAACAAAATACACATGATGAACAGAAAATATCGGTTTACGGGATCAATCAGGTACAAGACAAAATGCAAAAGCTGACTTAAATTTGTTAACCCTTTAGCAAACCCCTTAGCAAAATAATTAGAAAAAACATGATTTACCCAAGACACAGGAAGAAATTTGGTGCCAAGCAACTGAATTCTTTTAAAAAATAAAAGCACTTCAGTCTGATTCACTCACTGTAGGCTTGAGTCCTGTTATAACCTTTGTGTACTTGTTGCCAAACTTTAGACCCAAGCATACCGCAAAAATCATAATGGGAAGCTTTTTCTAAAAATCATGTTCATTCAAAAATAGAGCCATCCATCCTTCTCTAAGGCATGTGGTATTTCCAAAACACCATGCATTACACTACATGCTGTATATTTGAAGTCAGAATGACAGAAAAACAATTTTTGACATCCATCTGTTATTTGTTGTGTGCATCTCTGTATCTGTGTGGCCACAGTATCCAGAACATATTAGTAAATATCTGTGCTCTTGTTTGACTTGGCCGCTACACATCCTGTGGGGATTGTGCTGAATCCCTTTCCTTGTGGCTGTGTGGTAATCTTGGTTTTACATTCAAAATCTCTAACACATTGCAGAGTTCTCTGTGCTTTCATAGAGGTCCATACAGGATGGACTTAACACTTGAGAGAGCGAGAGCTTAGTTTAAAATGATACAGCTCAGGCGTGAATATTGCTTTGTGATGTGTGAAATGGGTCAGCGCCAAAAAATAGTCTTCTACAAGTAGGATGGCTTCAATTTATACTTTAAAGCTGTCTATCTAAAAATTGGGTTTAGGTCAAAAGTAGAATGCATTGTTTTAGAATTTTCACAACTTTTAATGCAAGAGTGGGAATTAAAATGGGCATTCAGGGTTGTTATTGAACTGCAGTTTTTCTCAACACAAAGTCAATCATTTTTGTAGCCACAATTAAAAAAAAAAAAAATCCCCCTTCTGTTGTAAAACCCAGGCAATATTATGTTCGTTTCTGCAGGGTTGCATTATAAATCCATGCTGTCTGCCGCGATTCACTACGCCACATTAAATTCTTTTAGATCAATTAAACTTCCCAGCTCATTTTACAAGCCACCAGTCTTAATGTTGGCTCCCCCTCACCCTTTGAGCAGGGGAATACTCTTACAGAGTAGGCGGCACGGGGTGCTCTGCAAAATTTATTGAGCAATTGCCAAATGAACTGTGGGGGTTAAGGGAATACATGAATTAGTCATATTCAGCATTTTATGCATAGGAAGTGGGGAAGTTGCATGGGATTGACCCTTAGTTGTTTTTTTTCCCCCTAGAATTTCTATGCATAGTCACACACATTGTAGTGAACCACATGTTGGGTGCTGCTGATTTAATGCCGAATTACTGGAATTTAGAAAAAGTGTACAAAGAGTGTGCAAGTATCAAAGAGTGGTGAATGACCAAATTCTGTCATGTATGACATAATCAAAGCATAATTCTGACACTTGCAGTCATGGTTGCTTAACACATGTATGGAGTCATATTATGTATGGGTCTCCCTCAGTTGCTGTTTACGACTGAGACTTGTCTGGATTCCTGTCTTTGTATTTTTAGTAGAGGGATGATCTGAGAGAGAACAGGTGGACTCAGGCTCTGTCACCAGTAAGCACACAGATTTGCAGCTCCCGTGTCTGTGAATGTTTAAAGTGCTGTCAGACTGAAATAAAATGTAACTTGCATATGTTACCATATACCATAGTATATGAAGTTTACAGTCTATTGTGAATTCCAGTCTCGTGTCCTGTTCTTGAATTAACACTGTGTGTTTGTTTGTGTGTACACGTTGCATGTCTGTTGTGCTGTTTGAGTGTACTGTAAAGGTCATTCTCACTCTCTTAGTTTTCACCCATAGTTATTATTCACATTCACAGACCATTAAATCTTTAACAAGCTCTAAGCCAAGACTTAATATCAATTATTATTTCATGTGCAGTACCAAAGAAAATATAATGATGGCAGGCTATTGTTAATAAAGTGAGTAGGACCAGGTGTGCACCATGAACAAGTCGACATATAGTGCACTTTTTGGGGGCCATTTTTAGGAATTAATTGCTGTAATTTTGTCCACCATCCCAAAAACCCCAACTGCCCCCCTGCAGAGACTTAAAGAGTTGAGGTGCGTGCTGAAGTCGAGCTAAGTAAATTCACTTTATGACACTGCTGTGACATGTGCATCTGTGATTTCACACGCTTAATGTAAAATTTACAGTTGCAGTATTGAATGTCACTCGGGTTGTGGGGAGAGCCGGGGGAAACTGGAGCCCCCAGAGAACAAAGCGGGCGTTTTGGCCTGGTCCCCCCTTGCGCATGCCTCCCCGGCTGCCACCCCTCCCGTCGCTCTTTACAGCTGTGGAGGTGTGATCCGAGCACGACGGTTGCCCTTATAACCGTTAAGCAAGCACCATGGTGCTTCTATTAGCCAGAGGCCCTAATGACCAAAACACCTGGAACTATGGGAGAGCAGGGAAAATGTACTTTCCTCAGGGAGCTGGTAGACATTTGGGTGAATGAGAGGATATGGAACGGAGGCTGATGCAGGCCCTATCTCACACATGGCCACCGGAGTCTTGCAAATGATCACTGAGTGACCATGTCAGCTTTGGAGGGGTCTGCTGGCATGGCGTGGTCATGTAAAGAAGAGAGAGGCCCACGCTCACTTAAAGTTCAAACATGGATTAGGCACGCTCGTCCCTTGGTGTCGTGTTCAATGGCAAACCTCCCCCTCAGGGAATTGATCCCACTACACTACCGTCATGTATTGATTTAGTTCTGTATAGATTAACAACCTCAATTGTGCGATTAATCCACAAGTCCTGTGTTGTGTAGGTATAAAAAGGCTTTTAACAGGTATTGTTTTCCAAGTCACTCAAGTTATTTGAGATCTATTGCCATTAGCGAGATTAATGTGATTACTTACTGTATCAGCAGTGAAATTCACTCTTGAGCAATACACAGGACTTGATACAGGGTTCATTTTCACATGTCTGAGTCAACTTTGACTCTGTCTGTCTGGCATTTTCTGTTTATGTGGTAAGTGGTTGATATTACACTTCCATACATTGTATGCTTTAGGATCATCAGATATGCTCATAAACATTAACAGAGTGAAAATACTCATTCCACTTAACTCTCATTTGTCACACATTTGTTCTGGAAATTTCCTTTTTTTTTTTTTGCCAGACTGCTCCAATGAAAATAACTTTTTGTCCAACCCTTGATTACAGCATCTACGCAAAAGACTAGACAGAGGACCAATTAGTAATTATTCTGGTGTTGAAGGATATTTTTCACACACACTGTCGCATTTGCTCATAATAAAACAAATTACCTTAATATGGAAAAGTGGATCAGTGTTATTTTTCAGTCGAACTACAGTCTGGTGGGGTTTAATTTTGCCATGTTATGTCTTTATAAACTGTGATGCAATTTGTAATGTTTATTTTAATTTGGAACAAAGTTACTTCACTAATTGTCATGGTTCAGTAAGCAAGAAATTGTCACTGTTATTGTTATTAATAGTATTACAATTGCTATTACTATTTCTGTTGTTTAGTGCAAAAAGTTGTTTTGATACAAAACTGACACAAAGATTATGATAATGAATCTGTTCTTAGACTGTTAGTTTGTAGCTTATAGAATGTACAGAACTAACCCAGATGTTCAGTGGCTGAGCTTCCCCTCTGTAAGAAAAATGAAAGAAAAAACAGTCCTTTTATTTTTTTGTTGTGGCTGCATAAATACCAGTAACCTATAGTTGCAAAAGTTTGACCAAGTTAAATTGACACATCATTGAAACTTCTGATAGCCATGCAGCCACTGGACACAGGGCAGCCCCATGAAAGTGATGCCCTTCGCACCCTGTCATGTGACACTATCGCATCTAAACTCAGTAATTTCCATTATATAAGGGATCCAGGTTACCAGTGGGATGCACTATTAATTAAAATCTCTCCATGCGGGAAAACTCCTCAGTTATGACCTTAAAAATGATTGTGTATTTTGTAGAGGTGTTAGAATCTGATGAGTCATTCTGGGTTAGATGTTTATTGTTATACAGCCACAATAAACAGTATTGTGCAAACTAGACACTATGTTAGCATGCCTTTACAGGCCAAGCACCCATGTTAAACTCTTTTTAGACACAACAACAGCCTTTCAGCCCTTATTAGTGCATGTCCATGTTGTAAAGGGATGAAGGTCTAAAGTTATGTCTGTAATTGCTTACAGCTGCTAGTAAATAATGACATGGTTAGCATTAGATATTAAGTCACTCATTGCATCGTCTTAATTGTTTACTAAGGTTTTAAGTGGCAGAGCTTGTTGATGGGACTGAGGCCGGGATGTTTGGACATTGGAGACAGAAGTTGAATTTTATTTGCCCCTTATTCTGCCATCAAAAGAAGGATGTTCGGTGTCCCACATCTAATACAATAAAAAAAGGCTGTTTTAGATATGTGGTATGACACTGCTCAAAGAGTTCATTGTGGCACACTCTTATGTCAACAACTAACTTCAAAGGAAGAAATCTTTGTTTATCTGTCTTTGTCACGTGCTGCAAAAATTAGTGTACATACTTGCACTGCGTCCTTTTGCTTGTGGAACCTGACCTCTCCAATATAGGTGTTGTTTTTTTCGGTTTTTAACCGTTCATCTGACTGACTTTATACTCGGTAGAGCTGCTGTTGAGGACTGAAATGTGTAGTTTAGTGTCAAGTTGTTTGGCTGAGCAGTTTTTGAGATACCTGCCGGGGGGCCAAGCAGTAGGCCCGTTCTGACCAGGCCTCGTTTGAACAGGCACTGCATTAGTCTTCACTAATGATGAACAGACTGACTTTCAGAACGCTACTTTGAGCTACCTGGTCTCCTACAGCACACCTGGTCCTTATAGGCACTCTCACACATGCTCCACTCCACTCTCTTTTCCCATCTTCCACCTAAGGAAACAAGCTGCTGTTATTCCACCAGCGAGCTGTAAACCTGCAATAAAACTGTAGCATGGCCCCTATGTGCAGTATGGGTAATGCTCCATATACTTTAATGGTACACTGGACCAGGTCATATATTTCTCCTCTTATGTGAGATTCGAACAGCTAAGGTAGGGGGATGAGGTTTGTGGTTCGGCTAGTGAGTTTGATGTACTGTATGTTTGTTAATAAGTAACAACTCAAGTACTGTAATGGAGACATTTTCATTCTCTACTCATATACATTTACTCACATAGATTGTGTTATTGTTCTGTTGACTGAAGTACTTAAATAATGTTCTTTATACCAAAGTAATGCTGTTGGATTTTCTGAAATCTCTCTTAAACCATATAACTTTGCACATGGACTCTGGACGTGGACTAGTGACTCATTGGTTTGTGTAGTGTTTTTTTAAAGCCTCTAGTCTGGCATCATGGCTGTCTCCATCTTAGTTTTTTTTTGGAGCAAGAAGCGACGATATTTAGATGATAGGGTGAAGCTGAGAAGGATACACATTGAAAACATAACCAATACGTGTTGTCTAACAAACAGCTAACCGCCTCTGTCACTCAATGTCACCACAGCCATAATTGTAGATAAGAAGCCTTATTATAATTTCAGTGTAAGTTATATAAAAAATATCCCCACAAAGTTGTCATGAACAGGGCAATTAGCTACAGAGAACAAAACATGTTTTTGTAACAGACTATACATGTTAATCTCTGTTGTGAAGTTGGGCATTTTAGTATGGGGCTCCTTTAGGACTGCTTTTGGAACCAGCTTCAAGTGGCCATTTGCAGAACTACAGTTTTTGGCACTTCAGTGTTGGCATTATTTTTTAGCCCCTGGAGGTTGTCAGCTGTTTTTACAGGTTAGATGTTGAATTGTAAAATAAATTTAAGGTAACTGACACGCGTACAGAGCATTGTTTAAAGCCATTTCCCTCCAGTGGAATTCATAGTCAGTTGAACGTGTTAAACATAACACTACTTTGTCATGGAACAATTTGCTTTGCAGCCTCAGTGTATATGTGATGATACATCATGTGTATTCTGGTCAGTTCGACTTAACATCCGTTTACCATTCAGAGCACACAAGGCTGACTGTGTAACACTGCACCACATGCGTGCTGTGATGCTAACCATCTTTTACAAATCTCATAACAACAAGAGAGGATAGATCTTTCACCACCGCAACCGCTAAACACTCCTTAGAATTAGATCCAAATGTGGTAATAGACAACATGTATTTGTGAGTGCGGATGTAACCCCAGAGCACAGCCATATGATACTGACGATCAGTGCAAAGTTGTGGTTGAAACAGATGTCTAAACACACAACAGCGTTGACAGGCTGAGGTCCAATGTTTACAGTTGCCTGAAGGAAAGGATGCTGCTTTTTGGCTGTCAAGAAAAGATGATTGAATGCGCAAATACAACAACACCCTCTGCACACAGATTCTTTGAGTAAAAACAACTGTAGATGCAAGGTTTGGATACTGAATGAGGACTTCATCACCTTTCTGTTAATTAGTGTTCAGTAAATTAGTGATCTCCCTGTAGATCAGCTTTAGTCTGAATGCTGATCAATCCTTTTATGTACCTTTAATTATACTTTCTAGTCAAAATCTAAGTAAAACAGAGTAACTAGATTCCCCGAAGTTTACTGTGGGCTTTGCAGTCTTAAGAGGGTTTGTGTTTCTGCTCCAACTTAGTTTTAAATTTGAATATTTTAATTTGTAAGTGTTTTTCCTTTTTCAGTTTCAAGGTTTGACAAATGAAGTAGGACAATCCAACCACTGACTTTTTGTCGTACTAGTTATAGGTCAGCCAGATTTGAAGTCTGATCACTTCACCTGTCTAGCCTTAAATGCCCTGAGGAAGGAAGTTGCATGTGTAAAACTGCTGTAATGGAAATGATCCAAGGAAACTTTGTAGTCACAGTTTGCTGAAGGAATGCTGTGCTGTTGTTGTGAAAGATCAAGGCCCTTTTTTTCCCCCCTACCATGTCAGATCTGCTTTTTTCTTTTGGCTTGGAAATTACCTCAAGCTCTGATTGTCCATCCTCTGGTTTTGGCATTCTCATATACACACAGACACATCCATATTCATCTGCCAGTCCATCATTCCTGTACGAGTGTATCCACACAGACACATGTTTTGTTCCATAATCGTTATTGAGGTATGCACAGTGTGTTTAGTTGTTGCCATTGGATCTTTCCCCACTGATTCACACATGAATCAGTGTCTTTTATTTCTTTTTTGTGTGGATCCCACAAAGACAAACAAAAAAAAACCTTGGCTTTAGCTTTGAGGCAGACCATGCCGTCATGCTAGTAGCTGCCCTGCTTTACCTGACAGCTAAAATCTCTGACCTGTTGGGCCCCCTTGATCAGAATATACATCTGCAACGGGTTTCAACTGTCAAATTTATGATAACCTTTGTCAAACAACAACAGTGTGTTTTGCATTAGCTAGGTAAAAATAGGCTGGTTTGGTTAAATTACAGATAAACGTAAACTTTTCTGTTGGACTGGTGTCTTTGTATTTCAAACTTTCGAAATATCTGAAGATCAAGATTAATTGATCTCAAAATGTTTATGCACAGAATAACTAGGTGTGTCTTTGTGTGTGTGTGTGTGTGTCTTTATCCAGATTTCAGATACCAAGTTAAGATTAGCATTCACTTTTAAATAATGCTCCTTTATTTTTAAGGGATGACGTGTTAGCTGTCAGTTATAAGAAAATAATTACTGTGGCATTAAACCATGATCATTTCGATAGAACAAGAAAAAGAATGTCAGTCATTTACAATTTCTTGCATTTTGCAAATAAAATCATACGTTTTTCACGAGCCATAACTCAGTGTTTGTGGTGACACCAGAGGGTTACCATCTAATATAGTTCTAATGTTAATGGGAACTATCTTTACAACACCAGTAAATACAACCAATTAGATGGAACTTGGCAATTGAACTCAGTTCATTAAACCGTTTGAGCTTTATGGCTCATTGTTAAGCCAGAAAGCTAATCTTATGCTAGCAACAGTCAAAGTCAGTATCATTGCATACAGCTGAAAGACAATAGCTAATTTAGCCAGCCATCCATCCATGTTATTAAACCTAAATCAATATCAAGATTTTCACAAACAAATAACAGGCCATGTCTGCTGTTGGCTGAAACCTAATGTAGTGAGTTCAGCTGTGAACTGGATGTTAATTGATCATTTATGTGATAGAAAATATCAGTGTACTCACTGCTTGTGTTACAGTTGCCTACTTGTAATGTTCAGAGGATAAAACACTGAAGGATTACAGTGTTTTGAATAGGATACTCTTTTTTTCATTAATTGAATTTTTTTCTAATATCTGTTTGACCAAATACAGACCCAGCCAGTTCAGTGATCTAGAACAATGAACAGATGGTTTGACTGGAACCACTTAGCAGATGTCCTCTATCAGGAGTTAATGGACACCCTGCAGCCAATAAGTTGTTTAAGTAGTTAACATTTTCTATTCGTTTGTGTTAATAGAGCTGGATAATTAATACAACTCATTTACATTGAAAACAGCTGAGTGGATACATCATAACTAATTTAAAACCTCATATATAGTTTTTATTACAAAGTAACAATATTCAGGATCAGTCAGGCTTTTTTTAAAGCAAGTGTAATATGTTTTCTTTCTTTCAGTTGTACCACAGCTGCACAAAATGCAGTTGAATACAACAAACATTTTCTGTAAACACAATCTTGAATTGCTTTATTTGGTCACTTTGTTAAAAGAAAAACAGAAACCAAAAATTTTCCAATATTTACCTTCAGAAATCTTTTGGAATACAGATTATGTTTTGGAGCATGACTTCTGTAATCATCGGTGGAATATGTATTGAAAATAACCTTCACAAACATCCCTGGTCATCTTCAACGATTGCCCGAAAAGATTTTCCATTTTTCTTCCCCTTCATCTGACTCCAGATCAAATTTAATGTAACAAGAAGAAGGATAATCAAAACAGCAGTCATTGAGCACTAAATCTGGTGTCGAGGCTGTGGCTAGACAGGAAATTGATGTGGAGAGAAACGACTCAGTGGTAAACCTTTACTATTAACTCAGCTATGTATGGTAGAGATAGGTACAGTCAGCAAAAATTGGGCTCTGCACACGCAGTTTTGCCAGACTGTGCTCCTGTCAGCTGTGGCCTGTTCACACCTCGTTGTCTCCATCCACCTCTACTTGCTGATAATCACAAAGCAGGTCTCTCGTTTTTACGCTCCTTTCATTTTCTCCCACTACAGCTTTGGCCAGGAAGGAGCTTTCACAACTCAGCTTGTGTGGCCACCCAGAAAGTGCGGCTGAGTCCAAGGTTTTGCAGGGACTCTGTGCAGCTAGTCATTGGGTTTCCACCGTCTTGAGGAAATGAGAAGGAGAGGAGGAAGAGGGCGAGCGTGTGTAATACGCAGAGAAACACAGACGAAAGGGAGTGAGAGCCGTGTGGAAGCACACCAACGGAGAAAGAAACCTGATTTATTATCACCAAAAATCAACTGCAGATGTCAGCTCACAGATTCTTCCTCTGCCGCCAATTATAGACACTCACGCAAGGATCTACTCAGCCCCAGAGTTTGCCTTCTTATACATACACACATACACATGCAAACACAGATTTACAATGAGCTACAGTTTACATACCTGTGCATCCATTTACATACATAATCATGCACACCTGCTTCATCAATGCCTTAAATTTTAGGAAGAGTTGTAATCCCTCAATGATGAACTGAAAGGCTTTGCAACCACCTGTGTTAATTCCTGCTGAGCAAGTGAATGCTAATGATGGATAATGATGTCTACCAAAAGCATTGGTGTGTTAGGTCAGCGTTTAAATTTCCCCCAAAATATTTCTTCCCTCACACTGTTTCTTGCTGCATGTTGTTCCGACGTCTGTCATTATGTGTTATTTCAAGTCGTTACTATAATCACCAAACCATCTTCTGGACTTAGAATCATCCATCTGTAGATTTTTGGTTTCTTTTGCCCAGAGGAAGAAAGATCTGAACCTGTCAAAGGCTCACAAGAAATTATGAGACCATGATTGAAATGTGATTTGTGATTTGTGTCCTATGTGCGTGTAATCATTGAGTCAGGAAAATTTGTCTTGAATCTGTGTTCTTATTCCTAAGATTCTGGCACTCCTCCAGCAGGCATTAAACCCAAAGGAAGCACTTAAGGATAAGATGGAAAAAAAGACAGCAGCCTACTCAAGGAAATAGATTTAAGCATGTCCTTATCTCTCATTGCCGATTTTTGTAAGTATTGTAAGAAAGCATTATGTACACTAATCAATCCAATAGATGTAGTTCATAATCAGTAGCAGCACAGTAGCTGTAACATTGCTAGCAGTATTAGCAGCAATGCTAGCACATTGACACCTTCCAGCAGACACGATCAGCCCAAGCAACTAGAATAGAGCATGGAATTACATTGAACTTTAATTAAGAGTATTCTGAAGGCGCCTTTCAACAGTTCATTGTGCATTTGTAACATCAGATACAACAGTTCTCTGCACATCAAGCAGGTGTCCTCACATGTTTATCAGTTCTGTCTTGTTTAGTTTAAGTATTTAGATGGTTAGTTTGCTCCAGTCACTGTGGTTTTGATCTGCTCCGTGACTCAGTTTCTCGTATCCTGCCCTGTTGTATCAGCACCTTTTTAGTGCTCTGACACCTCCAGACTCACAAACTAAGTGCTGGACAGCAAGGTAACTGATGGTGGTGTAATTTGTCATGCATGTATGGTGATGTAAATGTAAATACATACTCCAGTGCTGATGATTTCTGTGTATGTAGTGGGAATGATAATCTCTGAGTCAAGTTCGGGTCAATTCAGAATCTAGAAGCCAAGTCTGAATAGTCATGCTTGTGGTTTGAGCCAGGGTGGAAAACAAAAGGAAAAATGTATACAGCATGCTCTTTGTGTTTGTGTGGTTGGTGTTGTGTTGCCGCAGCGCTGCATAACAGACAGCACAGCATTCACAAGCTCTGACATCTGACATTAAGCCCAAAGACAAACTGAGCAAGGGTAGATTGTTGTAAAAGGATAATGTTGTAAAAGAGTATGGGACCCACTTATATGAAAGTAGCTGCTGTTCAGCAGCTCTCAAATATCTGAACTTCTAAAATAGCATACGAGCGAAACACGATGTTATTCTTTTCCAATCAAATCTAACGAACAGCGTAAAATGCACAAATGTGGGTGGGGGTACTTGAACGTTGTTGTGAGATATGCAAGAGTGAAAAAGTGGAAACAATGACTTCACTGTTTTGTAGCTGTAGTGCTTAGCAGCACTGAGAGGAGGAAGTTCAACACAAAGCAGACAGCAATGTGCAGCTCCATACAAGCGCTCCATTAATACTATATTTTCCACTGATCATAAAATAGATTGAGCTCTTGACAACCACCCACTGACTCTGGTTCAAGTCCAAAGACTTTTTCATTTTGACCTCACAGCGCACTAACTATACTTACAACAGTTATATTTGTACATTTTACAGTTTGTATGGCTTTCTTGACTAAATGTAAAGGTTACATTGTTAGGTTTTATGGATCATTGTATTATCATGTGCATGACATCAAAATATTTATACTAATAAATGACTGTGTGCAACTTGACTAATACCTTTTCCTAGTTTTCTAGCATAGCTTTACTAATTTAAGTTCAGAAGCCAAGATAATAGGGCTTCTTCTACATTCAACTGATGTTAAACCAAAATAATGCCATAAAGCTTAAATGACTCAAATTGGTAAATGCACATACTTGCAATGGTAGCACTCATTAGCCATCTCCCATGTGGCAGTGCAGGTAACATGAGAAATGTGCAGCCATAGATGCATAGTACTTTGTATAATGCCATCAGATGTTTATTAACAAGTAGCTTATGTTTCTACACAGGTGGTGGTGATTCACAGAGAGGGTTTTTGTGTAACTCTGAGGGAGCAGTGGCTTTAGGTTGTGAGCACTAAATTAATAAAACACAAACCATTAATGAATACTGAAACTAAACATAAATTTGTGGTTTGTGTGTTTGTCCCTGTGTTTTGTGATGTGAATGTTTTAGACAGGAAGAGAACAAGGAGGCCAGAAGCCGAACTGAAACAATTAAGCAACACCAGCTGTTTACATTCATATGTCCAACCAAAGTAATTACAGTTATAACGTTTATAATATGTTGTGGTGTCTTGCTCAGAACATCTGTGTGACAGTTTGAAAAACTCACCTGCTGCTGAGTTCATCTAGTGATGAGTTCCTGTTATGTTGTATCCTGGAGGAAAACATGCTATTTGAAAATAATTATTATCACGGATAATCTTAAGTATTTTTTCATTCAGAAAAAAATCTCTGTGGGAAACTTTCCTCTGTTACATAAATAAGACAAATGTTCACATCAGCCTTTGGGATTAGACGCAACAGATAATGAAAATGTTACAACTTGTAAGCTTGTTGATGATTTTTCCAGAAGAAGAAATGAAGGCAGCCAGCACAGCTCACTACTGATACTTGCTGTAGCTATTTCCTGTAACTTAATACCAAGAGCAGACTGCTCTCCTTGTATCAATAAAATGACATTAGCCACAGAGTTGAGTTCTGCATTCCCTAGTTCATGCATAAGTTGTGTGCAAATCAATGAGAGAAATTCTTTCCCCAAAAAGGGCTCTTTTGACAACCAGTCTCATAAATGTAGAAGAGCAGTCATGATAGAACTGTAAAGATTTGATTCACAGTGTTTTATCACTTGCTCAGTTTTACTGTTCTCATGTTGAACGGAACTTCTGAAGTTCTTTTTTACGTCATATTAGAACCAGATATCCCCATTCACACAGTCTTTCACTTACGGATCTCAAAAGTATTGTTTCCACTCAAAATGATTCCATTAGGCAGATACTTTGTGTCCTGTTTGTCACAAATCAGTCCACTCATCAACCCGTCATGCATGCTTGAATTTTTAATTATGGTAACACTGAAATCATTTTATGGGTTGGTAAAAAAAAAAGGTACCACACACTAACAAGTTCAAAGTCTTCAACACTAAAGTAGCCACATTTTTCTCATTTTAATTCTTTTATTCACTTCATACCTGGAATATCGTGATGAATAAGAAGTCATACTTTCAGCATTCAGAGAGGTAAATCATATTAAAGATTTAATACAGATTTAAATGGTGGCTACAAAGCTGTGCTGTTAGCCCACAGGATTCAGGACTGTTTGTCATGCCTCAGCTGGAGTGTCCCAGCACCGACAGCTTGTCCATCTCATGACTGACTCATTTAAGTCAAGACTTAGGGCCCTATCGTACACCTGGCGCAAACGCGGTGCGCCAGTGGCGCACAGCGGAACCAGTCTAGGGAATGAGAGCGGATTCTCCCATTGGTTCATGCATTTTTGGCCAGAGAAACACCCATGAAACACCTATGAATTGA
>JAPZDY010000002.1:11100167-11120966 GCA_029783645.1 Ctenochaetus hawaiiensis
ATTGATGAGATGATTCTACACAGCTGATTGGACTGCAGGCTGTGCGCCAGTGGCGCATTGGGTGGGGTAGAGCAGGATTCCTCTGCTGCTCCTGGAACAAGGTGGCGAAGGTTGACCTGGAAACTCCCCTGAATTAATTTTTAACTTTCCCCGCCCAATGTGCCACTGGCACACAGCGCAAAGGGTACGATAGGACCCTTAATGTCTATTAATTCAGCATAGTCTAGAATCTACCTCAAAGCCCCACTGACCACCTTTTATTTTTCCCGCCTCCTTTTCCCTGCTAGTTTGGTTCCTACTACAGCATGTCTGTCTGCTGTTATTGGATCACTTGACTTGAATTTATGCCCTCACAAAATTATTGCTATGCAAAACACACATACCGCTTAGTTCAGCTCAGATTCACTTTTTGTGCCATTCATTGTTGTCTCTCTTTTGCTCTGAGAAACAGAAAACTTACAGGTTACTGTGTGTAAACTGTAATGACATTAAAATGTGCGCATCCAAACTTGTGCTTCTGTTTCAGCACAAAAGTCTTCTGATCATATTTGACTACATAAGCTGTTGCCCTTCTTAAACACGGTAAAGGAAGAAGAAGGATACAGACGTGTGAAAGGTACTTACAGCTGGATCATGTAACATACATGGATATATTTAAAAACTTTCATGATTTTATGTTATTGGCTTCATCTAAATGTTTTAAATTACAAATCCAACTTTTAGAGCTGTTACACCATCATGATGCATCCAAATTGTAATTTAAGATATATTAACATGATAAATTAGCTGTTTATTATCGCTACAGGTGACTGACCCTCTGATAAATGTTACTTGAGGTGCTATGATAAATGTGATCGCACTGATGACACAGTATGAGCAGAGCCAACCTAATCAGAGGTTAATAACGCTGGTTTACACTAACCTAACAGTCTGTGGGCTAAATAACAATAAAGCACAGCTTAATTAGCATGTTTATGAGAGCGCTCTCATTGTGATAGACGACCATGCAGCGCTCAGTGCCGCTAGCTAGCATGGTTAGCCTAATGTAAACACCTCGGTGTCCAGCACTCTCAGTGACAGACCAAGTTGTAAAAACATTTACAGGATTTTGAGAATGGTGGGGGGTCAAGACCACATTGGATGTGTGTGTGTATGTGTGAGTCTGATAGGGGTCAGCTGATGTACTACTGAGGCACTTTTTCCGCTGAGTGGAGTGCTTTGGAAATAGTGTTCATTCTTTTATTTCTCATTTCCTTTCCTTGTTGGAGGAAACTAGTTTATGAAAAAATGCCAGCAGTGTTTTTGTGCCACTTTGGGCTATTACTGTATGAACACACACATACACACACAAACACACAAAATCTTAGGCCCTAATAAAATGTACCCTGTATAGTCCAAATATTCCTGTGTAATCAGTAAGAATTATGCGATTTTCAGAGAGGAGCCAAAAGACCAAAATAAAATAAAGCTGATGTGTGAAGCTGATTTTATTTGTTGACCATCACCATTATCAATAGTGTCTGACATCACTGCGGTTCCCCTGTCTCTTTCATCAGCACACACTCTCCTTGAGACACTCCAGTCCTGTTTTAGAATTGACTCTCTACAGCTTCCAAAGATAACACCAGTTTTTCAACCTGACCTAAGAGCTTTGCCATGTTTGAAAAGAATGTTTCCATTTTTTGATAACAGGAGACCCAAGTAAGACTCTGTGTTTGTGTTTTGACACTGTATCTGTGTAAGGAAACATTGCTCTGGCCATGCTTTTTATGTCCAAAAATATATTATCTACTACAAAATCCCTAATATGGATATATTGGACCATAAACACCCCTATTATTTTTAAATAAATTAATAGTATAATAGCTATATTAAGGAACCACAGTTTATCGCTTGAGTGTTTAAAGTTTGATAAACTTAAGCTGGTAAAAAAATATGAAAATAAATGAAAATTTAATTTGCAACCAATTTCCTCATGTTTTCTGAAACAAACTGTTTTGTAAATATTTCTTTTCAAAATAGTGTAAAATCATTCAACAATAAAGTTATGTGAAATGTACTTAAACATATGATATTTCCTAAAATCATATCCGCTGTGTGCAGGGCAGTGTAAAAGAGCTTATGCTCAAAAAAACAAATAGCAGTGAATGACTTTGAAAATGTAATGTTATTTCTTCAACCCTTTAGGGAAATTACTGGCTACAATTTAGTTTCTTTGGATAAGTATTTATTTAACTTTCTATGCAAAAACACATTTATCCACAATACAGAAAAAAATCAAAGAAAACCCCTGCACTAACTCTTCTTTAATGGCTAATTAATTGTGTTTATTCATGGGAGATAAAATGTATTTATATCTTTTTTTGTAGCCATATTAAGCAGAGATGCTCCTACCACTGTTTTGTCACATCAGTGAACATAAATGTTCTGCATTGTATTTAAGCTAAAAAAAACCCAAAACAATTAGTTTACCATTAGCAGCCACAATTAAACATATGCTGTTCTGCAGCACAGGAAGTCATAAACCCCAGTATTTACTTGGTGTGCCCCTGTTTGCACCATTAAAACAGCTAATAGGTAATAATGTTGTCCCCAATTGATAACAAGTGCATTTAGTCCTTTGAGATTGTATGTGAGTGATTTTTTTAATGCAAAGTTTGAGAAAGTGGCCTGATGATACTATGATGGTTCATTTCAAGGATCAGTCTGTTGTTTTTGGACTGACATGGTCAGCATTTTTCTGTTTCTTTGGCTGTGCCACTAATGCTTTTAGTAAAAGGCTTATGAATGTTAATAACTCAACCTCATCTCTGCGTGATCTGACATTTTCACTACGCTCAGCTTATCTATCAAATCTGAGACACAATCCTACCTGCTGGCCTCGTCCAGCCTTACAACCTGACACCTACCGAAATCTCATCCAGTATCACCAGCTAATAGCTCAAGAGTGACTTACCCCCTCAGCTGTTTTATGACTGGCATTTTTTATGAGACCACAGTGGGCCTTCCAGCCCATAGAGGTCAGACGGCTCGACAGCAGCGGTCAGAATGAATGGCTCATTTCCTAGCCGTGGCATGATGGAGAGGATACAGTCCCTCTAGCCTTTCCCCTCCGGCTTGTCAATGACGAGACACACAGGCAGAGCAAATCTTAAAGAGTGTGTCAAACCACTGTCTGCTAGCCCTGCTTAATGTACTGAACACCAAATGGCTCATTATGAACTGTTCCAGGGCGACAGATCTCCGCAGAAGACGTAGATCACTCAAAAAAAGGGATCTGCTCCAGCATAACTGGAAAAGGTAGCTAGTAGTTAGCCACCCTCAGAAGATGTGGTTGATTTCATTTTATATGGAGTGAAACAATGAGTCAGGACGGGCTACTGCTGAGCTCTCAATGTAAAAGGCAGCCGTCCCATCTGGAGGTGACTGAGTGGGATTTGTATCAGCCAGTGCTGGATATCCTCGCTGTCGTCTTTTATATGTTCATAAGGAGAAAGAGGCGAGGGGAGGAGGAGTAGCAAAGGGGGTGGGTGGCTCTGAAAAATCAAAAAGGAATTCTGGCTTTTTCCTCGTGCATTTTATGAGAAACTCTGAGCAAATGTCATTGGACAGCCCACTTGCAGATCAGGCCCCCACGGCTATAGGGTATCTCTGGTTTCCATCACGAGGAGAGACGCATGCACGATATGTACGAGCATGTATAAAAGGACAATTATACACACGTGCCGACAAATCCTTGCAAACACACACTGACGCAAAAACTTGCTTATATGTATCAGCCTTAAACACAAGTGAAATCTGTCCTGCATGCCCTGTATTCCACAACATGCGTATCAGTCTCATATCAAACGTAACCGTTTCTCTTTCCCTCACATGCACACACATACACACACACACGCACACACACAAACACGCACACCCTGCCATAAGGGTCTGGGAGCAATCAAATAGCTGCACTACAGAGCCCGTCTGAATCCTGTTTTCCTGTGAGTCTGCACCCATGTACGTACCAGCGGTTCCTCCCCAGTGCTCCAATAAAACCTCACTAATGATCCCCCTCGCCCCTCCTCGCCCACACCCTGGCTCTGGCACCCGGCCTGTAGATGCACAAACCGAGGGGCACTTTACGAGTTAAGCGGCCGTCCTTACCCGTGATGTCATCCGCAGCTCTCACTTAATCCCGCCAATCCCCCGAGAGCCGCCAGCCAGACACACCAGAGGAATACAGCTGCTTTTCAAACTGCTTTTTTTTCATCGCTCTCCATCTCTTTTTTTCTATATGTTTGTTTGTTTATTTTGCAGGCTGTAAAGAGAGCTGCCTGTGCACCACACACACACACATACTCTGAATCTGTAGGTGGATATTTTTATAAAGGGCTTTTCCCAAAATATACTGCTTGTCCAATTACTGACACATTAACTGCTTCTCATCTGACGCACCAAGCAGTGAGCGGACACTGACTCACTGTTTTCAGAATGACTCTATTCAGGCTGCATAGAGGGATTATAGGTTTCTTTCTGCCCTCTACATGGCTGCTTCCATCCAAATAGGAAGTCCTCTGACATGCAGTCACACTCTGTAAATCTACTGCCTCATGATTTTTCTCGGAAAAATGAAAAGGAATATATGATCTACTATAGGTGTTCATCAGTTTTTTTTTCACTCAGCCACAGTATTTGTATTTAAGGAAATGCACAGAAAATTGAATAAAGTTCCATCTGTGCTGAAAAATAGTAAACCTCAAACTCTTCTTAAGTATAACATACCTTCTATAATCTCATCCCGTCTGCATCTTCAAAGGAGTGTGCAGCTTGTACATAACTGCTCACATTTCAGCATAACATTTTCAGTTATTATATCCGACTTTCAATAAATCTGAAGTTAAATTTAATTTGCTGTTCTTATTGTTTAATACTAAGATAGTAGAATGTATAAGAGTTTTTTTAAATGACGAAAGCAGCGGGCTGTTGCTTTAGTCTAATTGTGTAAATATTTGTTCCAGATTCAGCAGCATGGGTCACAGTGTGATGTATGGCCCCTGTCACCTAATCAGCTCTGGGAAACCCATGCACTCACTCACACACACACACGCACACACACACGCACACACACGCACACACGCGCACACACACACAGAGGCAACCACTTAGATGTGCCAGCAGTTTCTTGTACTGTTTTTCAATAAATGTGAGCAAATTTGTTATAACCACTTTGAAATTGGTAGTAAGTTAATGTTATTAAAGGGTTTTTTTTTTGTTGTTGTCATGGCTGAAAAAAAAAATGAAATTGATCAGCTGGAAAAGTTTTGCTTTAATAAGTTTTTGCTTCATTCATTCACTGTTTTTATGAATGGCTTTACTAACCCCTCTGTTTTACACACAAGGTTCATTTCCAAATATATACAACCTTAATAACCCCCTACTCCCACATTCACTCACGCACACACACAGGCTCACACACACGCCGTACGAAATCCAACATAGGTAGCTAATTATGGGGGGAAATGACCCTTTACTCATTTGAAAGGTATCCAGACAAGCTCTTACAACACCTACTCAATTAACTGCCATTTGTCCCCTTGAAATGAATGACTCGCTCTCTCCTAAGTCACCAAAACATGAACACTTTAGTCTTTGATCTGCTGTGAGTTGGATCAGATCTTCCACAAGTGAAGTACTCAAACACTTCACAGTCAGATGTTAGTGCAGGAGGAAGAGAGTGAACATGTTGTACAAACTGAACTATATCAGAAACTAAATATGTTGAAACAAATTGGGCTGTTTTAAGACTGAATGAGAATAGTTGCAGTGGCAGGTAGTTTATGCACTTGTAATTTTCTAAAATACTGGTGAGTGGAAATGATTTACTTTATCACAGAGGCTCTATAACAGTCTGTTGTTAGTGCAAAATAATACTCTTTGGTAAGAGTTAAGAATATTTTATTTAGATGTATAACATTTCCGCATTAAAATGTCTAAAAGTCACTGTCTTTGTTGTGCATTTTTCTGAGCTGTGTACTTGCATTACCACAAATAATCCAAATAATGCTTAAACTCAGAAAAAAATATAATTTGAATTAAGGTAAAGGTCCATTTCATTTTGTTACCTCTTGCTAACTTGCAGAGTAACATCAGTCAGAAAAAGAGGAAAGAATGTGACTTAACTTACAGTAAATAAAACTTAAATACATTACCTTGACAATACTGCCTGAGACAGTGAGATTGATTTTAATCAGCAATAATGGTTATATAATAATAAAAACACATAAATCTCACATCATGTTGATATAAATAATTAAATAGACTGCCTGTGAAATAAAGTATAGTCTCCATAGAACCTTTGTGTAGAATTTCTTCTCTAATCTAATCTAGACTGAAAGTGGACGAGGTGCTTCTGGTCCTGAGTGTCTTGTTGGTAACAGATATTTCTTAACAACTCATTAAAGTGCACAAGTAACCTGGTCACCAGCATGCAAACAGATGCAGTTATGGTAAACCAATTCCAGACCTTCTTCTAGCATGGGACTGCCTTTAATGCTGCATCACACTTTCTCATCCTAGACTATTTTATCGACCATTGGGCGTAAAAAAGCAGATTTTGCTGTATTTTTGTTTGAAACATGAGACAACAGGGGAGCAAGTTAGCTAACATGTTAAGTACTCACAAAGTAAGACTTTACAATACGATTATTCAGATTTTCATACAGTTGTTGTGTAAAACTCCTGCTACCTGCCACTGTTTGATGTTTACATGATTTAAGAAATATCACTGAGTCTAAAAGGACGGTTCATTGCTGTGGTCTTCATGATTCTTTCCTTTGTGAAATCTGTCAGCCTCTGGTCTGAGAGGGTGTTCGGGTCACAGGGGACAGGTGACCGGCCTACAGTTCTTTTCCTCCTACCTCTGAAAGGAAAACAAGTCATAAACCAAAAGAAAAAAAAAAAAACTTTCTCAGCTAAAGAATCCTCTGGGTGAATGGAGGGAGGGAGGGGTAGACGGAGCGAGAGAGAGTCCATTAAAAAGAATGACGGCCACAAAAAAAGAGAGGAAAAAATCCCCACGGCAGCACACAATGCCATAGCTGGGGTTAAGTGCTAGGATTTCAGTCGATGGGGGATTTGGGGGTCCCTGCGTTTTTAAGCCTCTGTCCCCAAACCTCGCCTTCATCCCACCTCCCTCCCCAAGACACTCTCTCTTTCTTTCACTCTCTCACTCACATACACACACATATACGTCTCTCCAAGATCTACCATCTCCACCCCTCCTCCCCCAGGTCCCAGTCATCTGCCATAATCAGAACGATGATATACGGGCCCCATTAAAAGAGAGGGGCTGCTGACATGCAGGACAATAGCCCCTCACAGCATGTCCAGGAAGCCTGCCCATCCAGGTGCACTCTCCCTTACAGCCAGAGGCCTGCTGCTCGCCCTCCTTCTCCCTCTGTCTCTCTTTCTACCTCTCTCCCCCTCTTTTTCTCCCCCTTTCCCCAATCCGCCTAACTCAGTGGGAGCCCATTGAGAGGGAAGGTAGAAACAGGAGAGGAGCAAATAGGGAGTGGAGGAGTTGTGTGTGGGGGTAAGGAGGGATTTACCAGACTGAGATTCAAGAGAGAAAGAGGAGAGTAGTGGTGGAGACAGAGGAGTAAGGAGAGTGAGGGGAGAGCTCAGGTGTGTTGAAAAGACAGGACATATGAGCAGTCAGTGATGGGGGGGAGAATCAGTGAGCTTGAAACAATGGTGATAATAAAAGTCTCCCCTTTCACCCCGTGTGCCTTTCTCCTCCTCTTCCTTTCTCTGTTTTTTTGCTCACCATCTCTACCTGCCTGACCTACCGCAGCGCATCACAGGACACAGAGGGAGGCCGAAGGGAGAGGGGAGGAAAGGAGACGGGAGAAGGGAGCGGAGTGAGGAATGGCTGATGGAACAGGATTGGTGGCAATGGAGGGGAGGAGTGTGTCACTGTTTGCCCATCAGCACATCCTTGCTGACAGCCGTTGGCCTGTCCATCAGCAGGTAATTCATACCAAAGGGGGGTCTGCACACACACACACACACACACCATCACACACACACATGAACACACACGAACACACACACACACACATTCATTCACACACACATACTGTACATGTACATGGGCCTGGGCCTCTGTTTTTCCGTCTATCTTTTTATGTTTGTTAATCAGCACTGGATTTATTCTTCAATAATGAATTGTTATACTAATATTAGATTTTGAAAATGTTTCCCTTCACTTTCAGTTTCACAGTGTTTTATTTGTACAAATTTGGACAAAAATGGTAAAAATTGCTAAAAGTACTGAAGTACAGTAAAAAATTCTAGTTGTCAACAGTAAATATTTTTCTCTTTATTTTTCTGTTGATTTTGGCGGCCTCTGTGGACAAGAGTGATAATGTTTTCATGGCCCCTTGTCTCAAAGTGTCCTCACACCCATGTTACTTGTGATCCTACAGCTAACATTTTTGATTATTTGCCAATAGTTCTTTTGATTTGAACTTAAGCTAAATTTATCAACATTTCCTTGTAATGTTATGTATGTCTGAATAAAATAAGCCAGAATTATGATATAGCTCAGAAGTATCTGCTGCTACACTGCCAGACTACAGAATTCTTTTAAAAATGACAGAAACTTTTTTGACATGTTTTGACCTGCAAGTCATCAAATCAGTGCTAATTGGGTAATGAAGTTATGTATCTGCTATTGCATGGGCCCCCCTGTTTACAGTAAATCCCACCAGTCTTTCGTAAAGCATAAAGTCATATGTCCACTCCGTTACTCCTCGGTGGCTGGTGGCCCCGGACACTGTCACCAATACTGAGGGCCACCACCAGACTCCAGAGAGCCTGCAAGGTTCGCTGCACAAATCCCCCTCTGCGCCAAGCAGTTCATTAATACGCACTGACTATCGGCCCTCAGCTCTCTGTGTGGTCCTCCTCTGTGCTTCAACAAAGAGAAAGAGGAAACGGCAAAGAGAACTGACATCTCTGTCTGAGATGCTCTGCCTTTTCCTCGTGGTCACCTATCCATGTGGCAGAGACTCAGAGGTGCAGTTTAGATAAGATCATCTCTGGCTGGTTCTTTCTTCTTCTTTGAAAGGAGAAACTGAAAAAAATGAGGACATAGCACACTCTTCTGTGTCTGCCTTAATTCTGGCTGCTACTGTCAAGGCTTTGAGTTTATTGAACTCTTTAGGGGTTATTTTTCTTGCCCTGTTTTATTATTGAACGATAAATGAAGCGTTGGCACCAGCTGATCTAGTGACCCTACGTTGCTCTCTCCATCTGCTGACTCACAAACTCCTACAGATCTGAGGTCAGCATTGTTTCACTCTTAGATACATCTCAATGTCTAGAGCTGTTTTCCAGGCTATCCTTTCTACGTCCAATTTTGAAGTTTGTCTCTCTTGTCTTCAGCCAAGCTGCGCTCACTCGCCCGTCTCTTCACATCCAAGTCCTGAGAGGGAAATGAAAGCTGGTTGGGGAGATGCAGTCAACAAGGTGGTAGGAATTTTAATGACTGGCTTTCTGTTTCCTTTCCCTCTCCTGCCATTTTGGCACTCAAGTAATGATCCAGCAGGCTTGCCGATGGCACCCACTGACTTTCCTCACTGAAAAAGGTGGAGGACAGAATAAATGGCAAGTCCACCACATCCCGCCTGCCCACTCTCTGATAAAAGACAAAGTACATTTTAATTAAAACCAAGGCAAAAATATTTGAATAATCAGATGGACCTAATTTCTGTAAGGTTTATTCTTACTGAGGTATTCCTTCTTCATTCACTTTTGTTCAGTTGAGATGCTTCAACCATTACTTGCAGCTTATGCACAAGTGGATGTTAAGGCTGTCACAATACCAGATTTTCACTTTGCAGCTATCAGTCTAAAGAAGTCATTCTAACTATATAAGCATTATAGAAAAATTAAAACAAAAAGCAATGCTTGTAATTCTGTCAGTCAATTTTTCATCTCTTATTTTGTGTGTTGTGTATTTCTCTTTTTAGGAAAATGAATTACACCCAAATATGAGCACAGGATGGTGGAGAGAGACTGTTACATTAACTGTGCAAAAATGTACAAAGAAAACAATAACACTTAAAGATTTTTTCTGTTTCTTGGCAGGTGGCTATCAGCATTAAGGTGCATTACCACCACCAGTTTGTGGTAAATCACAACACTTCAAATGCATCATCCCAATGCATGCAACATGAAAAAATAATTCTGGCATATGCGCAGGCATAATCACAGACAGTCACAGACTTGCATAAAATAAAATAACACTGACAGGCTTTCAAACCCCTCGTGACAGACGTTACCCAGGGCTGCCGAGCAGATAGCATTCATCACAACCAGTGAGAAGAGCTGGTAGAGTTTGTTATTGGAGCTCTGATTTTGAAGCCGGGGTGCACACACACTCAGCGGTAGGTAAGACTTACACAGTCCTGGCTTGTGTGTGTGTGTGTGTCTCTGTACAAGTGTGTGTGGCACAAACTCTGTTCCTATCAGAGCCCTCTCTCTCCTTCTCCTGAAGCAGAACAGATCTCTGGATAAGCTCACCCAGTGGCAGAGAATCCACCACCACACACCCCCCCACCCCAAACCCAGCACACCACACACACACATACACACACACACACGCATATACACCTTCATTGCATGCTTCCTCTCCTGCCTTACCACCATCTCTCCTGTCTTGATCTAATGCTCAGTACATAATGGAACAAAGACAAGTGTGATTTTCCTCTTTTTCTCTGATTGCACCTTTTCAGTGTGTACACTGTAGATGAAGGTCCTGAGTTTTCCAGTGCAGGCAGGAAGCCAGGCAGCGCAGAGCAGGGCTGAGCTGCTGGAAGCAGACAGCAGCCGATTGTGAATGTGAGGAAACAGATCAGTCTGCCCGGCTACAAGCGACACCGTATTTTACTTTGAGTGATGACTGGTGCCTCTGCATGGACGCCCGTCCCTCAAGAAATCGTGCACACACACACACACGCGCACACACACAAACACACATTCATGCAATGTACAGTAATTGCAAGTCTTTTCATTTAATTTAATTTTTCTGCATTTGATTCAATGTTCTCAGTTTGAGCCTCCAAAATGAGTGGAAAAAACATGTTTAAATAATTGGAATCTCAGTCATTTATATTCCAGAGATGCTGAATGATAAACCTCAGTTAATCCTTTTTTCCAAAATTGACTTAAAACATTCTGCAAACAAACTCTTCCCTTCCTCTTCCATCCCACAAACACTGACAGATTTCGGCTCCCAGCAGTTTTCAGCATAACAAAAACTTTTTAAAATATATTTTTCTCTGTGTGGCAACAATTGACACTGTAGCTTGTTTTTCAAAGATGCATTACGATGAAAACATCCAATGCTAGCAGGCTTTAAGTTTGATTTCAAAATCAATACAAAACATTAAAAGCGCAGCCAGAATCTTGAAGATCAGGAGCAGCTATTGCAGGCAACTAGAAACCAGGAATCCATTTATTTTTAAGTACCACAAAGACGTCAGCTGGTGTTAACCGTGGCCACTTCATTTCCTCCTCGTTGGCACTGGAAAGTTGACTGGAGCTGAACTGTTAGATGACATCACACACGAGGACGTCGCTAACAACCAGTTATTGTAAACCAGTCGCTGAAATCACAACACAGTCATGTGGCAGCTGATGGTGTGAACACATTGAAGCACACGATAGAATGATTGAACTCACTTTAGCACTGCAATAACCTTTAGTTAAGTAAAACCTTATATGGCAATAGAGTCCAGATGGCAACAGTGACCATTAAATTTCAAAATAAAACCATGTTATTGGGGAGAGATTCTGGAAATGTAGTTTTGGGTTCTCTTAACGTAAATGTAGTTAATTCCCTGTAGTAATGCTGAAAGAGTTAAAGAAACACTCTCTCTCTCTCTCTCTCACACACACACACACACACACACACACACACACACACAGATCAGGACTTGGAAAGGTGATAGGTGCAGCCATAACCCTGGGCCTAAAGGTGTCCGTAAGCCCAGTCTTCACACACTGAAGTGCAGCAGCTGACAGGCTATAAGTGTCCCACAGTAGCCTTTTTCCAACTGACAACTTCAAAGGTTACACTGCATGGGTCACAACAAAACATTATTTTCAGCATATGTGTGATGTGACAGTGGGGGGAAAAAATTCCCCAAAATAGAGTGGCAAGTTGTCCAGTTTTACCACATGGCAAATGTCACCATGTGACATATATGAGCTTATGAAAATGGCAAGCGAGGACAGGGCGGATCGCGAATCCAATCGCCTGTCAAACTTTATTAGCTGACTAGAAAGACCGAATCTTTCCCGTCTCGCTGTGTGACACATTTGGTCCACAGATGAGCTCCATTGTAAAACAAGCCCATTGGATGTTAACAGAAACCGCACTGTCGAATAAAATCCTTCCAATGATGAGCAATCAGCATTAAGTGCCGGCGTCCCGCTGTGCAACTGTCACCGTGTGCTCCTCCTCCTCGGCCTCATCTGAACAAACATCACTTGCGTTTCACCTCGGAGCTACACACACTGCACTTTAACATGCATGTTTATTGATTTTTTTTTTTTTTTTTTTTTAAGTAATGAGAGGAGAAGGCCCAAGTGGTAACAATTTGAAGTCAATAAACTCTTCTCCTCTAAAATGCCCTGGCTTCAAAAGAGTAGTGTGGGTGTTCTGCACGGCGGTAATGGAATTGTTAAGCATGTTCAGGGATTTGGCAGCCAGCTCCCTTTGGAAAAGCACAGAAGTGGAAGATGACAACCTGTTAAAATCCAGTGTTTGTCTCTCTCTAATGTTTAGTTGTAGCAAGGAACACATGAACGTTAAGATATGAAGCTGGTTTTCATGATGTAGGGGGGCCTTTAGATGTGTTAAATAATTTAAAAATTTCATGGTTGTCATTGTGTTAATTCATCTACTGAGCACAATTTAAGACAGAAAGTTCTCCTTTCATTTAGTCTTTCATTACAACCTACATTCACATCCAGTCAGTAGCGGTGTATTCTGTTGCCTGGCTGTTTCCCAGAACACAATTTACACAGCAATGTCTTCCAAAGAAGGTCAACTTTGAATAAGTAACGAGTCAGAAGAGAGGCTGAGCACGAGTCCATAGTGCAACATGTGTGTGTGTCTGACACAGGAGGGCAGTCTTTCAAAACTTCCTTCCATCTGTGGAGACCAGCGTACTGTTCAGCTGCCCCGTACAATCAGATCTAGGCCTTTTATTTTATAAATGTTCTTCAATGGTGATGTCAAGATTTAAGTTCTCTTACTGGATCATAGTTTTATTCCTTTATCTTTAGAAGAGAGGGAATTTTTCTCGGCTGCAGCCTCATCACAGCTTGATTCTGACTTCTTGTTGCTCTTTAACTTTCTTGTCATTTAATCCCCAACTGCTTCTTAAATTCAAAGAAATCCCCTTCCATCCTCAGCCTCCTTTCACCTTCACTACACCACCTGTCCCTCAGTCACATAAGAACAAGTACAGCTCCTGCTTGAGCCTCCTGTGAGTGAAATGGGTCCAGAGTCAATATTTATCAATGCTCTGTTTGAAGCTATCTGCCTGGTTAGAACTAGTGATGCCTCTTCAACAAAAACACGCAGCTCTGATGCATACTGAAACTCCTCTGCATGCGTGTCGGCCTTCTTATTTACAGTAAGCAGACTATTTACACCGTCCATGCAGTCTATTTCTGAGGATGTGTCTGTTTTTAACAAAAATTCTTCATTAACTCCTCTCTGTTTACCCTTATCCAGCCGCCCTGGGGTAATGTGCTGGGGTGGAGTAAATTTCGGGGAGTGAGGTTGTCCTACAGAGGAAGTGGCGGCAAATCCTGAAAACTGCTGTTGTTTTTGATGTGTTGCTCAAGTCCCACCCAGCTCCCACCTCCACTCGCCATCGCCATCATCCCCCAAGCTCCTATTAATCATCCTGTCAGTCCAGCAACACACACATACGCTTTGTCGCCCCTCCACCACACAAACACACCGTGCAATGAAACAAACAAATAAATAATGCAGCTGGTCACTGCCAGGCTACAGGAGTCTAAAGAGAGAATGAGAAAATAATCTCTATGGAAATGGAAACAGTGCAGGAGAGCTGCCGGGTTTGTTTGCTACTTGCAGTGTTTGTGCTTCAGTCGTTGAAACCTTTATTGGTCTTTGTTGGGTTGTAGAGTGTTTGGTGTTTTATGGTTTGTTTCCTACGTGATGTCAGGCTTATAGTGTAAGTGTGCAGCTTGGCCTAAGTTATTTTTTCCCTCGTGCTGGGAAGTCACCCACTCCTGTAGAGAAAAGAGGCTAACTTGAAAATGTTTGCCTCCGAGTACAATAGATCACAGGACTCAGCAGCACAGCTCTGGTTTGGTGTGAGCGTGTGCGTACACATGAAGACTTGTGAATCTGTGTGGTTGTGTATCAGGTTGAGTTTTACTCATTTTTGTGATTTGCTGAATGTCCTTATAGTGGGCCTTGGACTAAGGGTCTTGGAAGGAGAACCATATTACTGAAAAGCAGATCCATTTAGCCGAGAATGTCAACAACAGTTGTGGATCTGGGTAAGAAATTATAATTCTACTGCAGTGAAAAGCTTCTTCTCCTGAATATATTTTAGAGACACACACATGGACATTTATTCTAGTCCAACTGAAAGTGTATCACTACGCAACATGTTCAGCATGGCCACACTGCACATATTTTAGCATTGATGTAGTTTTAAGACAGGGCCGAGAAAATACTGAGTCTTTCCCATCCCTCCTGCAAAGCACTTTCACCACAGTGAGTATGTGTGTGTTGTGTTGTGTGGCCCCACTAGAGCTGACTGCAGTGACGTCACTCCAACATACAGTATTATAATACATTAGGGCTGGTTCACTGATCGTATGGAGACTGTGGGATTCGAATCTGGTTGGAAATCCAACGAGATATTCTCAATATTCCGCTTAAGATATTTGGATTTTCATCGGATTTCAAACAAACCCTTTTAGCCTTTTCCCTTGAAGTTTTACACATTTAGTGCTTGTTGGATTCCTATATTTATTTCTATTTTGTCCTTTAACTCTATCTTTTAGCTTTATCAATCAGTTAAGCAGATTCTTTAGTCATTTGGTTATGCCCATTTGGTTTATGTTCTCAGAATTAATGTATCTGGCCCTACCGTTATAGCTATTATACATAAATGTATATTAATGTTCGTAATGTAGCACAGCAACCTACTTTTGTCTGTTGCACCTCATAACTACACATTTGCTTGAGCCTTACCATGTTATCAAAGCCCAGTAACAGTGAAAAATGGTCACCAAAGCTGAAGCATGAGGAGAGCAAAATCCCAGATGAAATCTTTGCTGGAGGTGAGAACACACATCTCAGGTTGGAAACCATCAAGGTGGGTTTGTTTCAAAGATGAGAACCAGAAATCTCAGAAGCTGCTGTATTGTATTGACTGTTGAGGGGTGGCAGACGGCTCTCTGGAGTCCTAACCTACTGCCATGCCAGCCAGTGTGAAATGGACACTTGTGGGCTTGGCCTGCTCTATCTGTCCACAGTTGTTAATGATAACATGCACTGGCCTCAGCAGTTCATGCTGCCTGCATTAGCCTCTTGTCGCCTGCCAACTCACGTGTATGTTCTTGGTACTACTTCTTCTGTGCTTGTGTTTGGTACCTACTGCACTTATTCTGCATAACTGCTCTCACCAAGTTTGACAGAAAAGCTGCTGTCGACAGCAGCCTTTGTGTAATTTTTTAATTTTTTAAAAAATCATAGATTTATCTGATAGCCTGTCACATTTTTTTCATTTTGTTTTTCAATTATGTATTTAAAAAAAAATTAACACATGGCCAGTGAATCCTTTTTCTGGCTGGTTTTACATTATATTTGGCCAAAGATTATTGGTGAGTTAAATGCATTTTATTCAAACCTAAAACAGAGACTCATATATTCTCCCGAAGTATTAATAGTTATATTCATTCCTTATATTAATGAATTCAAAGTGAATTATGATTAAAAATTATTCCAGACCAAACCTTATGAAAAATGATCAAAGTTTATTTCCTTTTAAGTTTGATATTTTTTCTCAATTATAGAATGGTTTTTATGATTTATCTTCAGATTACTGATCTTTAGTCTGGTGTTTAAAAAAATGCCTATAAATGCGACCTTTTTTAAAATCATTTTGCCTTTATTTACAAACACTTCGATGCCACAGAGGTGACATAAAAATACCTTATAAAACAGGCCTAAGGGCTTGTCGGCCTATGGGCCTGCCCTAAACTACTGGTCTGTAAATAGTCGGTGTGAATATATTTTCTCCAATATAAAGTCAATATTGTCACAGCAAGCTTTCTATATGTCGCTGAACTCGCATAAACTATGTGTTCTTTGGCTGAGTTGTAAAATATGACAGGCTATTTTCCCCCCGCCGCTCCGAACCTAAAGATTAACATTGTGATTCCCAGTGTCCCAGCAGACAGCTTGATTGATTACATCATATTAAGGTAATTTCTACATCGGAGTAATTTTCACTCAAGCCTCCTGGCGATATTTTAATGTGCATTTGTTTGGCGGGGTTGTCGGCTCCTCGCTCCTCTGATCTGCGGGGAAATGGATGACGACATTAACGAGCGATTAATTAAAAACAACAACACTGATGATGATGACGCTGATAATGGGACGAGAGGCGGTCGGGATGCTTGAGCGTTTTTCAAAGAACACCTTATTAGAATTAGCATATGCTCGTTTATTTTTTATTTTTATAAATCCTTAGTTTCACTTAAATGTTACCACATGACGATGTGACATCATATATAAATATAAATATAAATATAAATATAAATATAAATATAAATATAAATATAAATATAAATAAATAATTATATATATACACACATATATTCGTTGACATTTGTCATAAAAATGCTATCAACCTAACCTGTAATAAGCCAACAATTGTCACCAAAAATACATTAGACATAATTATGTTTTTTTTTCGGACTTACAGGAATACATAGAGTAAATAATTTAATAATTTAATGCGTTTATCAGATTATGTTTGTTATTTTGCCGGATCGATAGCAGGCGGCGAGTCAGTGGTGTTTTAACTGACTGTTAAATTCATATTTCGGGCATAACTAAGCTCACACACAATTAAACAGTCAAATTAGAGTTTTTAACCTTTATATTGTGCAATAAATTAAAGTTATTAAATGTTGAAGCTAATGCTTATAGGCTACAAAGAATTCATTAGACGGTGCAGGTTAACCTTTGTGTGTATTTCCGGTAATAAATACATAAAAATAAAACCTACAGGCTATATATGTATATTTTCATTTGCTAATTTTAAAAATAACTCTTCAATCAATATGCACTTCAAAAAATACACGCACACACTTGAAACATGTTGTATTATGGCTTTATTATGGCTCTCCAGATGTGCAGCCAAGACGCAACATATTGCAGGCATCCTGCGGAGTGTCTGTATGCGCAGCCTACAGTCACTGCCCTCTAACCTCTTCATATTCCTGCTATCAGTAGCTGTGGCGCAGCGCCCGTCTGTCTCTGACAGCATGTTAACAACACTGCAAAAGGCCCCAAAGAAACGTCTTGGATTAGCGGTCAGATTTCCCATTTCCCATAGACGCACAAGGTCCTGAACCCAATTAATGGCTAATAATTACCAAGGCAACTTCACTATGACCGCTTCTGGGGACTTCATTAGAGGGAGGGAGGGAGCAGCCTGCTGTGGAGTGCCTCTTCAAACTAATACTTTTGAAAGGTACCCCCTCCCTTTCCCCAAATGATTAGATGCTGGGATCTCGCTAAATTTGTGTTTATCGATCTCTAAAAAGTGATGTTGGTGAAGGTGAATGTGTGTTCCTCAGTCCTCTCATGTCTGAGGTGACAAAAGTGAATGTGAATCATCTTTGTGCAGGCGGTTACGCTGTACCTCTCACACTGTATGAGTGTGCATGAGCGCGTGCCACGCAAGTCCCCGCGCCCTGCCGCATCTGCCATGTTTACTCTCCCATTACATCGACTGTGGCAAAATTACAGTTAGCAAATTTACAATGCTCACAGCGCTCACAAAGGGCCCCGCAGCGGCTTTTTGATGTCCCCTCGGCCCACCTCATCCGCAGGCCGGACCGCGAGGTGCTCCATTTCACATATCTAATGTGCGCTGATGTTATCTGCGCGTAACGTCTAATCCACAGACCCGGAGCCTTTTCCACCGTGGATAAAGCTTGGGTTTCAGCGGCCTGTGCATATGTGTGTGTGTGGGTGTGTGTGAGTGTGTGGGAGGAGGGTTAGGGGTGTGTACAGTCACAGTCACCGCGGTCTGACCACACCAGTCCACAGTGATAAAACTTTTGCAACCCCCACCTCCACCACCTGCACCACCCACACTCGAACAGACACATATCGTGTCCATAGTCGTCACCGATAATTGGTGTTAGTGTTGATAGATACTTCTTTGTTGTGGCCTACCATTATCATTACATTTTTTAATAAATAATCTACTGTCCTTATACCTGTATCGTACTCTATAAACTGTTGTAAATTATTGTTAGCAATTATCTGATCCTATTGGTAGTAATTAAATGATTTTTATAAAGGAATGATTTTCCAGGCTTGCTGTTGGCTGATGTTCTCTTTGCTGTGAATAATGCTGAGCGTGTTTTCTGTGGGAAAAGAAAAGGGAAAAAACACAAACAACCAAAAAAACCCAACTATATATTTTTAGTAAGACAAGAGACACATTTTCTAAAAAATGTTACGGCTGTATGCCTACTGTCAGTTAAGGTGATATGACGCCGTCGTCGTTTCATCGAGATGTGATTAAGGAAACTGCACCGACATGACGCAAACTGTGTCTCCTTCAAGCCTATATATTGGCCGCCAGACAGATATCCTACACATACAGAAATAGGCCTCAGTTCATAAGGGCCCTTATGTGATCTAGGAAACGCGGGGACAATATCTTGACACACAAACAATACCGTGTGCAGGCTTGTATATACAGTATTCCGATCGCCAGCCACAGAGGTCGCACTGTGTCCTATAGGTGCAGCTCAGTTTACCATGAATAAAAGCAAAAATAACGAAAAAAGCTCAAAAGTCGAACTAATTTTATGTGTTCGTGTAACTGGATTATATTGTTTTTATTTGTTGTCACTTTCGGCGGATCGCATTTGCCTCTCATCAGCCTAATTAGGCGGATTAATAAAACAGAGAGGGGTCCTGTATAGGTGATTGAACAGGAGTGCAGCAGCGCACCTCTCTCGCGGGGACGCAGCCAGTGGTGCTGCCTTCCTGCGCTCCCTCCAACCGAAGGACAACAGAGGGAAAACAGCCGCATTTACTGGAAAGCAGGCGCTACAAAAACGCGAGCTTTTTTCCTTTGCAGCCGCGCTGCGTTTCCACAACCCCGTTAAAGGTTGGCGTTTAAATGACGCAGAAAAGTAATACCCAACGGGCCAGTGTCGGAGATCAACACTTCTCTTTGCAAGCGTAATCACAGTTAATTGCTCCTTTTAAAAAGGTGTTGCACCATGTGAAATCATTTGTCCAACCTGATGTGCAAGAAATATTAAGAGGCCTGGCCTGAACTTCCTCGGGTGGCTGATGGAAATAATTTCCACAAACTGGGGAAAGTTCTGCTGAATGTCTTTTTTTCAGTTTTTCCTCTGACCGAAGCTGGATGAAGGACGCCGTATCGACAGAGCTGATCGATTAAGACAATGGATTATTGTTAGCTTGTCGCCACGCTCCCACACTTCCTTTAGACACCGAGGAATAAACAAAACCTTTGTTCACCACCGTTATTCACATAATTTATTATTTGTTTATCGACCTGTTTCTCTCGGTTTGCCACTCTTACCTCGGCGCTGCATGCAAGGCCGCAGAGCTCGTGTCTTTAAAATTTAAATGTTTATTCTGTATTATAATTAAATGTTGGTGGGGATTCTTTTTTAAACACAGGGTTACAAAGAAAAACAAAAAAAGGTCTATAATGTGGTGGCCACCTCCTGACACTTAACACTCCCTAGGTATGAAACCATGCTTCACAGACTTCTTTGCATTCTGCATTGCCAATAAAATTAACCTCCCTACCTCATGATGCCAAGACAAACTCCCTAATATACAGATAATGTATGCTAATTACCGCTGATTATTATTGATTAATGATTCATTTTACCTCAACTCATGGGAAAACATCCCACGGCAATTTCTGTCCAATATAGGATGGGGACGTGTTTGATGAACTCGAGCCTTTATTCAAATCAATTTTTGTTTTAATGTGCATCCTAATGAGCAACAAGCTGCGATCCAACCACAATGCACAAAACCAAAGAAATGTCAGGCTTATTTGCAGTAGGTTTGTGCCAGTGTTATGTTCAGAAAAAAAGCTAGAAATTTAAAAATAATAATAGTAAAAAAAATATATATTAATCATTCTTTATGCGTGGATTTGAAAGTATCTCATAAAAGTGCGGTGTGATTAGTGTGCAGAGAATTGATCCCCGCAGCTCTCCCAGCAGACTGCAGTTGCTCCATCACCACCGCTCTTTAATAGGCTCCAACATAGAGCCGCCTTTATTCAGCCAAACTAGACGGAAACCATTCCCATATGACTTGTCGGCTAAAGGCCCAGGCACCACATGAATATGACGACCAGCTTACCAGCATAAGTCGAAAAGTCGAACTGGACAGTATTACTTTTATAAACAATGAAATACAAATATATTTTTCTATCCACAGCA
>JAPZDY010000002.1:11121043-11152529 GCA_029783645.1 Ctenochaetus hawaiiensis
ATAATAATAATAATAATAATAATAATATCGAATGTTAATAAATAATTGTAAAATTATAATAATGCAAAATAGTTTCAATACGATTAATAAGTTGCATTATAAAATGTTACCCCCTCACTTCATATTGGCCTTGATAGTCTACTGTAAATTCCCTTAATTGCATCAGCAGTTTTACAAATAAATTTTTAAAAATCGCTGCAGAATAATGTACTTTCCTATATTTGTGTTTAATTTTTCGAAGAATGAAAATCTGAAAATTTACCTCGTTTTCCTTCAGGCTGCATCAGACTGCTCGATGCACGGACTAACGTCCAGCCGGTCTGCTTCCTGCCTGCAGCAAACAAACAAACAGGTGCAAGGCAAAAGTCATACTTACAAAGAGAAAGTCTGCAGTCCATCCGCCTTCCTTCAGGTGATCTGCGCTGAACTGTACACGAAATAAATACTGCAATAACGAATGTTACATATGAGCAGACTGAAGGAGAGAAAAAAACATGGATTTGTGCTGGTGGAGGCTCCGTGCATGCGTCAAACAGCTGCTGGCCGCTGCTTGTCCTGAGGGCAGCAAGGTTTACACTTTCACACATACACATACACATACACATACACACACACACACACACACACGCATACACACACACACACGACCACACAACTCCAATCGAGTCTTGCACCTATTTACCCCGCATGTGCATTAATGAAGTTAAAAATAACCTCTGCAATTCGAGCACTTTTTGGCACAACATCAGCTGCGTCAACTGCTTAAATAGCCTACAAAGTTTCTCTGGGTCTGTAAAATTAGAAAGAAAATTATTTGTTAACATTTTATGGAAAAAAATAGAAATATTATGGCAAACATTACACAGTAAAAATAATCTAATAATAACACCAATTATACTTATGCAGTTGAATTTCAATTATTGGCCATAATACGACCTTGACCTCACCATACCTCACTGAGTCTGCCGCCGCTTGGAGAAAACCAAGTTGTCGCTGTTAAAGGGATAAAAATCCAGGAGGTTTCTGGCAGAAGCTGAATGGGGTGGGTGGTGGGGGGGTGTCTGGGTGAGGAGGGGGACGAGGGTACGGGATGGTAGGGGGGAGGGAGGGAAGGTAAGATGGTGAGGGGAGAGCAGGAGGAGGAGGAAGAGGAGGAGGGGAAGAGATAAGTGATCTAAAGGGGAGACGATAGGACAAAAAAGTGATGATGATGAATACATTGGAAAGTTTTTTGGCCCCGGCGAGGGTGTCAGATTGAATGGCCTGTGCGCATGTGCGAAGGTGTCCAAACTGACAATGCTGGTGAGATGAAGATAGTGTTGTTGCTGCTTCTGGGCTCACGGAGGACGACGAGAGGAATCTACAAGCCGACAAGATGAGATCCAAGGCGAGGGCGAGAAAACTGGCCAAAAGTAGGTGTTCGTTTTTCTCCTTCTTATCGCTTTCAGCCGCCGGCTCCAAACTCCTGCGTTTCTAAATGTCCAATGTGTCCTTGTCATTTGTCATATGCTTAAGAGAGGAGGGGGCGACTCTTTGTCCAGAGTTAACTTTTTCTGTTAAAATTGTGTCCCGCTCCGGCTACTCTGCCTGGTTTGCCTGCATGCTGCGGTCTTGGCTTCGTTGGTTCCCGGCGTCAGAAAGTTTCATGTGTGATGAGAAACGCCGCTGGTTAGTTGATTACGCTCCTATAAAGGCAGAGATAAACATTGCCGTCCAAAAAATCTGAGCTCGATCTCGTAATTTGCTCTTTTAGGGGGTCGCAGGTTCAGCGGAGGCATACATTCGAGTCCTGAAAGTTACCATGAAAAGTTGTCGAAATGGATAGTAACTTTTTTATAGAGCCGTACCAAGTCTTGTGAAATAATATTCCCGGCTTTTGAAATAGTGGGCGCTGTGGCACTGCTCTGTGCTGCGAGCTGCTGCAGAGCTCAGACCGAGCTGAGCGCTCTCGTTTCACACGCCTGCAAAGCGGAGACGCAGAAATGTGAATTTCGACAAAAAAGAGCAATATTTTAATGCAGATTTTTGTGGTCGATCCTGCTCGAACCGCAGAAGATATCGCTCTCCGGCAACTTTGTTTTGTCCCACGGCCCTCACACTGCTGCAGACTGGTTCCTCCTCCAGGGAATGCCAATCAATAATGCGTCTTGTGCAAGAAAGCGCCCATGCTACTACTTCTTACTGGACTGCTGCTCGCGTCACACGGAAATTTCATGTATTCAGTTTTGTGAACATGAGCACTTTGTTGTTGGAAATGGACCATGTTTATTGTTTGACATTTGTTTATTGTTGGTGGGTTGATTTTATGAGTCGCGTTTATTTGCACGGTCTTTTTTTTATTCCTGCATGAATGCACTTTGTTTTCTACGGCCAATTATGTGGGTCATTCTGCTCTTTATCCACAATTTATTTGAAAGTTGACTGCTGAACAAGTTTTCCATTTATTCAGGCCTGTTGGCATTTGTTATATGTTTGTTATATTTGATCCTTAGTGAGTTTGGTTTTCTAGTTTTGTAAAAAGAAAAAGAAAATAAATAAAATAAAATAGGGGAGCTAAAACTCATCAAACTTTCAGCCTTATATTTCTTTTTGAGAGACCAGCTCATCAATAAAAAGAATAATTTTAAAATGACCTGTTATTAGTTTTATGTTGGCATGCTTAGTTGCATGTTTAGAGGCATTTAAAAGCTTGTAACTTTGCCAAAGCCACTGGCCTTAATTCAATATGAACCTTGTTATTTATTATATACGTAATTCAGGCCTTTATTTGAAGAAAAAAATACAATTTACAATTTTAGTCCTTAAGTAGAATAAATATTTATGTACAGCTTTTAAAACACAGTTGAATCATGTTTATTTTTAAATGAGTCTGTATTTTTACAATAGGCCTAGGTCCTTATAAAAACGCTAACTATTACATATAATTTAATCTTCAGAGGGTTTCAGCACGCTTTCAAACAAATACGAATAAGAATAAAAAGAATAAGCAGCTCTGTTTTTGCGGTAGCATTTTTTTATTGCCTTATTCTTCCAGCATGTTCTTTATGCTTGGTGCACAGAGGATCAAGTTCCCGTATAAGTTTAAAACAAAGACAGAAAAGAAAATGCATCAAAAAAAAGAAAGAAAAGGAACGAAAAGCATAACGGTAATTGGACTACTTTGTGAAAATACTTAAACAAATCGAGGATCCCGCTTCTGGCCCAGTAATTGCACTTGGTCTTGATCTCTAAACAGCCCTGATAGTCTGTTGATCCGGGCGCTAATGAACACAAATACCTGGCTTTGTAGCCCTCTCACATCGGACCGCTGGAAGCCTCTGCAGCCCGGAGGCCTCGGATCTGTTGTGTTGCAGCGGTGGGAGAGAAAAAACAGAGCAGACAGCAGGAATGAAAAAATACATGTTCTTCTCAACATTCAAATCATGCAGGCCCACAACTTGAGAATACGACGCGTGGGAGTTTATTTCACCCTTCTTTTTTTTCGTTTTTTTTTTTTTTGCCGCTTAGGTCAAATAGCCTGTACTCTCGTGTAGCTGCACACAGAGGGCCCACAGCAATATTCACCATCTGCTTTATCATTTCTTTTTAACCCTCGTGTATATTTTCCTCTCTCGGCAGACTGTACACATAGACTGGACACGTTAACTCCGCGCTCCCACATGTAGAATATGAACGTGTGTGTTTTAATAGAGGCTCATTGATTAGCATGCAGTCGCTCTGGTTTGTTTACATATCGCTTTGGGGTCAAGATTAAGTGAGTGTTGGTGTGTTTGGATTATCATGTGATATCGCCCTTACAGGTGGGCTTTAAAAAAAGAATATTACTTTTCTTGCTCTGTTAATATTTGGTTTATTGTTAGATTTCTTGTAAAAAAGTTTAATTAGGGATCAAATGCTACACGTCGTTTTCTTTTTGATTTGATTAGATTGTATCTGGACTAATGTTCTTTGTCTGCGGGTTAATTGATTATGACATAAAATTTTATTTATTTTTTTCTAGATCATTTTTTAATCGAGGAGAGAATTACTCTAACACCTATGAGCCGTAACACCACGTCTTAATTTAATCGAAGATAACGACTTCGATAGGAGACTTGGCCTCTTTTTATCTTAAAAACAAAAAATCGATACAGGCGATAGCAGGAAATAGAGCACCGACATGACAATGAATTTGCTCTTACACTCACGTTTAGTTTAAATGTACCATAGCCTATACTTGTGTGTATATCCGAGCAAATGGCTGTTTTTGTATTAAAATTCGAACACCTTGCGGCTGTTATTAATATTATGGTGAGATATTTTGCTTGCTCCTCGCGCAGCTTTAAAATTGTGTTGCACCAATTAAGACTTACAGTTGAGTGAGTGTCGATTTTTTAAAAATATTTTTAAGAGTGCAGGTGAGACATTGACACGCACACGTTCATACACACGCACGCACGCACGCACGCACACACACACTCATACACACATACACACATAAAACAAACGCTGCTCTCCCGCTCTGCTGCACGCGCGCAACCGCACAACAACTTCTCAACAGAAACCTAAAGAAATATAATTAAAATAGAAACATGTAGCAGGTTTTCACACTGTCGGAGAAACAGGAAGTTGTTGAATCCACACTGATTCTGACCGCAGCTTAACACACGTTATTGATTTTCTGAACCTATTTTAATTCCTGAGGCCGTCTGCGTTATGAAGTCAATGAAATATGAGGCAGCGCCACACGTTTTTGTTTACTCGTTTGTTTGTTTGTTTGTCTGTTTTTGTCTGTTTTTTGTTGATTTTTGAACACTATGACACCCCCCTCCAAATTCACCACACTGAACCAACGCACACAAGTTGTGTTTGCCTCTCATATACGCCTCTCTCTCTCTCTCTCTCTCTCTCTCTCTCTCTCTTTTTCTCTCTCTCTGTCTTTCTCTTTCTCTCTCGTTCTCTGTCTCTCTCTCTCTCTCTCTCTCTCTCTCTCTCTCCCTCTGTCTTTTTCTGTGGCCTATACTCAGTATACTAATTGCCAGATATCCTATTGATCTTTGTGTTAAATGCCCCTTATTAGATGGACTCCCAGTTATGAACTTGGCCCAACTCACAGCTTCTGATGTTTTGACAGAAGTAATAAAACCCAACCCATAACACTTTAAAACCAACAATGGTAGCTATGTTGAACTTCTGGCTAAACGCTCAGGGTCCCGTGCAGGCCCCCATGTATTACTGCTATGCAGCTGTAATGTTTGTCAGATAGCACTGCACCATGTTCACAGATTAGAGCCTGAACATAATAATGGTAGGATCATCAAATGAAAAAGGAAATATAATATCAGAACAGAGTAATGTAGTGACTGCAATGCACTGACTGCTTTTTTTTGTACTTTTCTGAAACTGTAATTCTCTCAATTTTAAATGCTTTTATTTTGAAATTAGTGCATCATTTAGCCAATGAAGAAAGCAGAAATAATAGAAATAGTCTTGTTGACACTTATTTTGGTAGTTTTAAAAGCAGTTCCCTCATGTTGCAGGTAATTTTGGTTCATTCGGTTCATTACTGGTGCAGTAGATGAAGGCTAATGATTAGCTTACAGTGCATATAGACATAAAGGGATTTATTGATTTTATTTCATTTTGAATGCAAGCTGTGCTGAACACAATGCAAAATGAAAAAAATATCTGCAAGATGTATATTTTATTGCTGTAGACCTTTTAAAGATAAAACATGGTGTGAAACCTGAAACTGTTGTGGTTCCACAGAGCCCATTTGCATTCATGTGAGATGATGTGAATGATCTTAGCAGCGCTCTGAATCAGGAAACACTGCTTTTATAGCTTTGCATCTTTGTGTAAAGTGACTACAGTGACTGCTATTAGAATCACAGTCTCATAAATCTTTGCTTCCAAAAAACTTGAGCAATCCAAGTGATGTCAGAATATGTGTGTTAGTATTATACAGTAAGCCTTTTTTTTATTCACAAAGAAACTGTTCATCATCCACTGATTTACAGTATTCTTTTCCCCAGCAGTAGGTCTGATTTTGTGACTATCTGCGATAATTTTAGAGGCACTGAAAAATTGTGTAGCTTAACTAATTACATCATTCCACATTTGGCTCGGCAACATATGCTGCATAAGCACTTGATTATGGGAGTTTGTTGGAGGTGAAGCCCTCATCCCAGTGTCTGCACATGTAGGACACAGTTTAGTGTGTTTGGAGACTCCTAGTCTTCTCTCCATATTAACATCCAGGGCTGGTTTCTCATCTTTGTAAGTGTGTTCAGTAAAATACCTTTGTATTGCACATGAAAGAAAACCGTGTTCTCATCAAATAAAAGTAACTTTTCTTTTAAAAGTCTCTCAAAAGTAACAACACGTTTACTGGTAACACAGGCACAAATCTGCCTATTTGAAGCATATTAATTTGTCATAAGGGATGTGGCTCTAGTTAAGGTTAGGGAAAGGGTTTGTTCATGGTTACAGTTGGTTCAATGTCAAGCCACTGTCTGCTTCAGTAACATATGGTCCACATTTGATTCACATAATATGATACAAATAAAGATGCATTGCTTTTTGTAACCATATCTTCATATTTGCTGTGAGAGCAGAATCTTGAAGAATGTTATTTCCAGTAAAGTCTTCGTATTACCCTGAAATGTGCAGGTCATTGTAGCCTGAAGTCTCGCTTCTGCTTGCTAGTCCTAAATCTTTAAAACAGTCAGCCAATAAAGAAAATGTCCATGATCTCTTCCACCTGTGCAAGAAATAAACTGAAGACAGAATTACAATTTAAGGAAGAGTTACTCTATGAATGTCCTCAAAAAGGGAGGGTTAATTTATGTGAGTATAGTTCAAAAAGAATATTGCAATAATTTGCTTAAATAGTCTGGTTTACGACTCTTCCACTGACTCCTTCTTTTCCTTCCTGGACACAGTCTTTTATCTCCAGGAAAAGGCTTTTATTGTTATTCAGTTAGTTACAGCTGTAAAAGTGCTGCTACTGCTGTTTTGGCCAAGTGACCCTTGGACAAGAGATGTCTGTAACCTAGTCAAGAACAGGTGCCATAAAATGTTAAAAATAGTTTAGAAAATCTCAAAAAACTCTTGATAATCTTCTCATTATGATTTTTTTATTGATTATGTAGCTGTGTCAAATGTCCTTATTGTTTATATCTCTCTGATATGCAATAATATTTGCCTGACTTGTTCATTTTTTGATCATGTGAGCCCCTAACAAGACTAACATCACTTTTTGCTGTATTTTCTTATATTAATTTTATCACATTTAAATGAAGGTGTACTAATTAAAAAGCTCAACTTGTTTTGTTACAAGTTAAAGGTTAATGTGTTGATTAGTTAATCAGTGTCCAGTGTTGTGTTTGTAAGATTTAATGAATGCTCAGTGCTCTCATGTTCAATGCAGGTACAGTGTCTCGTTCTGAGTAAAAGAAATGTAAATGAAGACTGAGCTTTGGTTTGGGTTTTTTGGACTGAGCAGAAACTCAAATTTCAGTTCAGCCGAATGTTGAAGACACAGTGACTCTGTAATGTCAACACTGAAGGCCTGAAAACATTTGACTGGCTTTCCTCAGCTCTGTGACACATGTGTACGCACACATAGAAACCGTGCAAACACATTAATGCAGATGGATCCTGGATGGACACACACATGCACACACACACACACAAATGTTAGTGGTGACAGATTTTTGGGCAATGTTAGGATTTAACCCCAATCAATCACAAACGAGAAAGGTTGAGTGTAAATGTCATCTAAACAGCAGGAGCTGGCACTGTTGGCTGGCTAGTTTCGTGTGTGTGTATGTGTGTGTTTGTGCATGTGTGCACGTGTGTGCATGCAGCATTTTGTACAGTTGTTGGAGGTCCTGTCACTATTCTGAGCTTTGACCTTGGTTGAGACTGGCACAGGGTGGGCAAGTCTTACACCTGGACACACGTAGGCACCCCACGCACACACACATGCGTGCACACACACACATGCACACCCGTTTCAGCCCCATGCTTTCTGCCTGGTCTCATGCTGGCTAAGTCAAATTTTGAGTTGACATACAAATACCATTGCATTAAGCTCTTGCACATGGCTCTAAATCCCATTCATTCCATTGATACATTGACCTCACATTATCCAGTTGGCAAATATGCCTTTTTGCACCATGACCTCATCCGCCATGTTTGTAAAAACACAGCAATCTCCCAATCATTTGGCAGTGGAGACTGTGGCGTGCCCGAGAGACTACAAGACATATCCCTGATGTTTTCTTTTTTAGCAGCGCCTCTGTTTTTTGTCTCTCCTCATACTCCTCGTTTTCAGCCTGCAGATGGGGGCAGGGTCTTGTTAAAAATAGCCAAGCAGCATTCGAACAGCGGCATGTGTTGGCAAAAAAGGGGGTTCAAAAAATGAAAAGCCATTACGCTGCAGTTAAATGCATTTTGTCTTGACCTGTGGCTGCTTATCGAGTTACGTCCCACCACCGTTGGGCTGTGTCTGGAAGATTCCATCCAGCTACTCGGGGCTAAGAATACACCCCGACTACTGGAGTCGTCCCATAGGAAATACCTCATCCTTACTCCTTGAGTGTGCTGATTAACGCAAAATGATTATATCTCTGTGTGTCTGGTGTGATTTTGCACCACCCGCTGTTAAACAGTGTGTGTTGTTTGCAAAACAAGGGGCAAATGTGTCGAGTCCCTAATTAGCGTGTTTTAGCAGCCCTCATGATTCCCCCTTGCATTGTGATATCCCAGGGATTGCTCAGCATTGTGACTAGTCTTATCTGGGTCTAATCCTGATTTGTTTGGTATTAGCCTGCACACTTTCTCCCTCTCTCTGGCTCTTTCCTTTTATTTCTTCATTTGTCCTTACACTGCTCTTTTCCTTTTATCCATTCCTGGACTTGCCGTCTCCTTTATGTTGTCCTCTCTTTCATTTATGCCACGGTCTCTGTTCTCTGTGCAGAAACACGTGTGTCTTGGCATGAAGACACAATTTCAGCCTGAATTTGCAAGAGTTGGACAGTATTTAGTATTTCTTTTTTCTTGGGTAAAACCACCTGTGACAGTTGTTTTGTAAATCTCTGTTTGTCCAAACTGATGATTCTGAGATAGTTGTAATAAAAAATGTACATAATTAGCATTTAGTTTACACACATAATGTAATGCACCACAGTGGGAGACAGGTCATCGCTTTGAACTTCACATTGATAACTTTGTATCTAAGTTTACAGACCATTGCTAAACCACAACATAGGAATTTTGGAATATATCCCTATTGATACTTACAACTAGCCAGTTCACTGATCTAACATCAGCTGGTGGACTAAATCCCTCTCATCAAATACATGAACAGTGTAATAGCAAGGTTACACAAAGTCAAGGCATAATATGGTTACAACAAGGCAAAGTGACTTTGCTAAAAGCAGTCAGAAAACATTTTTAATAAGTGAAAAATGGTAATTATCTTGAACTTTTCAGCGAACAGCAATGAATAAACACCTTCTCTTTCAGTAAAAAGGTTTATTCTTCTGTTTTGGTTTCACAAGTTGTAGCTCATCATCACACACACATATACACACACACGCACACAAACTCATGAGTCCCAGTCCCAGCCCGGCGCTGCTGATGATGATGGCTCATCCTGTCCAGATATGATAAGCAGACAAACTGCTCTGTCCCCTGGGCTGTTTGTCTGTCTGTGTCCCAAACAGATAGTTGTGTGCAGCGGCAGTGTGGCTCTAAACTCCCTCTGTCTGCTTCCCCTTTCATCAGACCGCCAGTTCAAAGCCTTGGCTTCGTCTTTACTTCAACAGCCCCCCCACCCCCACCATCTCTCTCACTGTGTTTCGTTATTACCACAAAGATGGGCATGCAGTGTCTCATTAAAGCGGATTAGAGACATCTCCACGTCTCACAGGGGCCGAGCATCACCCCCCTAACACCCCACCCCTGCCCCCACCACCACCCTTTTCTCTCAGAGATCAGGTTCTTTGATTTGGCCAGATAAAGACCTCTTTAATGTCAGTGGGGACGGTTAGCGATTACACTGTCAGACCCATCGTTTTGGTGAGTTTGACAAATTTGCCGTGCTGGGTGGGGCGGCGGCTGTGGGGATTGTAGCTGGGGGTGGGGGGCTTGGGGTGGGGGGGGGCTGAGTTGTACAAGAAGATTCACCGTAATTGAGCTGTCATTATCCAGTGACCCTGCCAGGCAACAGTGCGTAGGGCTCACCGGCTCTCTATTTGTTTAATACTTGGCTAACTTTCTTTGTGAGTATGATGGATAGATGGAGGGGGGGGTGCAGCGGGGAGGGGGGTACCGCTCCCCAGATGAATGCTTCTGCTTATTTGATCACCTCTCTTGAGCGCTGCTGTCCATGAGAATGGGCTCCACTACATCACTGCTGCAAGTTTCCTTTCTCACCCTGCTCCTCCCCGGTGCAACACAATTAGGCCCGTATCACCGGCTGCCATTTATTTTCATACAAAATGAAAACTGGTGGCATGTTGATTACTGCATTCCCCAGAGACAAAGGGCCACTATTGGTGTGGTTTAATTTCATTAAGTAGAGTGTGGTGCAGAGGATAAATATATAAAGAGCTGCCTCCATTTACCTCAGCCACTCTGTATGCTAAGTGAATCTTGAGGTGTTACAGTTGTGGAATTGGAGCAAATCCTCTGAAATGCTTCGGTTAAAATGGGGCACATTTACATAAAGTTAACTTAACACTTTTGCACTCACATGCGTCTTGTTTTCTGACCTGTTTTTTCCTGTCGCTCTAATAATCTGTGTACAGTGCCCATTGAAAAATATGCTAAAAATGTGTTTCTCATAGATTCGCTAATGCAGAAGTTGCTTAAACTCATCATGTTGTTAAGAATTACATTTAAAGGTGCCTTTTGACAAATATTGTGCTTCTCTCAAATAGATGCACGGCCATTCTAACTTGTTTCTTGCTGACTCTGGCCTGTGTGTTTCAGATGTGAACATGGTATGCAGCGTGAGTAAGTTAAGGGGGAAGAAAGTCTTTTCCTGGCAAGATTGTGTGACAGCTTTAGCCCAGAAATGTTGATGAAGAAAGAAGAGCCCTCCTTGTTAACCTGGAGTTAGATTGGTTGTGAAGCGATGAGTAGGGCAGAATGTAAGTGTGTGCGTGTGTGTGTGTAGGTGTGTAGGTGTTGGAGGGGTCTTGACTAAAACATTTCAAGATGGCCCATTAGCCGACACAGGCCCGTCCCCTCCCGACACTAGGATTCCTCTGTGCTGACCCCCTCTACTCCACCCCTCCACCTCTCAGCCCCTCTGTCCCAGAGGCCCCCAGCCTCATCCTGCCAAGTGTACGGTTCCAGAGTAACGATGAAGCTGCCTGCGTGTGAAAATATTGAATTGCAAAAACATCCCTGGGTGAGAGGGTGTGTGAATGGAGCTTTCAGCGCTGGGCCCGACCCGGGCCCTGTGCTACTGACTGACGGACAACAAATGGCATTTTGTGTCCTGAGAGAGAGAGAGAGGGAGAGAGAGGGGACAGAGAGGGGAGAGAGAAAAGGAGAGACACAGAGAAGAGGGGGTCTTGAGGTTTTTCAGGCCTCTTCACTCTGGGGCCCTATATGCAGGTCTGAAATGCCTTATCACATGACCTGTCTGACCTTTGGCCCACACTCAGCTCAGGCTGTCATGCTGCTCTCCAACGGGGAGCACAAAGCCTCACAGCCTCAAAGGCCACCATTCACCCCCCCGTGCAGCCGTACTCCAAAGGTAATAGGTAAAAGTAATGTCAATGACCTCCACTTTCCTTCCCTCTGCGGGAGGGCAAAACTCTTAAGATCCCCTGATAATGTCAAAGGTAGAGGGTGGCCATATTGGCTCCTTATCCGCTGCCTCTGCTTACCTCCCATGAGTTGAAGTGTAAGGCAAACCTCTTTTAGGGAAAAACTATTTTTTGGGGTTACAAATAAAAATCACATGTTCAAGCCTTCAAAACTGATGGGAACCGAAAAGGAACATGATAGAAACGTGAAAAAACAACATAGTATTGTTTTTCCATGCACTAGGAATATACAGTAGTTGTGTAACTCAGCTTCATGTGTAAAACTAAGTGTGTGTGTGTGTGTGTGTGTGTGTAAGTGTGTGTGGGACACGAGTGAATTTCTGATGTCTCAGAGGACTGACTGGGTCACAGTATGACCGTAACCTCCTGTCTCGCTTTGCAACCCACACACTGGCATCTCTCTCTCTGTCTCTCTCCTGACCAGTCCTAGGATTCTTTCTTCTCCTCTCTTTTTCTCTTTTTTCCCCTCCTTCTCTGGAACACTGGAGTTTCTCTCTCTCTCCGGTCTCCTTTGAAAAGATGCGGCGTCTTTGTCCGGCCTGATAAAGGATGCCATAGTTCCCCTTTTCCCCTTCTTTGTGGCCTGGGGCTGGCGGCTCCTGTAGAAGTGCAAATGGTATCCTCTCGGAGGGGCTATCCCCGCGGGCCCTGGAGGGCCCTCTCTCTCCTCCAGGCTTGGCTAATTACCACCCTGCTCCCCCCCTGCCCACCCCTCCTCTCACAGTCCCCACCAGCTCCCTGGTCCCTGGAACCATGGACGGCACATTCCCACAACCAGCACCTGGCCTTCTTTTCTCCTGGCCTGCTTTGATGGCTGACACCCCAGCCTTCCCCTCCCTCCTTCTTCATCCTCTCCTTCTCTCCGCCCCACTACCTCATCTCTCTTTCTCTCCCTCCCTTTAACTTCTCCCTCTCTCACTTCTCTCTCTCACTGACTCTCATTACTAGCGGTTTTAAATTGCTTTCTGACCCTGACAAACTGCTCTTGTTGAAAAGGGAGATGTTGAAGAGGGAGGGCAGCGGATATGGGCAAGAAATGGAAGAGACGAGGCAGGCTGTAGAAAGTTGTTATGTATGCATGTAACTGTAGTCCATTATGTATTTTGTCAGAGTCTGTAAGTTTGTTTAAGAAGCACCCAACCCAACACTAACCCCAATTACCCTCTATGAGACTGGATATGGGATTTTGACTTTTAACTACTTGTTTAACATGTTTTTCAACTGAGAAATCTTCAAATATCAAAAAAGCTTCAGTTATGTTTGGTACATCTTGCAGAGTTAAAGAGGGACAGCAGATGAAAATTGGAAACTCACTTGGCTGATGGTTTGTTTACATTTTGTCCTCTTTTGTATTGTCCTGACAAAATACACTACTAAAGAAAAACATCAATGGTTTTAAAATTTCATTTTTTTTTAGGAGCAGTGCCTCCCTCAGGGTGTGGATCAGCAGATCGGTGTGTGTGTTAGGCTTTGCTAAAAAGAAAGGGTTTGAAATTGATATTTCATATAGAAGTTTGTGGTTTATAACACCAGAGCGGTTGTTAATGCAGATTAAGTTGATTTCACTGCCACAGTAATACACACACACTCACACACGCACACACTCTTACACACAGACACACACAAAACACACACTCATACACACAAATACAAATATCTAATTTAGTTGCATATTTGCTTTCTACTAGCCGTAGGGCTAATCAATAGCCTCCCCCTGTGGATTTGACCAATTCATAGCTCCCCTTTGTGCAGTCTAGCGATCCCAGCGAGGGCATTTGGACAGCTTTCTGAGGAAAACAAATAGCTCTATTACAAGCTCGCGTCTCTGTGATGCTCAGTGTCCCAAAGGCAAAGTGCTCGGCCTCTATTAATTGTATGTTCTCCACACAGGAAAAGGATAATTTTTCAGCATAGCACAGGTTCACCTGGCAGAGTCATCAAAGAAGAGTGTTAGAAAAAAGAAAATCTTCCCGGAAAGCAGAAGTAAGAGAAGTGATGCCAACAAATCTGCCCAGCATAACAACAGGGGAGAGTTGCAGCACTCAGTTGGTTAAATTTTATGACCTTAATATGAGTCTGCAGATGTTAAAGGAATGATTAAAAAAAAAGTGTACCATTATGTTCCTTTCATTAGGCAAATATTTTTTTTTCCTCTAAGATACAGAGGAATATAGTTTGTGTAAGGAATTACATTCCTTATTTAGATATTTCAGCTAGAATAAACTGATCTTCTCGTCGACAGCATGTAGCCTGATTATCCATCTTCCTTGAGTTTTTATAAAGACGCTGTGCATGGTAGACAAAATAAGTCATTTACTGTACTTTGCTGTCTTTATTTTGACTGTTTCCAGTAAACACACGCACACACAGACATAAACCAACACACAATTAAAAAAATATTCTCTCCAGCAAAAGCAGTGGTTGCATGTCCTGTAGTGACTCCAGCACAACGCCAGCAGAAGCAAAGGGTGGCACTGGGAGCAGCACACACCCAGACCAGTTACACTCGTGCAGAGCAGTTTGGCTTCGCTTGGGTCGACTGGGACCAGCTTATTCGGTACACAGACGAAATTAATGCTGCCAGGATTTTGAATTGGATCGACAATATCCCAGCAAGCTTAAGAAATGTTTGGACTGGCTTTCAATGTTTTAACTCAGTCTGCATGTAAAAAAAAAAAAAAAACATTAGTGGAACATGTAGCTGCCATCAAAAGAAAAGGGACTGAATTTAGGAATTTGTGATGATTTCTGTGTCAAACCAAAAAAACTACTGCGGCTGTTATTGTTAGTTTTGTAAAGCATAAATGATTGAACCCTTCTCTTTCCTTCAATGACATTTACATCTTGTTTTAAACATCGCCTGCCATCCAGTCTGGACATCCTCTCTGTTGCTGCCATTTCCCAGCCACAGCTGCCCTTCCCTGTACAGTTCACACATCATCACCTATAGGAGCTGGATGATGTCATGAACTGGGCTTCCACTGCAACCTTAACGACCATCGACTGGATGTTACATTTACGTCGGGTCACCCAGGCATTAAAGTGAAATTCCACACTTGGATACATTTACGTTGTTATAGATCATTTTGTGATATTTGATGCATTCCAGGGGCTAATTTTGTTTCTTAGCTTGCATTTTAATAGAGAATGTGCATGAATTGGTTCCACTGAAATGAGTAATTACTGTTGAAAATCTTCTGATATTAAACCTGTCCTGCGTCTGGTGTTTGCTGAGGGATTGATGGTACTGTCAGCGAAGAAACTGATATCTTCTTTCATACTACTGTGGATTTCTCTGTGTTTGATTGATGAATGAAATGATGGTTTTTGCAAAAGGCATCTGCAAAATCTGGCTGAGATATATTTCATTTGTCTTTTTTAAAAGTTTAATGAGTTGGAAGTCAAATCCTGATATGGCACATTTAAAATTTCTGTATTTTAGTTGAAGGAGAGGCTTCCCGAATCTCATGTCTCCCTCACTCTCCACCTCTCTCCTCATCAAGTCTGGCCACATCCTCTTTTTCGAGTACAGAAAAGGAAAGAGGAAGATCCGGTTTCTGAATTGTGTTTTACGAGTGGTTGAAACGGCCACTTCTGTGGTTTTCATCTGCCCGCGCTGACCGTTCGGCTTGAAGTTCCTGAGGTTTTCAAGACGTGTCAATTAAGCTGTTTTAATTGCAAAGATGTTATTCTGAATAAATGTTTGCACCCTTGGACCTGCGTGCTGGTCAAAGCGGAGGGGAGCTGAAGACACATGCAGCTTGGTGTTACTTTTTATTACTTCATTTTAGCGCCACGTTGGCTTTGCAAATCTGTTCCTCTTCTGTTTCTATGAATGCAGCAAAACTCACTCAGATGCCCGTGCACATATGCACTGACAGAGGCATCTTGTTTTTCAACAGCACTGAAGAGCAGTAAGTGGTTAAGAAAGGCCTGGTGAAGCCATGACAAAGCAAACAAAAGAGGCAGGTGGGTCAGGCGGCTGCTCGCCCGTCGCCAGCCTTGGCCCCATTTTTAAGCCTTTTTTTTAATAAACTGCGCTGTCCCTTTTCGCTTTGTATGACATGAAAAAAAAAACATTTGAAAGACTGACCTGTGACGTGCAACTCATGGCACAGAAATAGTCTTTTGGGTTTGGTTAATTAGATATTTTTTACAAGATATTTAATTATTCTCTACATTTTGCCATTGACTCTTTATACATTTGTGCAAAAAAACAGTTATCATTTAACTTACATTTACTCACCTAATTTACAAATATTAATGCCAGTAGTAGGAGTTATGGTTAATTCTTTGCCTGTGTTATTTTTAATATAAAGAAGGGATTCATTGAGTCATTCTGTGTCTCTTTCTCTGCTGCTTGCTGTTCATCCACACTTCTCTCTCCCATTTTAATTAAAACTAGGTGTGAGGTTCTGCCCTTCCTTTCTTTTGACACCTCACTATTTATCTGTCGGACACGGGCTTGGGGCAGGACCTGCAGGAAAGAGGGGCAGATTTTTGTTTTCAGAGGACTGCAGGGGACTTTGATGCCAAGTTCCTGCACTGCAAAAGGCAAGGCCCCGACCCAGCACATCTGAGAGTACTTTGGTGAAATAACAGCAAATGTTTGTCTTGTATTGTATGGCACGCTGCTGGAGGAGCGCTAAAGCCCCTTCTTCCAGTGCCTAAAGCACCTCTTAATAAAATAGTCAAGAATAACTCCTTCACCTTAATCTTCCCCTCAGATTACTGCACTCAGGGCGGGAAATTAGCAGCAGGCTGCGCACTTCCTTCTTTCTTTAACGCTGTTACATCTTTATTTGTAAGTGCCTCCTTCTCTCCCTCCTGCTCTTCTTCTTCTCCGTCGGTCCGCCGCTCGCTTGCTCTTTAAATGTTTGTTTCCGGTCTTTCTCTCTCCGTCCCTCATCTCTCTGTGCGGTAGGCCAGATGAACTCTCTGTGGCAGGGGGGAATGGTATTTTATTGGGTCAGCATTAGAAGCAACATGTGGCTAATGGGTGGTTGCATTTTCATGGTCTGGTCCTCATCAGCGGGGAGAAGGGGCCTAAACAACTAAACATGGCCGTTGACAATTGATATGAGCCCTTTTAAGTAGATCTGCTTGGTTGAAGGGGGGGGGGTGTGATGGGTGCGTGAGAGTCTGTGTGTGACTGAATACACATGCATGTGTGTGCACATATGTCTTTGCATGTTAATTAGGACACTCACGTGCACATATGCACACACACACACACCATTGCAGTGTCCTTTGGGGAGCATATATTCAAGAATGTGTGTGTGTGTGTGTGTCCCTTGTGTACAGGAGTGTAACCCACACCTTTGAGTACGGTAGCGGCGGTAGCTTTGAGCGCGGTTCGTCCCGCCGTCTGATCCTCGTAACCAGAACTCTCCTTTACTGCTTCCTGTACGCTTGGCCCACCTTCCCCCTTTGCCCGCCTGCCATCTGGGCTTGCCAAGAGACACACACACTCATACACACACTTGTACACACACACACACAACATAGTTAGGACAGGGTTCCTCATGCTCTAACCTGTGCCTTTCACTTACAACTGTACCTTTGAAACCAATATCACACAGAGGAGAAGCGATAAATAGACTGAAGCATCTATGTTCTCAACTTCTCGCTCCCTTTTCTTTTGTTCTGACATAAGGACTCAAAACCTGTTTCTCTCAGAGGAATCCTCTTAACAATTATGTATTATGTTTTGATTTCAAAAGTAGAGAAGAGCTGGACGGTTAACATCATGTTTTCTGTGCAATTTCCATAATTTTCATTTTAAACAGATTATAAAAGCTGACAAACTTGAGCCTGAAAGATGAGTTAAGGAGCAAAATGATGCAGATTCACAAGCAGCTGCGGTCAAATACAGACGTCAGCTCTCACTTTGATTGTCAATCAATAAGGACTTTAAATTACAGTACTCTTTTGAGTTTGCTATGCTTGATAGATAAAATGTTTACAACTTATAAGTATTAAAGATATTTAAGTCTTTTCTGGCTGATGCAAAGGCTGCAAAATCAGCAGAAGGCTTAAAGGTTCAGTTATTTCTTATAAAAGCAAGAGTATAGTGTTTGTACTGTAGGTGTAATTGTATTAGTGTGAATAAAACTTGAATCCTTTATTAAAACTAGCATCAAAGCTTCTTGTACTGTGGGTATCTAAATTACATACGCATGTAGATAGCGTTTCCGAGCAGGGGGCACTGTGGGTTTTCGGTATCAGGGGTTCTGGTTGACACTTTGATCACTTCCGCAGCTCTTCATACCTTTGTTGTGTTCAAGATCAGATCACACACACACACACTCACAGACACACATACAGCCCACAGGTGGAAGGAGCAGTGTCAGGTGTAGCGGGGGACAATGCGGGGATGCGTAGCGGCGAGCCAGCGCGGTGTCTGTGACAGTGACAGCAGCGGTGCTCTCCTCAAAGCTGCTCCTCTCCTCTTTCATCACCTTCAGTCACAGCGTGTGCGAGGAATGTTGCTCGCCAAAAAAAAAGAAAGAAAGAAAACAAAAATCAACCGCCTGAATAAAAACTGTCAACTTTGACAGTGCTGATGTTGTTTACTTGAGATCATATGTTTGATACATTGTCAAGGAGAGCACTTAATAAATGTGTTGTTTGTGTTGTTTTCATGTGGGTATCTCAGATAATTTGACTTTTTATTTTCAAAGCATTTTCATTCATCCTTTTGCTCTCAAGAAATACTGGACAAAGTTTGCTGGACTGAAACGTGGTTAGCTCAAAAATTATAAGTTAAATATAACTTGACTGTAAGTGTGTTGGAACCCATTTTCTCCGAGGAGTAATTATGGGCGTATAAATATGCAAAAATGAATTTTTATGTGGTTAAAGGATATTTTTGCTGCTGTAGTTCTGAGCTAACCAGCATGTTGGTGCTTATTAGATCTCACAAAAACAGCCGAGACAATAAAACAACTAAATTAGGGGACAGCTGCCAAGAATGAATGATTTATCTTGAATTTATCCAGGACGTAATGATAATACTGATAAAAAGTTAATCAAAAGTCATGAGTGCATAAGTGTAGTTCTGTTTTAAAGAAGATTCATTCCAGTGGTGCTCAGTATAAAACAGGTGGCATGAAGAGCAGAACCTGCATGGAAAACTGATGTTCGGTGGCTGCAGAGACGTGATGAACGCGGATAAATATAACTGTTTTTACAGGTTGCTCATGAGACGGTGAGGGAACAGGCAGAGTAGGAACGAAAAAAAAGAGACAACTTATTTATTTTCAGTGCTGCAGGTGCCTGCTCAGGGCTTATTGGTTTTTTGGATGACTCTTCCACTCTAAAGAGGGCAATTTATGTCCCTCTCTCGTCTCTCTCCGGAGGCCAGGGCTGAAGTGGCTCGCTTATTTTAGCAGGGTCTCGTGGTCTTGACTTGTGGTGACATATTAATTGAGCGGTTCCTCTAAAGAAAAGAAAGGCCAGTGTCACGATTGGTCCGTCGCTGTTTGTAGGGCTTTGAAAATTGGTTTTGTTTGGCTGGAAAGCTCTTAGGTGTTTATTTACACATCAGAATGTTTCAAATGGCTGCTGGCTCTCATTCTGTGTGTGTGTTTGTGTCTTTGTGTGCACGTCTGGGTCCATACATGCTGTGTTTGCTCGCTCATATACATGCCAGCTGTGTAGTGTGTGTTTGCATGAAAGATAAAGACATAGAGAGGGAGAGAGGGAGAGAGAGAGAGAGAGAGAGCGAGACGACAGGGAACAGGTGAGCGAGACAGTTTCCTCAGCTTGCCTGCCTCTTGAGTTTCCACATAGCTAGCTGTCCTTGTTGTCCTCTTCATCCATTATTGACCACATTCGTTCACACCAGCCTCTCGAACACATTACAGCTTCTGTGTCGCTTTCTAAGAAGAACGGTGCGTTTGTTTTCACAAGGAGTGATATATATACTACTGGTTTATGTATGTGTGAGCGCGTGTGTTTGTGTGTGTTTGCGAGTGTGTGTTCACTCAGGAGTATGAGCTCATCAGTAGGGCTGAGGTGACCACTGCAGAGTATAAACTGTCATCGGAATAATTTACAGATTTGTGAGTCGTTTCCTCAGAACTGCTGTGAAGTGTAAGACTGGTTCCTACATGCAGACACTCTCACACTAAGCACACACACGCACACACATGGAAATACATAGACTGTACATTTATGGTTTATTTCCTGCAACTCAAGTGCAGGAGCTCAGCAGTTCACTGCAGCCAGTGAGTGAGATAAAAAGAAACTGCTCAGCCACCTATCCGAACATGGTTACCAAGACAACAATTGTTTTATCTGGCATTTCTGTGAAGAGGACCATTAGAATAACAACATGAGGCCTCAACAAATTAGCCAGTTGGAAAGCTGGAAAAATGACACATTTGTTCTGTATTTGTTCTGGACAGAATAGTTTGTTTTAGGAGAAAACAAATCAGAGTTTGCTTTCCACCTTTATTTTTCCATCTTCTGTAATTGGACATCTCTAAGAGCATCATGGGAGATGTGAGAAGAAGTTAGTTGCAGTGCATTTTACAGCATCTGGATACATTGCGAGAGATTTTCAGTCGACCTTAAAGCTGTTTGGATTAAACATGATGTTCATGTACAATTGGGACTCTAAAAATAGTGTTTTTTGACAAAAAGATAGCACAACCTTGTATAAAAACAGACAAAGAGGCATGCATATAGTGTGTATGCAAATACATGCACAGTGATGTTCCACCTGTACTGCACTTTCTAAACATAAGCAGGCAGCTAAATGATCCAGATACATTGGCTGTCTTTTAATGAAGTGACACTGATATCTTGCTCTCTCTGTTGCTTCAGCTGAAGTATCAATAATAAGATTTATCTGTCTTCCCCCAAAGCCTTGATTCAATTATCTCCATCTCTCTGCCTCTTTCTCTTCCTCTGGCCCCCTCCATGTTTGCCCCTCCAGTGTGGATCCGTTTCCAATTGAAGGCAGGTCATGCTTTGTGTTTCTATTTGTCATGACAGGGTTCCTTAACGAGTGAAGGCTCCCCTCCACTGAGGTTTAATCAGATCTGGAAAGGAGGGAGAAGGGGGGAGGGAGGGATGAGGAACGGAGAGATGGGGGGCAACCAGGTAAAAGTGGGGTCACAAGCGGTTTACCTCCACCTCCTCATTGTCTGCATTTCCCCTTTTTAAGGAAAATTAGATTTGTGTGGTCCCTCCTCTTCCCCCTCCTTGGGAATGTGTGTTTCATGTCCAATATGAAGCCTTTGAAGTTTGAAGGGTCCCTTTGCCCATCCACACACCCTCCTCATTTAACCCCTGAAATGCCAATACCCCCCACTCTATCTTACCTTACAGTCTTCCAGACATACCTCATTACCTGAGGTTCTATTGGAAGAAAGAGTGGCAGCTAATTGGCAGGTTTTCCGCCATTAGAGGAAGTGCTGGCCATTGAAAGGTCATTGGTTCATGATGCTAGAATAAGTCAGTTACTGTTGCACACTTAATTATGTAATCCTGCATCCTCTTTTGCATAAAGGTGGTTGATAAAAAAACACAGATTTACATTTTATTCAGCTGAATTTCGGGAACTGACTCAAAACTCCTTTAAACTCTGAAACTGCTGGTTCGTTGAGCTAATTCTGAGGCATCAGATCAAAAAAAACAAAGGAAGAGTGAGTGAGGTAGAAAGCAAATCCAGAGACAAAGTTGAGTCTGTTTACAATTGGCAGGTCTGGAGTGTGAACATCTTGAGGTGAGCCTCTGGCTAACTTCACAGAAGCTGTGAATGAACTCTTTCTTATGGCCCGTGCTATGCAAATGGCTCCATGCATACGCACACACGCAGAAAGTGCACACACGCACGCACAAAGCGCCTCCTCCCTCAGAAAAAACACGCACACTCTTGCATTTTACGCGCACATTACTTGTCGGTGCACAAGGGAGATGAAGCGGTGCAGTGCAGCTGTTGAAGCAGCCAAAGGCATTCACTAGTGTTAGTCAGTGGCTTTGCATTTGCCCAGTGGAGTTTGATAGTTGGGGGGTGGGGGCTCCATGGTGGCATTTAGCCATTTGCAGTCCTCTTGCGATTCCTCAAGGAATACAGGATATGTGATAGATACCAAGCATCTGTCCTGTTGCTCACCAACCGGATGAGAATCACACAGTTTGAAATTAGTTCGAAGGAGGTTGGATGTTGGATAGATTACATTGCTGGCTGATCTCTCGTTGGATGTTGTTACTCAAAATCTGTGTGAAATGTAGTTTCACATACATTTTATCCATTTGGCTGACACTAGAATTCAAAACGACCTGTGAGCTGCTGAGAAAAAATAAGCCAATATAAGTTCGGCTCATCGGGACACATGGATGTCAGCGGGCTTCGGTTCTTCTGAGGAGTCAAAGGTCACTTTTAAATTGATGTGGGATACTCTGCACAACCACAAGGCCACTATTATGCCTCATTTTTATCACAGTTATGCCCACTGTATATTTTCATAGCAGGATAATGCAGCTTCTGTTAGAGATGAACACGAGCCACATCAATGTCCCAGACGGAGACTTTGTGTGGCAGCCGTCATCTACAATGGCTGTCTCGCATGCACAACTGTTGGCATGTTTATGATGTGTGCTGTGATTGCTGTAAATTCATGAATTGTTTCCTTCCACAGCTCAGTCATAAAAGTTGGACAGTTTTGAGAGCTCCAGAAAGCAACATTTCGCAGGCTGGAGCGTAATAACTTTTACTGCATATTGTTGAACTGAATATTCACATCTCACAAATCACCAACATTGTCTGTTTTTATTTTTCTTTCTTACTGACCATCACAACTGAAAAGCGGAGATTACTCAATTAGAATTTTTTTTTTTTTTGCCTGAAGTATTCTTTTTTTTTTCCCCTCTCAAAACAATAATGATTTAAGACAGATGTTTTTCCTCTCTGTGTTTGTGGTGATGGTGTGTGTGTGCGTGTGTGTGACAGCACTTATGACCTTCACACAATGTGCACGAACCTTTTCTGGCTCCTCTTTTGAGGCTGCAAACACACAGGACGCAAAACTGCGAGGAAGGCCCAGAAGTGGTGTATGTACATGTGTAGGAGGGAGCGAGAGAAAAGCATCAACATGTTTTATATGTGTGTATGTTGGCAAAGGGCAGCAGGGAGACATGTCATCTTCGGTGAGCGTCCTCCGACTTTGGCTTTGTGTTGACCTCTCACCCAAATTAAACTTCCACATTTCTCTCCCTCTCTTCTCCTCCCTCAACCTCTGTCGGCTGCCCACTGCCAGGCACTTTTGTTTTCACATGGCCGACTTCTCAGGGAACATGCTCATATTTGTGGCTTTCGGGGTTGGCAGCAGAGTGTGCTGCGCCTGTCAAATTTTTTTTCACTGTGACTTACCCCAGCACCCAAATTGAACTGTTCAGTCATTTCCTGTCATCCCCCCTCAACCACCTCCCTATCCTATATTTTCCAATAATGTCAAATTTCATTGTTGGGACTGACAGTGCAAAACATCATATCTGGCAGTGCGTCTTTTTCCTCTACATAGTAGCTTCCCAGGCTGAATGTATAAGGAAAATGGCCCTTTAAAAAACAAGATCACTGAAAAACTTTCAAACCCAGATAAGAAACTGAGTGACGGCTCATGGAGCCCTCGGCAATTTTGGCTCTTGAGGAGCACATTTGTTTCAATGACCTACAAAGCAAAAGCAAACATTTTGGCCTTGTTGAGTACCCGCAAAACCGTTAGCATGAGCGCATGGTCAGAGGAATCCTCCACAAATAGGCCAGGCTCATCCAAAGCATGTCCATGAATGTGTGAGAGAGAGAAAGAGACATGCAGAAAGAAAGAGAGAGAGCAAGATGGTTATCTGAAGTGAGGTCAGAAATGAAACATGTCATAGCAAATTAGAGCCATGTTGTTTGAATTACTCCGGCCTGCTTCTTAAAGTACAGTCTGCTGGTTGGAAAAAAAAAAAAAAAAAGTGGGCAGAGAAGGGTGTACTGAGTAAGAAAATCGAGAGACAGACAGGGGGAAAAATGGGGGGAAAGAAAGACATGAGAGGTAATTTACAGTGGGAGCAAAAAAAGATAAAGACAGAGGAAGATATGAAAAGAAAGAATAACAGCGCAAGTTAGCGGAGAGAAAACAGAGAGGGAAAGGCTTGACAGAAAAAAATGATGTTTTCTCTGGAAGAAATAATGTGACTCGGGCTGAGTCACGGGCCTTCAGAGGAATGATGATGATGATGATGATGAGAAGAAACCTTGGACTCATTCCTGCTTCGAGCTAAGTTTGGGGCATCATTTACCAAACTACTGGGCCCCTGCGTATGTGTGTGTGTATGTGCAATAATAACCACATTCTCTAAGCATCTTCGGCCACCGGGGCCTGTTTTTATAGCTGGGAACAGGGATGGGCCAACACTCGTTAGGAAAACTATTTCGGAAGATGGAAGGGAAAAAAAAAAAAAAAAACGGAGGGCTTGAGGGGAGAAGGATGACCAGAAAGGGGGTGTGCGGAGGGACGGAGAGCCCGCAGAGGCTCGCAGACTGGCCCGTCCAATTGCGACGTGTTGAACGAGAGATGAGCCAACGGTCCAGCTTTCTCTGGGAAAATGGCCTCTCGAGACTGAGATCCGTGTAGGCTTCCCGGACAGGATTTCACAACTCTGAAAGAGTGAGAAACACTGAGAAAAGATATTTAAGCAGTGACAGAAAAGGAAAGGCTGGATGTGGTAGCTAAAAATCCTCACATGGACTATTTTTAAAAGAGGATCCATTCCCGTTATTTGCTGCTTACACAATGGCTGAGATTTCCCTTCTTTTGTCTTGGCTTCTTTAAATGTGCATGTGTTTAGCAACGATAGAGACATCACACAAGCACAAATTATATGTAAGTGTGCGTGCGTGTGTGTGTGTGTGTATGAGTGTGTGTGGGCAAGAGAGCTGGAGAAAGATATCTTGGATTCAGCATATTGTGTAGCCACAAGGATAGGTATTACAGACACACACGCACACACACACACACGTTCACACAGAAAGGGAAAGAGTGCAAAACAAGCAGGGATAAGCTGAGCTGGTAATCTTCCCTCCAACAAAGGAATGCATTTACGAGACACGTGTTTGTCTGTTTGTGTGTGCCTGTATGTGTGTGTGAATGTGTGGGGCTGCGACTGTGTGTGTTTGTGCGCCCACAGCATAAGTATCTCATTTTTCGTTTGTATTGTGTAGCAGTCTGCCGCACTGCAAGTCATGCCACCATAAACACAAGGGGGGACAGGCGTCTTTGAATAGCAGCAGTGTGTGTTGGAAGACATAAGGCGGTGAATCCATCACGCTACCACTGACAGGCCCACCGATGGGAAATAAATATTTACCCTAAGCTTCCCCAAATCACATCCAGAGATTTCTGTCTGCGCGTTCTGTCTCTTCTTCGCTTTCTGTCCCTCTGTATTTCTTAAAGTTTGTCCCTCTTCTCCCTTTTTTTCCTCCAAAATTCTGTTCCTTTCCCCTCTTTCCACATGTATTGTTTCATTGACTCTTATTCTCTCCATCATGGTCCCCCACAAGACACAGGGCAGAGCAGGGGCCCACGTAGACGTGGAAGCCAGGTCATGTTTCCACTCAAGCACACACACACACACACAAGCGCGCACGCACACACACACACACACACACACACAAAAAAGGGGTACAAACATATACACAAACATGCCCACCGCACATACACACACACGCAAACACATGCAGGGTCAGCCTGAGATATCCATCTGGGGTTTGTCATGTCAGACACGGCCCATGTCTCTCTCTTCTGTAATTATGGCAGTATTTATTTTTTCAGATCGTCCCGCTGGGTTAGGAGCGTCCCGTGGTGTGGTTTTGGACATGGAAACACACTCTGCTCTAGAAATCTAGCTTAGCAGAAAAAAGAGGGCACAGTACATTGACTAGAAATTGGTAACCCATAATTCAGAGATTTAACGTAATGTGGAGAAAAAGTGCGTGTGTGTGTGTGCGAATGTGTGTGTGTGCATGCATGAGTATTTGTGCGCAGCTGTGAATGCATGTATAAGAGAAAGGGAATGAAGCTGTAACTTTTCACAGGCAAGTAAACACTTGATAGATTGAGTTTCGCCAATACCAAGAGAGGAGGATTTGATATTATAGTGTTTCTTTGCATTACATAACACTAATTGCAGGAATGACTTTATAGCAATTTTTGCATGTGTCATGTATTTAAAAATTCAGACCTTGTAGCAGTACACAAGGTGTTTATCTAAAAAATACACAGTGTCTCAGGTTGAGTCTGTTTCCAGTATTAACATTAATAAAATGCCATTAGTTTAAGTATGTTGGTTGGATTGTGTGTTCTGGATTTGCTGCTTTACTCTGTTTTATATCTTTGCTCATAAAAATATCTTTAAACAGTGGGTCAAACAAAAGAAGCAATGTCTCATCTATGGCTCTGGGAAATAGTCACTGGATTTTTTGTGCAGTTTTATCAAAACTTTTATACAGAAGATTAATAACCAAATAAAAATAACAATAGAAAAATGTATATTTGTGTATTTTATTCTTCTTGAGAAAATTTTAATATTATCAGGAGCTTAAGAGCCATATGCAAACAATGTTTCGTCTTTTGGCTACTGCAACTTGTAGAGTTTTGATTGCTCTTTAAGTTTTGTCTCTTCTCACATGGCCGAACGTACTCATAAGTGTTTCTGCAGAGAAGCGGGGTTGCCATGACTCTGTGAGACAAGTCAGGTGGTCAAACTGGTTTAAAACAATCTGCTATCTTAATCAGTCATTGGTTTGCAAGTAGGGGACACACCTGCAAGCAGCAATGCACTGGATTAAATTATGATTCAAAGTTGTAGGTTCATCATGACTTGGAATAAACAGAACTTTCAAACCAGTCTGATTGTTCATGGTACACTTGCGTCCTGAAGCTGTGATGAGGCTTCATCTCAGAGTTTCTCAAATAAAAATGGTGAGCAAAATCATCAAAACAATTACATCATAAATTAAATGAAAGTAGGGTTTATTAAAGTGCTTCTGTATCAGACTTCAACAGTTCCCTAGTGCAGTTTACCTTATCCGAACCCTTCCCCACCCCACATCCTGGAAAATCCTTCTCTAACCCTTCCTCTTTTCCTCTGGGTTGCACGCCTCATAGCAACGACTGTACGTGTGTGTTTGTGTGAGTGTCTACCCAGCTGAGTGGAATCACCCTCCGTCCTGGGCACACTCAGTGAACTTGGCACTTGCGCCACCTTTTTCACCACTCTCGGCCTCCTTTCACTCTTTCTTCCCTGTCTGTCTGTCTCCTCATTTCTGTTCATCGCCTTACAAATCCTTTACCCTCTCACTGTCTTTTTATCACTTTCCTCTAAGCTGCCTTGTTCCTCTCTTGACAAAAACATAGATGAGTCCCCTTGGAAAAAAAAAAAAACTAACAAGATAGAGATAATGGCTAATGTCCAATCGGCCCGTGGTGCTAATCAGCGACTATCGTGGGAAAAGCACAGGGGGACGGAGGTGGCGGTGGCGGTGGAGTTGGTGGTAGGAGGAAAACCAGGCCCATTGTGCTGCGGAGATTAAAGTCCCCGAAAAGGCGGCATTGTCCACCGACGGGGATAAATCTTCCTCCTCCTGTCACTCAGGGCCTGAATTCAATTCTCCTCAACTCACCCCCCCCCCCCAAAAGAGAGGCTTATCTCCTGCTCAATAGCTTGTTGCGCTACAAGCCAGGCAGGAATGCACCAAGTTGTATCCCTGACACCCGCTCACTGAGTTAAAAAGGAATTAGGGGGGGAAAAAGAGAGAGTGAGAGAAAGTGAGCGCCTGAATTGCGACCTCTATTTTGCCAGAGGATGTGCGCTGGGAGGCAGATTGAGGTGCTGATAGAAGCTGACAGAAGGAGAGGGGACAGGAGAGCGGGATTGATTGACTGCTGCCGGGGGATTGAGGCCAGCGGAGAAGAATAGCGGGCAAGCTCAGTCTGTTTTCTCCAGGGCTGCGAGTAGCATGGTAAACTGCTGCCCCATTGGAGGACAGACAGAAGAGCCCCAGCGGAAGAAACCACTTGGGAGCTCCTGGCATGCGGTCTGGATGCCACCTAACAAACTCACCCCCTTCCCTCTCTTTTTTTCCCCTTTACTTTGCCCCCTATTGCTACAGCAGCATCTCTGTAACTCCAGTCCAGGGGGCATCACCAGTTGCTAAGACCCAGTGCTTCACAACACTTGGATGCCCCGCAACCCCTCCCAACAGATTCAATTCAGACCCCCCTGGTCCCACGAAAAGGGAAAGACAGAGACAGAGAAAGCGTGGTTGGCAAATAAAAAGAACTAAAAAGAATCAGGCCCATAGCCCTGCTCTGTTTGGCCCAAGAAGAAAAACAAGCCTTGCGTCCCCATTTTTCACCCTTTTCTCCCTTTCTCTTTCACTCTACCCCCATTGGAGCTATCTCCGGTAAGAGACACAAAAAGAGAGAAGAGAGAAAGAGAGAGAGAGAAATGGACGGTGAGAGAGATATCGATATAACATTCACTGAATGCCCCTTCACAGGAGCACTCCTTTCCTTACAAAATGTGAAAACAAGATTTTAAGTTCTTTTGGATTCCCTTGCGTCTCCGTACCCTTCTCTTTTTGCTCCTTGTTTTTTTAAAAAAAGGACTTTTTTCCGCCTTGCCACCAATTTTCCCGTTTGTTGTTTATGCCCACTCCGTCCTCGCTTTCACAATGCACCCCTCCCCTCCCTTCACCCCCATTTACTGTGACTTGGCTCCACTTAATGACGGGGCTTACACCTGCTTACAGGATTAAATTAATTAGCACGAAACAGGGATCGGTAGAGGGAGGGAGCGGGCGAAGAAGAGGAAGAGGCGGGGGGTGGCAGAGGAAAGACAACAACAGGGGGTCAGGAGAAAAGTACAGCAGGAAGAAGGCACAATAAAGAACGGGCCGCTCAGTGGCTGGTGCTGGGCCTCATGTTCTGCCGGATGCTGGGGGTGGTAGTGGGTGTAGGAGGGGGTGATGACTTGTTTTCAGTTGAGGAAATGGGGTTGGCCAAAGGGACGGAAAGACTTGGGCAGTTGGTTGGTGTGTTGCGGGGACAAATGGTCTCCTGAATAATGTTTGGGTGCGCAGGGTCAGAGGTGTCAGCCGCCATTGTGGGGATACGTCTGCAGAAGAGCAAACCTGCTGCTTGTTCCTGGTTCATAGCTCCCCCTTTTTCTGTTTGCTGCTGGTGCAGCAGAGATGAACCCAAGGCTTGACATCTTCAGAGGTCATGAAAATAATTTAAAAGGTAAAAAAATGCATAAACCTTTATTCTGCTACTGCTGCAAAAAAGTTATACCTACTCTGTCTTTGGCCATTGCTTTTTTTCTTGTAAGATACTGACTAGTTGTACCTCTAGAAAGACAACCAAAAATTGAAAATGAATACACAGCTGTAAAATCACCATAAACCCTCACAACTCTTATAAATGTAACCTGTTGACAAACGTAACAAGTAGACATGCTGTGTATTAAGAGGTGACATGTAAAAAGCACATAGAGCAAAGCAAAACATTTTCAAGATTACAGTATATGAAAAAAAGGAATTAGTATATAACAATGTATTAGAGGAGTATGTATCAAAAGAGCAAGCACTCTACTAATATTTCAAGCATCAGAAAACCATCAAGATTCACCATGTTAATAATGATCTAGTAGCTCACATCTGAACAAATAATTACCCATCTACCCAGTGTAATTCACTCTGCAGTCTATTATGTGATTACACATTAACACTTTTGATTGATACATGTGTTCTTTATTTAGACAGGGGTTTAATGAAAATGTGCAGGCCTCAGCTCTATCCGGCCTCCTCTCCTTCTGGGGCTGGGCTGTCCTCTGTCATTTGTCTCATTTCTCATGACCTCAGTCTTCTCTCTGTCCCTCTTTGTCTGTCCTTTTTCGAGCAGCGAGATGTGTGGTTTGAGAGCTTGATCCATCACGATAAGCGCTTACAGATGGGCTGCTACAGCCCTGTCATGCTAGCAGACTCCATTTGTTTCTTTTCAGAAATTTGGGAGATATTGCAGTCCCTGTGTTTGTATCCATAACTATCTGCCTGTAGACAGAAAGACGAGCTAGGACTTGCAGGTGAATGAAGACAAACTAAGGTGTTTCTTATCATATGCCAAAGTTAGCACATGATTAAATAGAACAATTTCTGGCTGTATTGAATAGGGGATTTTTCTGGTGTCTGTGAAAAACTGAGAAAAACTCTCTGCCAGTATTTGAAATATGGGAGGCATTTGAGTGACCACAGCAAGGACTCACAGACAAATATGATGAAATATGCACCCCCACACTAACACACAAGGTTGTACAGCATATTAAAACAATGGTCACGTGTCAAGTCAGCGTTCTTGAGCAAGACACTGAACCTCTACCTGTTTTCTAGTCTCGATAAGAGACAGTCTGCTGAATGCCTACTAAATGTGCTAGCTAAAACGTCTCAAACACACACACTGGGGACCTAGTTAGTGATAGATGTGGTGTGGTCCGGCTCATTGCGTGGCAGTGGTCACTTCAATCCCTTCCATATGACAGTGATTAGGTAGGACGCACACAATGCTTGTAGATCCCTGCTCTGCCAACACACACACGCAGAATCCAAGACACACACACCCACACACACACACACACACACACACAAACACTCCTCTGACCCCCACACTTTGTGGCTTAGCACATTCCGTACCTGTATTAGCAAACAGCTAAGCTAATTGCTTTCCGTTATTAGTGTGTAGTTCTGTGCACATACTTTGTGTTTTAGCTGTTTACTAGCAGAGTAGGTGGATTACAGCACAGTTACACTGTCTGTGTTGTGTGTGTGAGCATAAAATTCTCATATTACCGTGTGCCTAAAGTTAATGTATACTTTATCAACTTTTTAAACTTTTTTTTAACTCGTTAATGCCCTAAATTAAACAGTTGCTTCTGGTGATATTCAGGCTTTGTAAAATAAGAGTTGCGATTGTGGTGAAGAGTGTTTTTTTTTTCCTGGAGATGTATGAGGGTCAGTGGTTCTGCTTGCACACAGGAGTGCTTGTGAGTCTGTTGCTGTGTGTGTGCATGTGTGTCTGTGTGAGAGTTTACAGCTGTGACAGCCGGTGGCCTTGCCAAGTCAGGCCTCGTGGTGATAACACATTGACAAGATACTGGCAGACAGTGTTGTTGGATTGTCACAACTGTTTATTGCATCAACAGGTGAAGAACAGCGGCAGTAAAAACCTGCAGAGGAGCAAGGTGAAATATTTCCTTTAACTCAGCTACTCTAAAAAATCAATAGCGACATAATTTGCATTGACCGTAACGAGAGATCTAACATGTGAAGTAAGATTTATTTGTAGAGCGACAGTAACATTATAAAAGATCCACACGGGACACGCATCGTCAGATACATTAGTAGGATCTTGTTTAAGTAGCTGCTGTTGCAACTAATGTGAGTTTCATTAGTGTAGAAAAATTGAGAAATTCAGAAGGTATTTGGCAAAAATGGCCTGACTTTGTCTTCTTCCTTGCATCAGAGGTGCTCTCAAAGCCTGTCTCTCTGTTGCTTTCTCTCTGTCGTCTCTGCCCCCCCCCCCCATTGGCTCATTGGCTGCCCA
>JAPZDY010000002.1:11152588-11165332 GCA_029783645.1 Ctenochaetus hawaiiensis
ATACCCTGCCGAATGCAATCAGCAGACACTGCTGGTAATAACTTTCACTCGTGCACTTTTTCCTCCTCTATCTTCTCTCTTCACCTCCCTCTCTCTTCCTTTTTTCACATCCCCTACCTCTTTCCTCTAATTGTATCCTACCTACCTACAAAGGTGGCCAAATGAATGGCTGTTCACGCTGCGTGATACATCACATGCTCAAAATTAACTTTTATTTAGCAAACAGATTGTAAAAGGAGAGGGAACGAGGGGGTCGGAGGAGGAGAAAGACGGGATAGAGAAAGAGGCCCCAGCTTCTTTAAGCTTTTCTGGAAACCTAGATGACAGATGCAGAATACAGTGGAGGAATTGTGATTCAGGTCCAAGAGAGGTGCAACACTGACGAAAAAGATTGAGAGATCCTCTTTAACTGCAAACAAGCAAAAAGTCTATTTTTATGTATATGTCATTTATCTTTTTATTTTGGCACAGACAATGCACTTTGATTAACTACTACAAACATGCTGTCCAAGCATCTGTTCCTCTCATGTCTCTCTTTCATGATCCTACTGATGTCATTAAAACAACAAAAGTAAAGGTGGCTGCCTCAAGAACTTCATTTGCTGCGACCACAAGATAAATCGCACGCTCAAATTTAACATCAACGCAGGGGGGCAAAAATGACAAAAGCAACCAAGGGCCCAATGGCATCAAAGCGATTAGTCGCTGCCCAGGTAACCCCACCCCCCAACCCCCTCCACCCCCAGTTCTGCCCTACCCTCATCCCCTCTCCTCTTATCAGGCTAATTGAAGACAAGCTCTTTGAGACGGCCGCACAATGGGGCCAACGGTAGAGTGGCATTTGAGACTCGACGGGTGGACCACAGAAAGGGAGATGCCTGTGTATTCTATGAGCTCCCCCACCCAGCTACTTGTCTAAATCCCTTTCTCTGTCTTCCTTTTATCCCATGGCGTCTCATTCAGCGCCCTACTTGACATAGCTCGACCTCTGAACCCAGAGTTTATGAAGTGAAGCAGCAGCTATTTATTTGGTGTGGAACTAATGTGTGGCCGTAGCATTGTGCCCAGATTTGGAGCAATGTTAGCATTGTGTTGGAGTTGCTGTGCGCTTGGATAAGCTGGTGGTCAGAAGACTTGGGCTCTAATACCTTTTCAAGACCACTGACAACAGGGGTCTGACTGAATTGTCATCTGTCAGAAAGCTAAAAAAGTTATGGCAAAAGGACGAACCAAAAGCTTTTTCTTTCGATTAGGTTTCATCTGCCTGTAGGATGGCAGCTGTTTTTTACCTGCCGAAGAACAGGTTTTAGCTGATTAGCTCATTTTTAGGATGATGTAAGCACACTGTAGGCAAGGTAAAACTTAAAAACAGGCACCTGCCTTTTTGAAAAGTGTGAGGCATTGCATCGTTGTGTCACTCTGAGTGAAATACAAGCCTCCACCCACTGAATAAACAGCGGTAATCTTCATAGAAAGGTCTGTCTTCATCATTCATAGTTCAAGGGTGAGATTGTCATATCCGTCTCTGTGACTATTTATCAAATAATGTGCTATTGTGCCCACAAAGTCAACTTTAGATCTATCTAGTTTATTACGCTCATACATTCATGCATACATCTTTAGCCATCAACTCTGCTCTTGAATATATGAAGGTGAGGTTTATGTTTTGGAACTGAGTCGTTCTGCTTTTGATGTCTTAGGAACTAAAAAGTTTTTGCTTTGATTGCAACATTAACACAATTTAAAGATTTATGAGATATATTAAATTTTAAATTGTTGCTTAAAACTGAACAATGGTGTCTTGAAACAAAAACCTCGAGTGTTGATCAATAAGATGGCTTAAAAAGCCAAAGTCACAGATTAACAAGACATGGCTTGTCTACGTGCTACCTGCTTGTGTTTATGTGTAGGTGTGTGTGTGAAGGAACAGGTTAGGTTTTGAAGTGGTTGCGTTGTTGCAGTCTCTTTGGAGGACATGCCGCTCCAAGCAAACACAGAGCTCCACTTAAGCAAACAGGGGAGGACAGGGGAGCAAGACTAATGATGGGATCCACGCAGCTTACACACACATGTATGGACACACACGTGTACGCAGATGCACGTAGACACTCACAAAGTCAGTGGAGCAAAGACAAGAGGAATTTGTCCCCGGAAGAGGAGTGGTGGAGATAAACTGTCGATCTGTACGAGCGGATAAAAAAAAAAAAGTCTCTGTTTGCAATTTTCAAAGAAACATCCAACCTCTCTTTATTCTCCCCTGGTGCCAAACAAGGGGAACAATTTGCTCAAAGAGTCAAATCCAGTAGTGTGATCACAGAATAATATCTTTTTTTTATATCGCAAATTTTAAATACTTTTGGGCGTTATCAGTACTTTTTTCTTGATGCTATGTGCTCACTGTACCCTGCATTTGTGTGTGAGCGCGCCTGTGTGTGCATGCACATGCATGAGTCCACTCCTGCCTGAGCGCCCTGACGGCATTGTGCAGCAGAGTCCTTGACAGAAGTGAATTAATCAGACCCCTCTGGCCCATTTGTCTCTATTTGGAGGGCTAATTGGAAAAGAAGCAGGTGTTAATAGAGAGAGGAGAGAGCCACAGTGAGAGTGTGTGTACGAGTGTGTGTTTCTCATGTGTGTGTGTGTGTGTGTGCATGCGTGTAATAGAAGTCTCAGAGCTAAGTTAACCAGACTTAATTAGGCTTGTTCAGGCTTCAGCCAACCTTATATCTTCCTCTGAGGTGATGCAGCCAGCAAGAGATGGAGGGATGTGGGGGAGGAACTGAAGACTGCAGTCAGGCCTCTTACATGTTGGCTGGCTGTACTCGTAAAACACACTCGTGCACACACAAAAGAACACATAAAACATTCAAAGTAAAGCATGAGCATGTCTGCAGTAAACCCACACAAACACACAAAGGTTAAAATTCTGTAGGTTTACTGCTGTCTGCTGTTTAGACGATGTGATAGACAAGGTTGGTTTAGAGATTGGAGACGGCATTCTTCTCACTGCTGGTAACTGGGATTGTTTGTCTGAGATGCTCAATTGCGAGTGTGTGGCAGGCCTGTGTCCTGTCCTGCGGGTAGCTGGCGATAAAGTTTGAACCTGTTTGGAAGCTCAATCAAAGGCCCCACTAGCTCGTTAGCTCCCTGCATATTTAGCTGTCTAAGTGATGTCAGCAAGTTTTAATGGACGGCAGATTTTCTCAATTACGCAGGAGGGAGACCGGCAAGCTTTATCCAGTACTGTGTGAATGTGCATGTGTGTGTGTGTGTTTGTGCATGTGTGAGAGTGTGTGTGTGTGTTTGATGTGGTGTTTACTCAGTTGAAAGCTGTCTCCTGTGTGGTCTCCCCACAAAGTTATCCCACACACGCTCACCTGAGGCAGTGTATGTATGTTTGTTGTGCACGAGTGTGTGTGTGTGTGTGTGTGTGAATGTGTTCATGGAGACGAGTGGGTGTAGGTTCGACACGTGATGCATCTTAATGAATTTTTTGGGATACTGCTCTTCCCACTGATGTCCGGTACACACATGTGCACACAGACAGATAAAGCTAAACACGCACATACACTCATGGCACACCCATACACACACACACACACACACACACATGCACACACACACACAAACATATACAGAGATTCAAGACATAAACATACAACAGAATCTTCCATAATATTTAGATAGATCTTCCTATGCACACAACTCCAGACATGTGCACACTCACGTATATACACACAAAGACACATTGTATTTGCTTCTTTTTGTCTGACTTCATACCTGTATTTGCTTCAGTCTCACACACAATGAAAAGTTTAAGTATACAGCAGCTTCATCGCTCCGTCAGTTAGTCCCACCCTCAATCCATCCCTCCATTCATTCATCCATCTGTAAGCTTGTTTATCAAACCTTAGAACCTTTTTGCTTTGGATATCATAGCATTCAGTATTGAAAAGCTAGCACTGACTGTTTGCAAAATATGGTCTTTTTTATTGCTATTTTTATGCTTTGATCAGACAAATTCTGAGGTAAATCATAATTCAACCAACTTCAGACTGTATTTCATTAAGTCAGAGGTTTTCTGGAGCTGCATGTTTTTGGGCAAATTGTTATATTTTAGAAATTTTAGATTTTAGAAAAAGGGGTTTCTAGGAAAACATTTTTATATTCCATAAACTTGGGTCACAAGAAAAGGTTTTCTTGTGGTGCTGTAATTTAGGTGTCATATCAGCACAACTGTAAACAATTTTAAACTATACTGAATAGTATCCATCCATCAGTTTATCTATTTGTGTTTATTGTCAACTATCTTTGGCAGTGAGACAGTAAAGCAATTTTGAATCATTCTTTTATTCATTAGATTTAGTTTCAGTTTTTATGCTGCAAACATTCGGTCATTGCAGTCATTTAAACTCTCCCACATTATTCTTTTCTCTTCTCTTCTCGTCTCTTCAGTCCCCTCCTCTACATCTGCATGAGCTGCTTGCAGCCACAAGCAAACACAATCTGTTAACGCAGGCGGGACTTCATTGACTAGAAAAAGCTGCAAAGGAGTGTTGTGTTTATTTCTGTTTGTTATTACATATTTATTTATTTGAGGAGAGTTTTGTGTAAAATCTCTAAATCTCATTTGTGTGTATGTGTGTGTATGTCTGTGTGTGTACATGTGTGTGTTAATGTGGCAAAATATGCATCTATGTGAACACACTGCCCTCCTGAACCTAAGTTGCCCCCTGACACACACACACACACACACACACACACAGACCAAAACACACATGCATACACACACCAGTCAGAGGTGGGATGGCTGCAGGCGAGGAGGCAGGTCGGCAGCGATTAGAGGGGCTGTGTGTGTAATGGTTGCCATGTGCGGACCCATCTCATCCACCATTACACACACGCACACGGCGCCCACCTCCTGAATCCCTCCAAGATACCGTACACTTTTAAAAACATTAGCCACTAATGCCTTAATGCCCTCGCGTCGACGTGGGGTTTGACTGGAGCTAAAATGGCAGACACAGAGGAATGCTGGCTTGTGTTTGCTTAGTGTATGAGGAAGGGCTCCGGCTTACTTTTGATTCAAACATGATGGAGCTGCAGCCCAGCTGCAAACTCCTCAAACCTTATCATGGATGCTTTCAAGACAACAATACTGTTGACTTGTTTATTTCTTCTTTTTATGATCACTGTGATTGTTGTGTTATTTTCAGTTTATTAAAATTGCACATGCTGAAGCACCATTTTCTTTGATTTAGTCCATTAGTCACAGGCATCCATGCAAAATGCCGACCGGTGGGGATATTTACATGAGAATGGCAGGGCCACGTAATGACTAACGAACGCTGGCCATGACTAGTGGCCTGTCTCTAGAGCGTGCCAGGTGTTTGTTCCTGGCCAAGCTGCATGAAAAGCAGCATCTGACCTTGGGACGGCTGGGTGAAACCCGAGTTGCCTCCACCGCTAAATGTCTAAATGTCGGGCACCTGAAAAAGTCTGACGCTCCTCCCCTCTGCTCCTTCCTGTTTGTTCGTTCTCTCTCTCCTCTCTACCTGTCGCTCCACTCACCGTGATGTCAAAAAAAAAAAGTGGGAAATTACCAGGACCCTCCTCTCGTGTCTCCTCCCTCTTCTCCTACCGCCTCCATTGCCCACACACACACACACACACACACACACACACACACATACAAAACCTTTGGCCGTTGGACACTGAACAGCTTCCTTGTCTGTGAGCTTGTTGAATGTAAGCACAACCAGAGAGGGCGCAAAAACAAAAGTGTTATTGCGAGGGATTCATTGTGTCAACATCTTAGCGGGTGAGCTCCATAAGGGGAAAGGGGGCACAGTCTAGACTATTTACTGACAAAGGGAGCGGCATACAAGGGAGTTATTTCATGTGCAGTTCACCTTTACATGCACCCGGTTAACTAATCAGTAAAAGCAACATTTTTGTCACGGAAGGGTGCTGAGATTCTCCCCTCAGGTTTCTTACAGTGATGTCGCTGTGCAGATGTATCACATTCACAAGACAGTTATGAAGAAAGACATTGTTCCCCCAGAAGTTTAGGAGGGCAGGAAATTGATGTGGCAAACAAGATCTTAATGTTGGCCCCGGTGAATATTGGCATTGAGGAGTTAAAGACCTTTCAGGTATCACAGACTTCCACTGGTACATTTGCTAAACATTGTTGGTCTGTTTGGCAGAGAGTGGCATTCCTTGAAGCATGAATGCTTTTCTTGAGCTTGTTCCTGGAAGGCAAGGCAGCGAGATAGACATCTGTATAAAGAGAGAGAGACCCACCCGAACCTATAAGACACACACACTTACACTAAATGAGTAAGGTGTGGGCAAGAACCAACCAGAAAAAAAAAAAAGTCATTATCAGCACCACATGTTGTAGCTATCGCTACAGAGAACCCGTGAAAAGTAATTGTTTCTTGGATCTTGATTAGTAATTTGGGGAAATGGGTGATAATGAGACTGCCGGTAACTTGGCACTTGAGTGCAATTAGCAAAATCAGATAGAGGTTAGCATTGGCTGTAGAAGGCGCTCGGTCAGTTTGTCGATAGAATAGACCCGCTCCTCCCATGCTCCCTGCAGCTGAATGCACTGCTGTGCTTACATTAGAAACCAATAGTTAAAAAGACCCTAACCAGGTAGGAAACTTGTCTGTTAATACTGGCTTACGTGTAAGGGGGTTTAACTATTTTGAATTATCTTTAACAGAGAGGAGAAGGAGAGTGTGTGTCTGTTTGTTTGTTGGGAAAAGAGAGAGAGACTATTAACATATCATATATTGTTAATAATTACTAAATGATTTTGATAAAAACTGTGAAATTTAGAGTTGTGTTTTTATATTTGATACTGTTCTCAGCAATGGACTTCTTTAGATTTTCTGCAACAATTTTCTTATATATTTAGTGAATTAAACTCTCACCTCTCCTCTGAACCTCCCGCAGCTTGCTTTAATCTATCACTGTGAACCCTTCACCCTTTAACATTGACCAAGCAGGGATCAGCTTGATAGATATAGAAAGAGCTCTCTCTTTCTCTCCTCCTTCGTTTCTCTCTGTCTCTCTCCTTCACACTTGACTTGTCCCCCGGGTATAGCAGATTAATAATGGTAGTCCTTTCACCATTCAGTGGAATGCAGATGGAGGATTGTATAGAGGTCCTTAATGAACTGGGTGGCCAGTGTTTGCCTCAACACCAATTAACACAGCTTTTAATTACAGCTCTAATCAGAGAAGCTGAAGGCGAGAGCCCCTGCAACCCTGAATACAAGTGCCCTGCTGAGACACGCTGATGCACACGAGCACATGCACGCACCGTGACTGCTGAAACACAAAAAAATAGGCTTTACAAGAAAGGATATGTTTATTTTAGACTCTCTCTTTCCTTACCCAGCTTTCTTACTTATTTATCTCCAACTCTCCCCCTTTTATCCATGACCCTAGACCTGTCTGACCAAACTAAAAAAGGGTTGAAAACATATTTGGCCTGAAAATAGCCCAAACACTTTTTATTTAGAATCTCTAAGGCAGCGAGTCAAGGGTACATGCTGCCCCAATCCAAAAACATGAAGCAACAGCAAGAGAATGTCTACTGGAGTAGTCTGCCAACTTCCCAAGCTGAGGGAAAAATTGGTATTTTTATTATGAAGACAGGATGCTAACTGTTTGAGTAAAGCTCAGAGGAAAGTTCATTTCTGTTACGGGGTAAAGACAGCGGAGACAAGCAGAAATAATGAGGACGTCAGTTATTTGTGGGATTTCTTGAGTGTGAGGCGCTATAATGTCTCCAAACCTAGTTTTCCTGATTTCTGTTTTAGCGTTTCAGCAGCTGTCTAAGGAAGGGAATGGCTGCCAGCTATAGTGCTTGATTTTAGTAATAGGGATGGAAGTTAAGCTCTTGAGAGTGTAAGTGCTGTTCTGGAATCAGTTTGACTTCTTTTGGATCAGACTCCAGAAAAGACTGCAGATCAACCTCACAACCCCTCACGCTTCTCAGGAATATTACAGGAGAAGATGTAATTTTTGGCAAAGATGAGAAAACAAGTAGTAATCGCAGCCTTTTCCCATATGCATTTGATTTAATGCCATTATGAATGCACTGTAATACTTGAGCGCACTGCATGTTTAAGTGGTGAGGTATAAAAGGTTAAAAGACAATGCTCCACGGCAGGGATCGTCATTTTTCAGACTTCCTGTTGCACCACAGAACATTTACTAAAGGCTGAAAGAGTTTGCCCCAGAGTCCATGTGTTCCTCTTTATGGTTCAATAAGTCTGATTGAAAAACAACATAAACAGCCTTCTTTCACCATCTCAAATGTTGCAGGGAAAGATGATGTGAGATCAAATGGCTCAAGTATTTCATGACTCCTAAATGTCAGGTCTAAAACTGGTCCCTGTGCGTGTGTTGTGTTTCTGGTTTTTCCTTGCACACATGCAATATAAGCTCACTTGTATCTGTGCATGCGTGCATGTGTTTATGTGTGTCTGTCGTTATGTGAAATGATGCCATATAAGGCCTCGTTTAAAGACTGAAGGAGAACTTGCTTCTGAAGTCTTGGAAATGAGAATCCGAGCTAAGCTTTACCTCCTTTTCATCTGACTGAGATCTCATTTTTTTTTTTTTCCTGTGATTCTTTTCTTCTCTCTTCTCACTATTTTCATCTCCATCTCTTTCTTTCGCCTGTCCAGTTTTGCATATTCACTAGGAATTGTTAGCAAAGCTCACCTACTGTTTCTAATCAGCTGCTTTTGTAGTGCCCCAATACCGGCTCACACCGGCAACACACACACACATACACACACACGTTCACTCATGCACATATACTCCAGAAAAGAAAAAAAAAAGGAACACTTTTGGAAAATTTATAAGAATAGCTTCTCCTTAGCCTTGCCTTTTCTATCTCACTTTGTCTCAACACTGGCACAGATATACGTAGATACACACACATGCAATCTTGTGCACATACAGACGGCGAGATAGCACAGCAGACAGAATGGCATTAAGAATGACAAATAGAGGAAGATAGATTGTAAGGTAGACAGACAAAGAAAAGCCGAGCCCAGAAAATGACCCTCTTTAAAGCCTGTTAGAAATCACAGCCGTCAGCACACTTGGAGCTGGCATGGCAAACTGTCGGAAAACAGCCCCGTCCGTCTCTCAGCGCTCAAAAGCAGCCCTTCTTCTTCTTCTCCTCTTTCTCTCTCTTTCTCCCCTTTTTTTTCTTTCTGTGTCTCTTTGTCACTGTCCAACTCGGTTGTACTTCCTGTAACCCTGGTAGCCTTTATTCCTTTCACTGAGAGAATGGGTTTGTAGTTGCACTGAGGCTCCCAGCACATTGTCGGCCTTTAGTGTCTATGGTCCCTTTCATGCTGCAGGCAAAGAGGGAGACTAAACTGGATTAAGTGCCACCGTCCACGTCTTCACCTTTGGTTTAAATTATGACTTATGTGCAGGGCTTTCATGTGTCATTTAATTTGAATACTGTGTGTACGTGTCATTTGGTGTGTATGCATTGGTGTTTGTGACAGGTGGATAAAACTGAGCCAAACCAAGTCAGTTCTGCTGACGAAAGTTTGGACACTCTGTGAAACTTGAACAAAACTGAGTGCAATTTGCTAATCATTTTAAACATATACTCAATTCAGTTGGAACAAAGACAAGCTATAAAATGTTTTACTTCCTCGGATGACAATATAATGGAATAACACCTTTTTAACAAGTTAGGACAACAGTTTGGATAACAAAAGACTTGGTTGAAAAAAAGGACAAATACTCAGAAAAACTGTTTGAAACAATTGCAGGTAAACAGGTTCTTTAAGCGAAGGTGATAGTGTCATTAGGGTGTGAGAGGGGCACCCATGAAAAGGCTCAGTCCTTTGCACGCAAGAATGGGGCGAGGTTCATCACTATGTGAAACACATGATTGTACAAAAGAAATTACAAAATGGGCCCAGAAACACTTTGTTAAACTGTTGTTGGTTGACACAGTTGGTTTAGAAATAATCACATTCTGTTTTTGATGTTTTTCACAGAGCCCCCACTTTTTTTAATTCATGGTTATAAATAATTTTGCCACAAATTTGTCTTGAAAGCTTAAAAATCTGTAGGACATGAAAACGTTTATCTAAAAAAAAAACACAAAAGAACCCTTTAACAATAAAAACAGCAGGAAACCATAGAAAGAGCAATTTGGGAGGTATCCTTTTCTCACATTAACAAACATGCAATTATCTCCCATTGGCTTGAAAATCAGGGTGAGATATGTTTATGAGAGATATCAGGATGTATTGTATTTTAAAGTATTACGATAGGTTATCATGACTCTCTGTTCTGGATCCTGAAATGAATATTTTTTATGAAAACATTGAAAACATTTATGAAAACATTCGAGCACACTCAATAGAGCCCCTTTTCAGTCAGTCACAACGTCTGACATACATGATATTTTTTTTGCTTTCTGGCAGTTTAAAAGTTTGTCATTTACTGTATTTTACATTGAAATAATGGCTAAATGAACAAGTTGCAGTCAGTGTTTGTATTAAAAAGGTGTTAAGCTCAGACTTTTGCTTGTGTTACACATGACTTTATCATAGCTTATTAAATTCTGTGAAACTGACAACACGATGCCAATATTTAATGCATCACTTTCTTTTTTTTGCCATTTTAGGGGTTTTCTTCTTCAGTTACACAGACATCATGCTGTATTTTAGATAATTGTCTCGCAATGTAACAAGTATTGTAGAAGCCCTGCATCATGATACAACAGAAGCAGAGTGTGGATTGCTTTTAGTATAAATTATTTACCCTGACAAGACTTTAGGAAAATATATATTGGGAGCTGCTTTGGTCGTAGAAAGAGTTCAAACTTGTTGAGTCTCCATACAAATTGAGTTGGTTGATTTCAAAGCAGCCCTGATCTTTTCATCACCTGCTGAGTTTCATTATATCAGCTTGTAAGTCTACAGGGCCCTGATGCTAACACAACACACACATATACACTCACACACATACACACACAATAAGGCACGCACATACACAGATATACACTCACACACACAGCCACACACTCACACACACACATACACATCTAACCTAATTAAAATGGCCTGGTTAAGCACCATGCGTCAGAGCCTAGCAGGGGTAGGTGTTAGGCATGTGGAGAAGGTGGGGGTGTTGCGGGGAGGGGGCGCACAAATCTCAACTTAAACGTAAAGAGATTAGACAACTTTTGCAAGATATTAGCTGTTCAAAAATGAGAAAAATGTCTCTAAGCCTCTTGTACAAGCGCTGGACCTGGTCAGACAAGGCCTGCTTTTGTTTCACAAGCAGAGGCATGGAGCACTGTGTGATTAGTGTGTGTGATTAAGTGTGTTTTTGTGTGTGTGTGTGTATATGTGTGTGTGTGTGTGAATGAGTGATGGCGAGTCATCAGGCCTGTGGTGTGCAGGATGAGGGGACGAGACTGATCCGGGCCTCTGTGTGTGTGTGTGTGTGTGTGTATGTGTGTGGGTGGTGGCTGCATGAAAATCAGAGCCAAGTATCAGCACTCAGATTACAATCTTCCCTACCTGCCACCCATCAAAGAGACAGAAATGATAGAAAACATTAAGAGAGTGACAGAGAAGATTAATGAATAAATTAATTGAGCTATTTACATACGAATCCTCTGTGAATAAGCATCAGCTTTAGTAATAAGAGCCTTAACAAAAGTAGTTCTATTGTCTTCACAGATGCACAACTTTACCAAATTCAAAGAAATGCATTTAATATCCGTTTATCACTTTTTAAGCATGAAGTATCTTGCTTGTAACAGTGTTAGAGTTCACTTTGAGAAAGAATATAACTCTTCTAAGATCTGCTCTAAGAGTCTGGTGTTTTTATGAGTCTGGTAATCATGTTGTGGTCTGAATTAGCAGGCCTTCAGAACAGATACTCACCATGTTACTGTACAAAAAAAATGAAACCTGGATAACACAATAAAAAACTTGGATTTCTTAAACAGAAGAATGAATATTGAGTCATTTAAACGACTTCCCTATCAGATGGGTTGTTTTTGAAACCTGTGCAGGAAAATAATTTCCAAATTTGGAGCTACATTTTGATAAATAACTTTAATAGCACATGAATGCAAAAAAGGACAAACTGAGTGGCCACACACGTGTTCAAACTCAAGCATCTCCAATGGAGGAGAAAGGTATGCAGACTGATTCTTTATCACTTATGAAACATGCATTTGCATTCATTTTGTTCTGTCTCTGTTAGTACACAGAGGCTACACTGGATGTAGTTTGGACACATAGTTTGTTTTTCCTCTGTTTGGTGTGTTGTTTTAGTGGAGCGACAGAGGCAAAGAGAGATGGGGAGGGAAAGAAGAGGGTATTAATGAAGTCCTCTCTGCGTGATAAGGAAAGCCACCAGAGTCCCTGGTGTGTGACATGACCTGGCCCCTGTCATCACAGAGCTCCTGTTGTGGCTAAGAAATATCCACCTCCACCCCCCCCACCACCACCACCTCCTTTCCTTCATCACACAGCCTAGAGAGAGAGAGAGAGAGAGAGTGAGGTAGGGAGACAGTGAGACAGACAGACAGAGAGAGTCCAGACAGAGGCCATGTGAGTGTGTGTCATATGGAACAGATTTAGTGCTAATGACCCCCCCCTAGACCCCACACCCCTCATCCCTCCTCGCTCTGTGCCCACCCTCTGCCACCCATTCGTCCAA
>JAPZDY010000002.1:11181179-11194457 GCA_029783645.1 Ctenochaetus hawaiiensis
TCCTTGTTACTCAATTATTTGATGTAGCGATCTGCGCATTTTTTTGTGCACAGAGGCTCTTAAAGCCAAAAACTATTTAATAGATTTTCCGAGGCTGTCTTTCTGCTTGTCAAAATTGCTCTCAATGGGTCAAGTGCCAGTGAGAGTGGGAGAGTGAAGAGGGAGAGTGAGTGAAAAAAAAAGTGTTTAACGGTCTGAAAACACTTTTGATTGTGCAGAGGGAGCAGCAGATAGAGCTGAGTTATAAAACTTTAATTGATCTGTGAAAAGTGGAAGCTACTGCTGGCTCACATGTTCCAGTGCTTAATTGCACGCCTGGTCTGAGCCCCTATGAAACAGTGATCATTAAAAAAATGGGTTCCTTTCCACTCAAAATCACTGGATGACGCAGAATCAGTCATAAAAGGCTGGATTTTACTGCTGCAGCTTTATATGATAAGTTTCCCGGATCTGCTTGGACAGGCTGCAGGTCTGCCAGGCGCTGAAAAGCCCTTGTCGCATGCTTTCATAGTTTCACATTTCACTTTTAAAACTTACATGTCAGTTAATTTAGCAACTTTCATAGTCCACAATTGTCACTGGGCAATAACCCAAATATCTATCAAAGAACAAAAACTGATGCACTGCACTATAAATGTGCTGTTATACAATTTCAATGACGACTTTTTCTACTTTGGTTACACGATTAGCTCATTCAATCTTTTTACAGTTTACAAGCTTCAGTGTTTCCCTCCTCACTTTACCAAGAATATTTAGAAAAATAGTTTAGAAATGTGCACACACTTAAAACAGAAGGACAACATATTAATTGTTGTTTTAGTAAATCTTATTAATGATACAAATCTCTTAAAACAAGTTTGATTAAAATTGAATCAAACTTTCATTGAGACCAAATAAGCTTCCACATACTAACAAGTGCGGTTTTGAAAATGTCATGTTGCAGCTTCAGCTAAAACCTGGGAAGTGGTGGCAGTTCTTGGCAGCTAAGGACGCTAACAGAGGGAAAGAGCTTGATTGGAACCACTCTTGCTGTAATTTTGGGCCTAGTTAGCCTGCTGATTGCCATTCCCTGTGTTTAGATAGTAAAACTGCAGTGGTGCTTTGAGTAAAGACACTACGATCTTTCCAGAGAGGAAAAGAAGGATATGTACGTAGATGTGCTGAGGCAAACACACACACAAACAAATAGCCCATGTATGGACTATAGGGCTGAGTAATGAACCTCAGTACTTTTTGGCACTAACTGCAGTGTGCTGTTATTATAGACTAAGGGAAGCTGTCAAGTAAAGCAACTTGCATTAAAACTGAAATTAAATGAAAAATCTTTTAATAAAAAAAGCCTTTGAATTAAAAAAAATACTTTTTTGGTGCTCCCCAAATAAGATAAGGGTAAAAGTGTTGTGTTGGTATCAGTGTGTAAATCCTGGTATCATTTTAACACTGCTGTTAGGGATCATGTGTTAAGGGGAACACACATAATGTGCTGTTAGAGCCCAGACACCCCACACAGTGACGCTGCTCACCAAGATGCATTTGCACATGCAAATTTACAAACCTTCACTGTCCACAAAAAATCTTTAATAACACACTCAAAGAAACAGGAGAAGCCAGATGTTATGTGCATCCACACACATGCACACACACACACACACACATGCACACAGTTGCAGTGCTCATCATCTTTTCACTCATGTTGAATCCTGGAGTGCAGGCATAATCATATTTTCAATATCTGGACATGACAATAACGATAGGCGACAAGGCTAACCAGGTCAGTGATAGACACGGCCATTATTTGTAAGATGAGTCCTGGCAGAAAACAGTGCCTGTGTTGAAATTGAGAACTTTTCCCATCAAGGACTTGGCTAAGCTAAAGCTTCTTCTCTTCATCTGTCTGGCTCTTCTCACATAAATCACAAATTTGTGAGCTCAGCATCTTGTAGCTGAAAGCCATCAGATGGGCAGTTATTCTTTACTGAAGACCCTCAAATTCTCCTGTTGCAAGTGTGGTTTTCTGACAGTTTTCGAGGTTTGGAGGTTGAAGTGGGATGTTTTTTGTAGTTTGGGGTCAAGAAGTCACTGGATGCGTAGTACGGATATGGATATGATTTATGCCATGTTCAGACTGCTGGTAGTATCTTGTTAAAAAGAAAAGCTCAAAAAAGACCAGTCTGCTCGTGTAGCAGGGCTGCCAACAGAAAGGGCAGTGAGGTTGAACCGGATTCAACTTTTGCTGCAACACAACTTCACCTGTCAAAATTGACTGATTGAGCTGTTTACATTGCAATCATCACAACAAAGGATAAAATAGCTGTAACTTTCCATGGTGGTGAAGTCTTGTCTGTGAGTGTTATGCAGTGTTTTAGAGAATGAATAGCCTCTGACCTTAACTTAAACTTAGCTTTGCAGATAATTGCCCTTAGACCATTTTATTGTTTTACCTTTACTTTAAACAGCCAAAAACATCCGTTCCCACAGTATTTCAGTTCGTGTATATAAATTAATATACATTTATATAGTAAATAAATTTGTCTTACTAAAACAAAGCTTTTCTCTTTTCCTTTTTCTACCTGCCTATTAACCATCACCCTTGTCTGTGGGTTTTGTTTCGCAGATGACAGTGAGCCAGTGGACAGCATGTACGACACAGAGGCCGACCTCCCCGGTTTAGCGGCTGGCAGCGGAGGTGGTGCCGACAGCCCAGAAGATGACGCAGAAGACGGTATCATCAACATGTCCCCCCTTCCCTCACCGACTCCTTCCCATCCAAACAACAACCACCACCACCTGCTGCACCCCCACATCTACGCCACGCACCACCACCACCTTCACAACAACAGCAACAGCAGCAGCAATGACCAGGACTTCACCACACCTAAGGAGGGCTCGCCCTACGAGGCACCCGTCTACATTCCAGACGACATTCCCATTCCCAGCGACCTGGAGCTGCGGGAGTCCTCTGTGCCAGGTGCCGGCCTGGGCGTTTGGGCCAAGACCCACATCGGTGCTGGCGAGAGGTTTGGTCTGCACAGCACGCTGCATCATGGGGCCACAGGCAAAGATGGCTCCTATGGATGGGAGGTAGGAACCAGCCTGACTTCTTTGTGCTTTTTTATATATTGGTTTCTTTCTTTCTTTCACCTTTATTTAACTACAACTGTCTATTATTGTTCACCACTTACATATTTTATGATCTAAACACAAATGTGCAGAGAGATGTGACAGGAAAGAGTGATAGAAGCAATGAAGCAACACAGAAGAGGGTAATCACATGAATGAGCCGCTCTTCATCGCACATTCACATTTCTTAGGCATCACTCATAATTCACGGGCCATTCGCGTCATCAGTAGGATGCCCATTCCATTTGCATCCCCCTGCATGATTGGACTTCATCCTTGATACACAAAGACATACACACACATTCAAAACACCCTTGTGCAGAATTCCAGCAGCACAGCAATGTCAGATGGAAAAATCTTGCTGATTAGGGGAGGTATCAGCTTTTCTGGGCGTCGGTCCGAGCGAGCACACTCATTTGGTCACGCCACCCGATATGGAAATGGAAGAAGCATGGCCCAATGCGGTGGCGGCATATTGAACTATTAATTTTCATTTCAACATGACATTAGAGGATATTGAAGTTGCTTCAGTAAGCTCATTAGGAAAAAAAAAAGGAACTCCCAATCTCTGTCTCTCTCTTCTCCTTTTCTCATATGCCTAATCAGAGATGAAATATACTCGCCTGCTTTTCATTTCACTGACTCCTTGACTCTTCACTTTCAAGGGGCCAGTCATTCACATAGTTTAAAATTACATTTGTATGTAATAAGGAGTAGAGACTTCAGAAGTTAATCATCTGAACACCATGTTGGAAAGGGGCAGGATGTGCATGAATTAAACACCAACAGCTGACGAACACAGTTAGAGGATTCACAAATTTTAAATGTGGACAAACAGGCATTGCAGTAATTTTGAGACAATTTTTCACTTTTACTGGAGTTTCATTTTTATTGTAGTTTTTGGCAACTAAGCATTTAGAGGACTATAAAAATAAATTTGGGAGAATTTTTGCATCAGCTTGCATATTTTATGTTTTACACTACTATCAGATAAGCAGTGACACAGACATTACTATAATGAAAACATCACCGAGTTCCAGTGGAGTAAAACTGAGTATGAAGATATTTCACAGTATAACTTGAGAATTACAGGCATTTACAACTGATATTAGCGGCTATATTCTCAAGACAGATGACTCATTTTTTCACAGTTTCCCTTTTAAAAGAAATTATCAATGCGGTATTTCTGAAAGACTTCACTCATAAAAGTGATGCATGTGTTCCCCTTATTGACAAGATTTTAAAGGAATTTCCGACTGGGGGTTTCCACCAAAGCCTTATTTCTTTTTTTACCCAGATTTCTATGTTACAGTTGTAGAAACAGACGATTAAGGCGCGCAGGCACACGCTACGTGGCAGCATGCCAGGCGGAACATTTTCCTTTTTAAAGTTCATATTATGGCTAGCCATTCGGGGTGCAAAGGGCACCTCTCCAAGAACTACACTCTCCCTGTAGCTCTCATGTTTTCTCTCAGTTTTCCTCCTCCTTCCTTTTCTCTCCCCAGACACCCGAGTAATGCATATTCATCAGCTGAGCTTTAGCTCTCTGGCTTGTAGGAAAAAAGGCCACCTTCAGCTCTAAAGAGATACATTCACACATGTGCTCACAGAAATTCCCTGGAATACACACACACATGCACAAACACACAAGCACACCTGGAAAGGGTCAGACTCGGCATATTGTTGCACTGTGAGGATGTTTAGTTTTTTGACCACTTTAAGAGGGAGTTTGACGCAAGGATGCAAATTTATATGAAACGACCCAAAATGTTGATCAACACAGTCCAGATTCTGCCACTGACTTCATTCATTCATTTTAGTGAATTTTTTTTAAGTTTTGTTTTTAGAAAATGCAATTTTTTTAGATTAATTACAAGCTTGTTGTTGTGAGCCTGAGGTCAATTATCTCTCCCTTGAAGATTTTTGATTTTTGCCTCCCAACCTGTCAAAAAGCAACGATTGATCTGTGTCCACATCCTCCTCCTCCTCCTCCTGAGTGGTCGTTTGAGGACTCACTCTGACTGAGACTATATTATTTCTTCTTTTAAGAGATCATGTCTGGTTTGAGGCTTGGGGCCTTTTGGGGCTCTTCTCTCCCAGACTCTTATCACAGATAGTCATAACAGTCGGCCTGTTGATAGTCATCAACAGACTCCCCCAGGAGTCACATACACCCCTTTTCACCCTCTGCCCCTCTACTCATCTACTGCCGCTGGTTTTAGACAAATAGACAGGCAAGGAGTGACAGCAGTACAGCTTAGTGAAAAAAAAAATGTTAGAAGTAACAAGAGAAACACAAGGATTAATTTAAATGAACAGAAAAAAAGATGCATAAAACATATTTCTCATAGCATCAAAAAACTCTTCAGGAATATAAAACTTTTCATGGAAATCATGTGAATGAGCGTGTGTGCTGCTTCAGTCCCCTGCCAAAACAGGAGGATGTGTTATGAGAGATAATAAGTGAAGTCATCGGAGATCTCTGTGGTGTAAATGTGATCATATCTAATCAAAGCCTCATACATAATGGCTCAACCCTTCTTGGTAGGAAGGCAAAATTAAATAAAGTGTTGAATTAAGTTATTAAAGTGATTAGTTTAACTGTGCTTCCACTTTACAATAAACTGTAGTACACATGCTTGGCTCATACGGCTGTTTTATTCTGGATGACCACTTCATTTAAAGTTGATTGAAATATCTTTAAATCAAAGGTTGTAGGCTCCATTTTACATTTGGCCATTTAATCCTTAAACACACAGATTCACCAAAGTTGTAGTTACAAGGTCTCTACTCATCAACAATGATATATGCCATCTGCAGTGGTGCCCGCGAATCCAAAACAGTTTAACTACACTGACTGCATTTTTGTGGATTTTTTTACTAAGAATGGCAATAACTCATTATGTTGGCTTTGCGAGCACTGCGGTCTACCAACGAAGCCAAGCAGCTCCAGCAATCACATGGTGGACGCTGTAGCGCTTTCTGGATATCTGAGTGGAAGTGTAGCTCGGTGGGGAGAAACAGCGGGAGAGAGAGAGTGACAGAGTAAGAGAGGAAAGAAAGAGGAGGGCAGAGAGGAAGCCTACTATTGTCTGTCCTGGGGCACCCGGGACTGGAAGAGGTGTTAACTCAGACTCATTTTAGCGAGACGGACAGCTCAATCTAAGAGCGGCTTCGCTGCAGGCCATGGCCATTCTCTTCTGTCTCAGACTCCCTCTCTGGGCCAGCACCGAGTCATCCATTTAAAAACCATTATGCTCCCCCTTTAGCACAACATGATAGAACGCCAGGGCCCCAGGTCTACCATATGTGTGTCTCTCCGGTTCTCTGTGTGTGTGTGTGTGTAGGGCTGCCAACCCCTCAGGATAGGAAGGCCTGAGCAAGCAGAGCAAGGCAGGGCCCTCAGAGAGTCCACTGTGGGGATCTGCTGTCAGAGTGACTGCTGCTATTATCTGGCCGGTAGATTGACCTGACTTGCCTTTTGATGGAGTCATGTCTCCATACAATGGCTGGAGGTATTGTGCTCTTCACATACTGGCACTGAATGTACTCGCTGATCAAAACTCCCCGGGGAGTTCAGATGGCAGGACAGAGTGCAACACATTTGTGGAGGAAGCGGAGCATGTAGAGAGGAACAAACTGCAAATTTCCAGCAAGGATCTGTTAATGAAGTCCTTCCTGCAGCAACAGCTTTGACTTTGCTCTTTGGAGTAACGCTATGTCTGTATTCAGAACATTTGTGAAGCAAACAAAAACGATATGGCCAAGCCCTCTCAAAGCGATATTAATGGTGTTTACTCTCACTTTTCCTAACCCTGTGCCCACTGGGCGTGTCCTTACACCTCTGAATCACTGCTTTTGAAACTCCTCTAGCACCTATTTGCTTTGACTTTTTTCACTATCTTTTGTTTCTCCAGCTTGAGTGTTTGCTATCTCACAAAGTTCTTGCTTGAAGGTCAACGCACATCATGTGATGCAGCATAATCTCACTAGAAGACTGAGTCACTTGCTCGTCAGTTTCAGACAATTAATTTAATTTGCGATCACCAATCTATTTACTCTGCCATCATCAATTTATAGAGCTTAAAGGTACACAAAACAATGCATTCAAGGACGTATGGTGCATTTTGATTTTAGGGATGTGCAACGATGTAGTCCCTTTAGACAAGGTCAACACAAATGCTTTCACACACGAAAACATGTATCACAGATGCCATGTCAACCCCGCAGCCATGTTTGTCTCTTTGCAGCAGTGGACCTTGAGATGACTTTGTTGCCAGGCAAACTTCTTTTTCTCTGTCCCTCATTCTTTTTCTATTTACTTTTTGTGGGGTGATTTTCCATATCAGTATCATTCACCCAGTGATGTGTGGAAAGAGGTGAAAAGTATGCTAGCTCTTCTGTTTACCCTGTTATTGACTTAGCGATAGGCTAAGACATCTGGTGGGTACTCTCGTGTCACCAAGGTTCTACGTGACAGACACCATCCGCCCATGGCATCAAGCATCTCCCTCACCTTTTGTCAGGCCCTTTATCTCAGGGTTGACAGCTCGCTTCTCACGTTGACACTGTGCACCTTTTGTTCTAGACTTAACCGCTGAGCTAAGCCAACGTCCTTGTCTCCAAACTTTAGGGAGAAGAAGTCCTGGCGCTCCCTGACACTTATCTGTCCTGACCCACCTCTCGCCTCCTACAGTGTTTACTCGCCTTTTGTGTTTTGCCTGAGGAGGGCGGATGGCCAAGTTATTATGCCGCAAGATATCCCTATAGGGCATTCAAGGTGCAGCTTGGAACTTGTCTGATCTGTTTGCCTTTCACAGAAAGGTGTTCCTTATCTTGATGTTTGGCTCTTAAGGTGACTGGTACCAAACTGATAGCGTAGAAAGTCTCTGGGACTGCCAGTAGACAGTAGTCACACCAAGTCGAAGCGGATAGTATGAGACAGAGGGAGAAAGAAAGGGAGAATGATAACGAGAGGTAGAGTCAGTCCTAGCTTGATTTGACTAATGTGCTTTCCAGCGTTTCTCACGGTGACAGCCATGTTCTGCTCAAGTGGGAGCGTAGGTTAAAATCTGAGAAAGCAGGCATTCACTTAGCATAACACAGGAATCCATTTGTTCATCGTGCATTTTTAGACGCTCAGACCTAACATCACCTGTAGTTAACTCTAAACCCCACTGTGTAGATCATTATATAGCATGCATGAAGCTCTTAAAGTTAATGGGACCATTATCATGTCTTTCAGTAATCAAATCAGGAATATGCTCTGATGAGCATGGCCTTGAGCTGAGAGTACTTCTCCTCAAACTTTAAACCTGCAAAACAGCAGGCCTTCTTAGTTTTACCTCCTAAGACCTAGTTTCATTGAAATGTAGAAGATTATTGTTTATTAAAGGGTCAGTTCACCTAAATCACACACCATCCTTATGCAAAAGAGATTGAACCCCTTCTTGATAAAAGAAACATTGACAGTTTGTAGTTAAATAAATTTCTATAAAACCTTGGTGGATACAAGGAAAAATATCTCAATGATAATCATTTATTTGGGGTTAATAAAAGTGTTTTGCATGTTTGTTTGTTTTTGTGTTTTTTGAGATTTGGCTAACTGTTATTGTAAAATTTGGAAAAAAATATTAATGGTGAAAGACTGCTTTTACATGAAAAAATTGTTCAACAGAGCAAAACAATTTCTTACATAAAAACTTTTAATAATCAAAATATGAATACAAACATATACATTTACAACCAACCGCATTTTGTGATGATTGCTATTGGTTAAGTTATGCTAACAAAAGGAGTTACTTTGGCACATGTTCTTATAATCCCAGATTGTAATGAAAAGGATATCAAATCTGTGGTTTCTAATAACAGTATTGACCAACAGTGTGTGGTTTTTTGTCATCATTATTTGACTTTGACAGAAACCCCAAGTTTACACACAGAGCAAAAACACCCGAGAGAGAGCGTAACACCACAAGAGTCGGGCCTGGGTGCTGTAATATCTTCCATTCACGTTCATTTTATGTAGGTTTTAAACATGCCATTAGCCAATTTAATCCAATTTTCCCAGCTTTCGGAGCACTCCAGTGGAACAGATTCCATCTAATATTAAACATATGGTCGTCGTTGCCCCTAGAAACACCACAGCTCTATTTTTTTTTTTTTTAAAGAAGGCTGTTAAAGACAAGCCTCCTGTGTCCCAGTGTAAACCATTGTCAATTATCTTCAATGAACACGGTAATTGATAACGAGGAAGCAGGGCAGCAAATTAAATGTCAGGTTTGATTAGAAGCCTGATACCTTATCATTTGTTCATAACTCGTTACCAACATCTGTTAATTAGTTAATAAATTAATCCGCAGGGCTCAGATGAAAGGTGCGCAGACTCCCAAGGAAGTACATGGGGCAAAGTCATCCATCTTTGAAGAGAGTGGAACTCGACAAATATTGTCCCTGGGATTTGGGCTGTTATTACTTGGTCATTGGTTTCAGACCTCAGCCACTCAAGCCAAGCATTCTCAATGGAACCTCTTGTTTGCCTGAATACCCCTCCCCACAGTTTCCTCACGCATCTCCACCACAATGCTATGCTTTATTGCATGAGGTTTCTCCTAGCAGAGGTGTTTTAAACATTAATTTAAAAACCCTCACATTGGCCCATCAGTCCTCTGTGGTGAAGTGCAGGTAACTCCTGTCCAATCCCCGTCTCTTTCATAGTGTATCTGGTGAAACCCCATCGTTCATCGTTTCCCTGATGAATAGTCCCATCAGTTAGGGCCTCGGGGCAGGAGCAGACAATGACACTGCTCTCTGCAGCCACAGTGAAAGATGATGACATTTGTCAAATGCTGTTTATATTGGTGATTAGATTTATGCTATTATGCAGACATACCCTCTTCCACCTCCCCAGCTCTTGCTGCTTGGCTGATTTTTTTTTTTAATAAATTTTTTATGATATGGGGCTCATCTCATGTCACCTCTGACTTTTCTGTCATATTTTGTCATATCTGTGTTATATAGATGTCTGTCAGCGTATAGATGCGAGCACTCCAATGTGAGACCTTTGGGAGTCGCAGATCTCTCACTGTTTCTTCCATTTTCATTCACTTTGCCTTTCTCTCTCATGTAAAATCTCAATCCCTTGTGCTGCTTAACATTTCTGTGACTCAAGCAGGCGGTGGTGACCTATTAATCAGGTTCCCGTGGCTGTTGTGATTGCCATTTTCCATAATCAGATGCACAACATGACCCAAAAGCCTTGGCTTTAGAAGTACTTATTTTTCATTAACTCCTTACAGTTCTTCAGTGCTGAAATGTAGAACTCAGTCCATTAGTAGTGGGCCCAGGAGGAAACAGGAGCACACAGCTGTGCCTTTTAATTACTTTTTTATTAGGTATAAGGACTAAAGTTTCGGCACAGTGTGTGTCTTTGTCAGAATCAAACAGTCACAGTCCAAGCAGAGAGTTTAAAGGGCCAGAATAAGCATATGATTGGTTGTTAGAAGGAGGAGTTTTACTACCCAGTTGTCTCATAATAAATAAAAAAAGTTCAGGTAACTTTCTTATTCTCTGTTGTCATGAGGTTGTCTTTGTTTTTAAAACTAGCTATTAATGTGCTGTATGTCTGGCTCTGTACGTATTGCAGTGTGGTTCAATAAGAACATGTACAGACATTTAGAGTGCACATTACCACAGACACATATGTCCACACAAACATAAGGAGACACAGGCAGGCAGGGAAAAAAGACATTCTCCTGTGTTATTCTTTCCTCCACTCGGTCATTTAGAATAACAGGGTAGAGTGAGAAGCTAAGCACGATGACGACATTAGATCTAAAAACAGTGTTGAATTGTTGAAGTGTTGAACACGCGGGGATGTCTTTACTTTGGAAAGTCTCCGGAATCGCTTGAGTGATTTTCGCTCATTTTCTCCACAACTGTCATTGGAAGTCTTGTCTGCATGAGACAACAAGGAGGTTTTGACAAAGTCAAGAAAAATTTGCAAAGGTGTTCTTGTGTGTGTATCTATGTGCACAAAGATACACACGTCTACATTTCTGTCTTTTAATCATCTTGGGCACTGGCCCACCCTTCACACAGTCCTAAACCTGTCAGACTTCCCCAACTAAAACAGAATCTCACCAAGTTTGCTGTAATGTCTTGATTTAGCTTGAACGCTCGTGTCAGGATGACAAATAACAGTTTGAACAGATGTTTCCCAGACATTTCACAAATGAGATATCATTGCCTCATTGAATTTTATTTGCATTATTCTGCACACTAGTCACTAGTCATAGTGAATTTTTAAGCTTAATCATGTTTATAAGGTGCTGGTGCAGTGGAATGTGATAATGTTGATGTTTCCATTATTATCATCAGCAGTGCATGTAAGAACATACATTGGAACCACTGGAAAATATGTTTATTGGAATATTTCCTTCATTATGTGTAGGGAGAATAAAAGTGACAGCACGAAACTCTTAAAAGATAATGAGACCTCAGACACCATATAAAATAAAATCTTTGATCCAATCTAAAGAATTGCCTGACATGTTAAGCAAGTGATGACATCCACACAGCTTGTTTTACTTTGCAAATACAGCTATCACCCTGACTTTTATTTACACTGAGGTGTAAAAGAGACTCTGATGACCTGTCGGAGTGGAGGTCTGCAAGCCTGCTGACAGTCTGAAACCATATGGGTTGGGCTATGACCTTTTTTTTCTCCATTAAAGACTTGGCTCGGGTCAGATTCAGATTTATTTAACATCTCTCCTTTAACTGGGCCTATATATGTGCAGAGCACACACTATTAAATACTATAGTATTAATTATATTTAAAAAAATAAGTTGTTTATTCATGTGCATCACACAAGAAATACTTGCATTTACCATATTATCAGCACACATTGGCAGCATAACTAGAAGTGCATAACAACAGTTAGGTTGAATCTACAGAACATCAGCCAGAAGTTGAAGTGTGGGGAGTTCCTTAAATTCCCAATGTTTTAGAAAACCTGCATCTTGGAAGAGTTTCACCACCACAAACAATATTTCAATTGGTATACCTCTTCGTAATTAACAGTCAGTATTAACACCTGTGAGTATTGTGGCACTGAAAGATTAGCTTTAGGCCTATAATAAATATAATAAATAAATATAGTTGCATGTCTGTGTGTGGGTGTGTGTGTGTGTGTGTGGGTGTGTGTGTGTGTGTGTGTGCACGTGCATCACAGAAGTTTCTCTGCTTAATTATCTGAAAAGAAATAAAGCTTTTAAAAAAAAGGTTAGTCAAGCTTATTTTTTGTTTCAGGAATGTCACTTACGGGTGAACAAAGACTGAAATTAACAAATGAACAAACTAGTGAACAAATGAGAAACCAAACAAGCACATTTAATCTCACTATATAAAAACCTGACTGTTAGTCTCTCTGTCCGGAGTCATTCTGTCCTCTGTAAATGTCATATGATTCTGCTCTGTGTCACCCTCTCTGGAGAGGAGGTGAGCTGATGTTGGTGCAGCTGGTACGCAGTGGTACCCAGCATGTACCCAGCATGCCACCCAGTACCAAGGAAGGGTGGATAAAAAACACTCTAGTTTTCTGAAACTCTCAAGTTTGAGCCATGTGATGCAGAAGTTATGCCAAAACAAGCGAACACAAGGACTGTCACATTGTGTAGGAAAGTGACTGCATGTGCACATGACCTCTTACCTACCCAACCCTTACCTAGATTATATTACTGTAACAATTTATTTATTGGATCACATGATGGTGGTTTACTATCACACAAAAATGTTAGTATCTTCATCAATGATTTCTTTTTTTCTTAACCTTTCAAGTATATTATGTGCCATTTCTCATTTTTTCTCATATTTGATAGTTAATGTAAATATGGGACACTCTGGATTTTAAAGAAACTTTTAGTATGTCACTTTGTCTGCTGTTATTTTATTGGGCCTGAGTGTTTCTGGTGACAAAGCCTGCTCCCCTCTGCTGGCCAAGAGCTCACAATGCCACTTTCTGAACAAGTTCTAAGTGCTTTTAATGTTGTGTGCTCGACGCTGTTTATTCAGGGAGGGGGAGAGAGAGAGAGGCACACATTAAAGTTCAACTGTAGAAAGTGTTCAGTATAAGAGCACACACGCAAAAACACAGC
>JAPZDY010000002.1:11202155-11214711 GCA_029783645.1 Ctenochaetus hawaiiensis
TGAGAGTCATGTGTATGAATGTAAAATTAAATACAATTTAGTACTATACTCATAACATACAAGTTCACTCAGTTAAAAATGTGCATTTTCTTGCAGTTATTTACTCTTTTCAAATGCTGCTTATTATTATTTACTTTTTTAGTTTACATTGTCAAAATTCAGCTGATGCTGACCATCATGGCTGCTGTTCCCCAGTATGAATGTGCATTTACATGCACTGTAGAGTTTTGATGAAAGCTGTTTTCTGTTTTTTTTTTTTTTGGAGCAGCTGAAATTCTCATGTCCATGTGACAAACTGACAACAAAGCAACTCTTATCAACAATGATGATGACGATGATGATGTTGGCAGTCTTTTAGGAGCACTTTGATGGATGAGGACTGATGTGACCTGTGTTGAATTGTTTGTGCCTACATGCGTTTTTGTGTATGAGAGAAGATGGACAGTCCCTCAGGGCTAAGTATTGAGAGTATCACCAACCACATATACAACACACACACACACACACACACACACACACACTACACACACATTTTTTGATGGGCGGTGTTACACTGAAGCTACCCTCTTCCTGATCAGCAGTGCAGCCTGGGGCTCTTCCGGAGGCTCTCACCCCTACAAGAGTCCAACTCCCCCTCGTCTGGCCTACTATACCAATGCCACCCCTCTCTTCTTATTTTCTTCTCTCTCTCTGTCTTTCTCTCTCTCATTAATCAATGTCAAGCCGTCCAACAACAAGGCCAGCATTCTTCCCCTGCCTTGCCTCCTCGGTTCCTCGTATATGTCATTGTGCCCTGACCCTCCCCCTCCACCAACTCAGCAGCCACCATCATCCTTTCACATGGCCGCAGAGCTGAAACCCAGGCCCACGCTGCCAACATGAAAGGTTGTTGAGAGGCAGAGTAAGGAAGAGAAAAACACTGAGGAGGAGGCATTTCTCTCACTTCTATCTTTTCTTCCTCCCTTTTCCTGCCTCCCTCCAGCCAGGGGGAAGAAAGGGATTCCATAGTGGTTTACATAATTCATGGGACACACAGGAGAAAACGGGCCATTGAGTAGCAAAAAAAAGTTTGGATGGAGCAGTCGTGGGGAGTGAAGGGATATGTATGCCAGTCTTTGTGCCCCCGGACCCATCTTCCCCACTTCTCTCCATTCATCAGCACTCCCCACACACGCAGTCATTGTCCCATGTTCGTCATTAACCTCTGGTACAAGCTGGCCGCCTCTCTTCCTATCAAGACATGTCTCCATGGGAAAGAAATCATTTCATCATGTCTTGGAAAACCAGAGAAATGGATTTTTCATGGGCTGTTTTTTTTGCTGATGTGGACATTTTGATGGACACAGCAGAGGCAAAAGTCATTAACCTGAACGTACTGCAGCTATCAAGGCAGAGAAAGAGGGAGGCAGGGCTTTGCTTAGGTGAAATTAAACTTGATTAATGTGAGGTGATGCTGACGTTAGCCGTCAGGACTCCTTCTCAGACATGTTTACATGATGGTCGCACATGTAAGACACTTACAAACACAGAAAATCAGCACCTGCAGCACTTCTAGATGTCCCATGAGCGCTTTGTCTGTTTACCTTTTCTCATGTGTATCTATTTCTTTGTCGCATGCTGCATTTGCTCTTTTCCCATCCTGCATTTCCTCAATTAATCTGAAAACAAGTAAAGCAAATCACAGACTAATCCATCACAAATACTTTAAACACTTAACTGTCCACATTTTACATTGAATAATGAGGCCACTTCTCGCATGAACTTCTCAGCATGCCGTTTGTTTACAAAGAAGCAGATTGTCTCCAATTCAGCAGTCGTTCCTCGGGGGAGCATGTGCTTAGAAATCCTTTCTCTCTCTGCGTCCTCCCTTTCCTGAGCATCTGTATGTATTTGTTGTACTAATGAACGGAACAAAAGTTTCCGGGGGCCCTGTGGAAGGGGGGAACAGTCTGTGAGGGAGAACAGTCGAAAGCAAGGCTGAAGTGGGGTCCTCTGAGTGGTCAGTCGTCATGAGGTTGACAGTGAGAGAACAGAAAACGGCGAGAGTGATGAAGACTTGACCTCGCAACCTCTTCCCTTCCTTTCTCTTGCCTTTTCCTCCAACCCCTCCTCAACCCCTCTCTGTAGATGATAGATGACCCTGCTTCTCATTCATGTCAAAAGCTTTTGCCCTCACCAGACCTCCGAATTCACATGACTCTAGTCTCCACATGTGCACACACAAGACATGCACACACAAGACACACACACAAACACACAGTTACACAGCCGTCTAGTCAATCTCCTCATCAGTCCAGAGCTCATCAGTCTTTTTCATCTGAACCAGAGGTTACTGAGACTCCAACCTCTTAACCTCACTTGTAGACCTGCAGAACTTGTCATAGCCACACACATATAGACACATAGACAGATATAGACAGACACACACACACACACGCTATCACTCCCACTCAGAACTTTACCTCCAGGCAGCAGGTATGGATTGTGTAGAGTTGGAGATGAGTGAATGGACGGATGGACGGGTGGGGAGGGAGGTAAAGAAGGAGGCGTGCAGAATGGACACTGGGTAGTAAATTACTTTGCCAATCAATCTTCCCCCTGGGTACCCGTGATGAAAGCTGTCCAAACTTTCCCTCACTACTTTAAGCAACCCTCCTACAGTTTGTCAGCCGAGGGCTGGGAAATAGGGTGGACAAACAAGTCGCAAGATTAAATGTTGCTGGGAGGAGAGAGGAAAGGAGGACCGTAGGAAGCGGGGAGAGGAGTTGGGAGGTCGAGTTTGGGAGAAAATGTGTGTGTGTATGTGTGAGGGGAGTGGAGTTTGGATTAAAGAGTAGGCAGAGATGTGCTGTGGGGATGGAAAGGGGCACTCATATGCTGTTAAAAATGGAGAAAAAAATGGAGAAATGTTAAGGAAGGTTTGCACTGAGGAATGTGTAGTATTTCTTCTCACTTTAGGTTCACACACACACACACAACAGGGCTCATGGGTCTTCATGGGTGGCATGACAGGGTGACATGCTGTGACTTGAAACATGTGACACTACCCAATTACAGCACAGCACAGGGCTACAGCTGCAACTGAAACACACACACACACACACACACACACACACATACACAGAAACGTCATAACTCCTTTTTAATTTCACCTTTTTAGTAACACAGGCAACAACTGAAGATCTCCCTAACCACACACACATGCAGAACATGCATAGTACACACACACACACAAATGCACCCCATAGAACATTTTCTCTTTTACACTTGTTTTCTGGCAAGTTTGAGAGTGTCTCTGCCCAGAACTGTGAAGGGAGAGTGAGGACTGTTGGGAATGTTAATTTGGTAATTTGTTGTTTTATATAAGCAGGAGAGGGATGGTGGTGGTGATGGTGGTGGTGGAGGTGGTGGTGCAGCAGCGAGGGTCGCACACACAGTCAGTGTGTTTGGGTTTGTTGGAGGGAGGGTGGGGGGTATTGTAGTGGAGGGAGAGGGTAATGCTGGGTGACAAGGTCCGGCTCAGTGATGCAGATGACTCCCAACCAAGTTATTTTTCTTCGAGAGAATCGGACAAAAATACCATGACGGTCGGAGAGCAAGAAGCGCCCCATGCCCATAGAAGGTATTAAGATGTCTCTGATACATAGCTGCCCTCCTCCCCCTCCTGTTCCCCCCGTGTCTCTAACTCTCAGTCAGTCTCTCTCACTCCGAAATCTGGGATGGTAGCCAAGTGCCACCAAGGACACTAAGGCTAATAAATCATCCTCATTTCAACATCTGCCCAATCCCAAAGGGCTGCCCACCGCCGCCACCCCACCCCTTGTGAAGATGGGTCCTTGGCTTTATTCCTCTTTCAGTATCCCTCCATACTCCCCCTCCCTGACTGACAAAACATCTATTGTCCCATGCCCAAGTGAAGAAGAGACCCTCTTTTCGCCTCTTTGACAAAAGCCGTCTGAAGCCAAGATGGGGACTGCCAGCCGAGATGCCTGGGACCCGGCAGGGGTGCCCCCTCTCCCCCCCTTCCACTTTTCTCCCGCCTCCTGGTTCATCCATCCCTTGCTTTGGCTCGCTCTTTTTTACTTTTAATACTCCCCTCCTGTGGGGGTCACTCACTCAGCTCGCCCCCACCCTTTTCATAGTGGCGAACTCTCAGCCTCGCATAAAGACATCAAGTGACAGCAGTGAGAGAAAACAGCCAGATTTGGCAGAAAGAGATATTCGACATGGCTGTCAGTGGCCATTCTGCATGCCTTTTGTTCCCTTGGGTGTAGTTGAAATAGATAAATAAACAGTCATAGGCTGAAAAGCCGGGATCAGAAGCTTGTCGCATTTATTCATATTGAACGGAGAAGAAAAAGAGGCAAAAACCTGCTGCTGCCAATTAAGAAGAATAAGACAAAACGCAATTCACAGTGTTTAGATTTGTTTTCATGGCTGAGGCTAAAACTCAGCTATTCAGGGGCTTTCTGTGGTTTACTCTAAGGATGGCAGTAGCTCTTTAGCATTGTGGGTGTCTCCGTGTGGCAGAGAAGATCGGGGAAGTTGTCTGTAGACTCATCAGTTAGGAAGCACTCTCTCCACGGTTACTCACAAGGCTTCATTTACTGTGAATGCACGGCGCTTTTTTCCCAGCACCTCAAACTCACCCCCAACAACAGGGAGTACCGCCCATAACTGTGCACAGGCCAGCCTCCGGCCACATTCACAGGACTGTCTGCTGAAAAAGAACAAAGTCACACCACTTGGACTTGTCAAGATACTTTGAAGATGATCTTCGCCAGGAAATTTAGCATTGCAAAGATCCGCTTTTATTAGATTTAAAACATCACATTAAATTTAATGCATATTTTTTCATTGCAATCAAGTATAAATATACATCTACTCCTTTCTGTACACTGCATATTATTGTAGCTCTGCAGTAAGAACATATTTGCTGACAATAATTACAAGAAAGTGGATATTTTCTTAAGGAGGAGGTGCACTTTTTTTTAAACTTAACACAACCCATTACTGATAGGTTGGGAATGAAATTCATAATTATTACATCAAGAAATGCTACACTGTTGAACAATATTTTGTCTCACTTTTCAGTGTTTGCTGGCAGGCCTAAAACCTCAACTTTATGCATATGTTTTCATTTTGCTGAAACTACTCAAGCAGGGAAGAACATTTACCAACAAGGTCCTGTGATGAATTAGTCAATTAGTGTTAGTGGCATTTTTTGTTTCATATTTTATTCTGAATTATGTAGATGGAGGCACGGTAATTAATGCTTTTTTTTCTTTTTTCTGGTTGGGTCATTATGCATGTAAATGTATTTCCCCTCTAATTCAGAGCTTTGAGTGTTTGCTCATTAAAAGTGGCAAGGGTTTCAGGATGGGAATACATCTTTACAAAGGGCTCCTGATAAACACTGTTAACTTAGTCCCACTCCCCACTTTCACTAATTGTGTTTTGTTCTATGCGATTTCCCCTTAACACAGTGATGAACAAGGTAAATTTATATCAAATATCATTGAATAAAAATATTGAGAAAAAAATCTGTAATCTGATTTTCCGCTCCCAGGCAGAGCACATTCCTTCACAGCTCTTCTCTCCCCCTGCAAAACATTTAGATTTCCAATTAGCCCCCGAGAAGAATGGCTAATTTACCACAGCGAGCAGGCGCCTGATGTCTCAATCTGCCGGGTGTCAGCATTGTGAAAAGGAGTACTCTCATGTAGGCACACACACACACACACACACAGACGCACACACTTATAGACACACAGGCCCATAAAAGAAAGCATGCTGTACTGAGTGTGAGGGGTGAGAACAGATCAAATCCAGTGTGGTGACTAAGAGAAAAAAGTTAAATCTTTTTTTTTTCTTAAATATTGTAAAACAAATAAGGGAAGCACATTTAAAAAAAAAAAAAAAAAATCAGTGAAGAGGGGTCTTATTGAGGCACTAGAGCAGCAGGACAGGCAGCAGTTCAGCAGTGGCCCCAGATTGACTCGTCTGTGAGTGTACAGCCAGCCAGCTCCTCCACACAACACCCACATTGTCCGCTGTGCCAAGGAGCCCGAGCAGCGCTCCGCTCCTCAGGGGGCTGCCTGAGACGAACACATTATAGATACATGTTAGCCTTGGCCCAACCTTCTATATACTGTGTGCAGCACTCAGTGGAAAGGAGACAGAGGAAGGAGGGAGGAGATGAGAAATGAAATGCACATGGAAGTTATTGAAAGCTACAGAAAGGATAAGCCTATCCGACAGCTTACCAGCCTCCAGAAAGTCTTTAAAAGAGAGCACTGCGATCACTCTTACATCTACTGAATTAAAAAATCCTGTGAAACAAGATATTCTATATCTAGACAGCGGGTGAGAAGGAGAGACGTGAAGGGAGCGAGATGCTATTTTGTGAGACAATATGTTTGCAAGAATCCATTGGCTTCATAAGCCAGTGGTTTTGGCTGGGGTTATCTGTCAGAATCAGCTCACTGGATCTTCCATCTTTTTCTTTGTGCCTTATGAGGCCCCCTGCTTGTCCCGATGGGTAACCTCAAAGCTGCGGCGCTATCATGCTGTGTAATGGTCACTAGCAAGAGCGGCCAAGCTACCTCCCCTCGGCCCCGATAGGGAGAGAGAAAGAGAGATTCCTGTCTGGCTCCCAAAACCCAAACAACATTAGTGGCACTGTCCTATTTCTCCCGTACTCCCTTTTCCCAGCCTGCTGTTAAACACACACAGTTCCCCACAAAATGTTGTTGTTTCAGCTTCTATCTCTCCACTGTCATTAACCAGAGGCAGGCTGACTGACACTCCCCTCTCTGTCTATGTGTCTGCAGCCAGTCCTTCTTTCACTTAAGGCCAATCAGCGGCTTCAGTCTTTATCTTGCCCAGGGCAGCCCTGTGATAACACTGTTAACAACAGTAATGTGTGGCGCGAGGGAGCCGCCGGAGCTGCCACTGTCAGGGTGAGTAAGTGAGGTCAAGGGCTTTTTAACATCTGGTGACGTTGCACCAAATCCACCCCAGCTCCCCTTCATGCCCCCCCCCCCCCCAACCAACCTCCCTACTTCCACGTAGTTTGTCTCTTCTTTTCCCCTCCCCATTCAAACTCTTGTCCATCTTTTGAGTTTTCTAACCCCCTTCCCCCTGTTCTCTGCTCTCTGATGTTAGCAGTATAAGGGGGAAAAAAAAAACAAAACAAAACTTGACTGGGCTCGGCAGGACTGAACGGGGCCTTCTCTTTCCCCACGTGCCGTAGGGAAAACACTGGTGTTATTTTAGAAATCACACTGTTAAAGATTAATGTGGGCCTGGAGGAGTGTGTCATCGTTCCTTAACGACGGGGCCGAGACGCCGAATAAAGCCAGCACTGTGTTCTGTCCCACAGCCCAAGGACAGATAAGTTTCCTCTCAGCAAGCTTGCCCCTCAGCCCCCCACACCCCCCACCTCCCTCCTTTGTCCAATAACTCTCTCCTTGAGTCATCTATTACAACCGCAGGGGCCAAAATGAGAAGAAATTAAATGAGTGAACCGCTCCAAAATCAGTTTCTTTTCTGCTCCTTGTTTGTTTGGTAATTTTCTTTCTCTCTCTCTCTCTCTCTTTTTTTTTTCTTTTCATCGAAATAGACTAGGGCGTGGGTGAAGAATAGCTTTCATTCTGGCTTTGCAGATTTAAAAACAAAACAAAAAAAGGGGGTCAAGAGGGTGTTCGCAAACATTTTCCATGCTGATTGCTCTTGTTAGATGACTAATGGAAAGTCCCAGCTGCGAGTTGTGACCATGCAACTTCCCCAATAAAGTCATCTGTCATCATCCCATGGACTGGCCAGACAGACAGACAGCTATAAACCAGGGTTCAGAGAGCACAGCAGAGCATCCTATCTGTACATATCATAGCTTTCTTATTCTAACAGCCAGGAAACTGATAAAAGCTCTATATTAAAAAATAAAACTGGTATCACTGACACCAATACAGATAAAAATGATAAGGGTTTTAAACAATTGATGAAGCCTTTGATAAAGACCTGTTAGGTTTGATGAATCTCAATTCAGAGGTGTGCAAATGGGACTTAGTATCCCTTGCTGAAGGTTTTTGCTGATAACGGAAGCACTCGATAAGCCAGGGAACATCAATCTTAGTGACAGAGATAGTCTCTGCTTCACATTAATAGGGCTGTAAAGAGCCTTAACCTTATATGGCCCAACTAATAAACTCATTTGTGATGAGCCCGAAGGTCAACTGAATAGATAATCACATTCATCTGAATATCAGATGTTGGTTTTGTATTTGAAAAAGTGAAGAGTATTCAGCAGTCTGACATAACTTGTGATGGAGAGCTCGAAACTGTAATCGGTATCGATGTAACAGTTTGTAGTTCATATGTTATGAGAGGGATTGAACTTTGGAATGACATGAGGTATCTGAGAGATATTAAAATTCTTCTTGGCAGTGTCTTGCACCACAAAGTCCACTCCTGTGCACAAGTTTTCCACTCAGTGCCCCAGGATAGCCAGCAGCATCATATCATCGCTTTTGTAACATCATTACCACGCAGTCTTTTGAAGTCTGAGGCCATCCCTGAAATTATCAATGTCAGTATCACTTTAACTCATCTTGGGTTTTGATGGCAAAAACATCAGACAATGGCCTTTGTACAAGGGAGTGGGGCTGCTACATTATCTCCACTCAATTATATCTTCTTCAAAGAGTCCTCAAGGCCAAATCATAAAGACCGATGACAGAGACTCCAAAAAAAGTAACTCTACATTGCCAAGAAGTGGTTGACAAAATGTGTCACAACCTTTTTATTTGTACCGGCTCCATCCCTGACAAACACACACACACGTCTTTCCAGTTGAGCAAAGAGGACAGTAGTGAATCACGCGATTACAATGTTCTGTAGCCATCTAATCAATTTCATTAGCTGCATAAATCACCACAGCTTGACATTTATTGTGGAGGTGATGGGTTGATCCAGTGGACTTGGAGACAGCTCTCGTGGTGATAAATGTTGCTATCTCTTGAGAGCAAGGATAAACAGTGTGTGTTCAGGAAGACAGAGGGAGGGTTGGACAGAGAGAAAAAAACTGGACACGGAGCATGAGAGCCCCAAAGAGGTTGCTGTGCAGCAACAAATGTTAAACTGAGCGAATCAATGAGCACAGAATGGTGGATGATTCACTTGCACAATAGGATCGATCTATCATTTCCTAATGTTACCTTTGTGAGTCTATCCCAAAGTGTATTTTCCAGCACATTAATGTGTGTAATATTGTAGCCGCAGATTTTATCTCATGTGATGTGGAACGTCAAGTGTGGCAATTTACAAAATTGTTTGTGGCACAATTTAAATGTGTCAGCAAATATTCTATGAGGATAGTTACAATTGTGTTGTCCGTTGTTCAGCTGTTAAGAGTCTGAAAGGCAGCTTTTATGCCATTATTTGGAACAGATTTAATTGTTCATGACCTCAATGACTGGGAGAACAGAATTTGAAAATAACCAGTCATCATGATTTAGAGGCCATTATATGCATTTTGCAATCAAGTTTGTATTTTTTTTTTCCACTGCATAACCCTCATGCAAAATGTGTTCATCACTGGCCACCATAGTGAAAGAAACCATTTGTAGCCTGTATCTCCAGACAGTATCTTTTGGCGGTAGCAGCTGCCTTAACTGCTTGGGTTTTTACATGTTTCCACCGTGTAAATAATCTGATTGGCCACCAAAGGAATCACAAGGATAAACAGTGCACCAGTTACAGTCCATTTGTTTTACACAAACGCTTTTTGTCTTTTATCTCCAAATCATGCTCAAAATAATAAACATACTAATAGCAGCCATTAGAACTATTAAGCTGCTGTTATTATCATTGGTATTTATGCAGTGCACACGCTTTAGTCTGTGGTAATTGCGTTTAAATAAAACCTTAAAAAGGTTTTTGTAATTAAAATTTTTTACTTTACTCGGTGGCATTGTAAAATAGCAAATCAGTAATATGATACAGAAACACGCTACATTTGATCAGTTTCAGAGGGACAGAGTGATGTTTCACAGTCGCGGAACTCTTTATGTTTCAGTCACTTTTGTTATGTGTTTGTTGTGGTTAATAAAACATGAGCAATACAGTGTTCAAGTGTAGTGGCGCAGTAAAAGCAACCTAAAAAATACAGGCAATCATTCTGACAAAGAGTGTCTTATGAACACTTAGATCTGTTTACTCTTTCCCAAGCACACACCACACCATTCACCTCTGTCCTACTGATGACCCAACATCTAAGCTCTACGTCTTCCCTGTAAACATGGAGGCCACGTCAGTACAAAAAGACCATTGACAGAGTAAAGACAGGCTAAAGAACTACGTGGATACTCAGTCTACAGAAAAAAAGAGGACCTGTGGAAGGTGTTTGAAAATTGATCCACACAACTTACTGTAATTATGTAACTGTTCTAGTATGTGTCTGGTCTATTCTCTGTTTGGTGCATCAGATCAGACTCGTATATCAAAAGTGCCCTGCTACACACAAACAGAAACATACTTATACCCCTGCACAGGAAATCCATGGCCAGATCTTGTTTATTTATCTGCAGGAGAAATCTCATCAGCGAGTCACTCGGCATGGCTTTGGCCTTCTTAAGCATCATCATCATCATGTGCAGGGCTTGACCTCAGTATAAACCCTCTGAGCCCTGAAGAAAGCCCTTGCTTGTCTGAGGCACCAACCCATATATACATGCACTTAGCCCTCGAGTCACCAGAGACTTTTCACTTCTATGTTTGGGCCTGCGCCAAAGGTCCTTTTATTTATATGTATGTGTGCACGATCCAAAAATGCAGACAAGCCACAGGATGGATTTGCAGAGAGATGCCTGACCAACTAATACACACAAATAAAGATACAAAACAATTGCAATTGTCAAAGAAAAAAATTCTAAAACTTCTTTAAGTGTCTTTTCCTTTCTCTTCCTTTCCTTCAGTCTTGTCTAAGTTGTCCGTTATACCATCTTGTTTGACCTTCTTGTTTGAGTCAGCTTGTCCTATCCTATGTCCTATGTACATATACTGGAATTGAAGAAAGAGAGGGAGAGACAGGGGAAATAAAAAGCTACCAAAACCCCTCTGTTTATGTTGAAATATGTACAGTGTAAATATTTAGTCAGCGCTCGATAAACGATATGCAATTTACTCGCCAGTTATCCGTCGTCACGTGACAATATCTCAGTGGCTGCTGTCCAGAAAAGCCCCTGATGCGATGAGAGATCCCCCCTCTCTGTGTTTCCGCATCCTTTCCTACCTTCCTAAAGAAATTCCTGGTTTGAATTAGAAATTCATATTGGCACTAGACAGCGGAACAGACAGTGTGGTCTGGTGTATGTTTCTAAATACACGAATACAGTTGCAAGGGGAAATGGAGATATGAAACATATGACGCTGCTGAGCTGAAAAGCCAATATCTGATTTATGCAGTGCATAAATGTAAACCTTCATCTATGCAAAGGCTGTGTAGGCATCTCACTCAACTGAGATGTGTGACATGAAAAGTATCTATGGCATGACCTTTGATTCGATCTATATGCCCTCGAGTCAAGACCCTAAATCTTACTCTCATAACCCCCTGCTTGCTGAGAGGCAATATGTGTCATGGGAAGAATAGGAGATCATTAAAAATAAGGCAATATTATTTTTCTTCCTGCTGCTGAGTATCGATAAACTGCAACCTTTATCAAAATGAAGAGGGAGGATGTGATATATCATTATCTGAAAGGCATGCCACAGCAGCTGCCGATGCTGTACAGGCAATCCTCTTAGGCCAAAAGGTAGGGTTATTTATTGGGCCACAACCCTGCAGCTGTCACAACATCTGCTGGCAGAAGATCTATCGGCACACCCTTATTCACTTATGATTATTACTGATCATCTGCCCAAATGACTTATCAATAAAGCGGAGGCCAAGCAGATAATTTATCTGTATGGTTCTGTCAATATCAAGTTCAGAGTCGACAGCCTTAAAAGGATAAGGGGCCTTGGACATGAGGTGATGGATGGTTGTACTAGGCTGCAATGAAAATATGGCCCTTTTAATACATTTGCAGAATCCCTTTTTCTTCCTTCTCCCTTCATCTCCCTTGACATTCCTCTCTCTCTCTCTGCTTCATGAAAGTGGGCTTCTTTCCCAAGGTTTGTTTGGTAAGTGCAAACTTCACCTTGAGACATCACTTTTTTACAGAGACATGACTTCAAACGCAGCAACTGTCAGACGTATGAATAGAAATATTTGAATCCCTCATTTGTACCAAGTGTATAATGTGTGGCACCTAAACCCCACATGTCTATGCAAGACTTGTGAATCATACAGGACATTAAAATGATGAGACAAGCCTGTCCGAAGTCAATGTAAACCCTGCCAGGATATTTCACTATGGCATTTTCTTCATAAATCACACAAAGAGTCTTAGGACATTTGGGGTCAATGATAGTTCTGTAAATACCAGTCGTTTGTATTTGACAAGTGGCCGTGACTTTCCAGAGAGGCACAATAGTCGAGAGTGTTTGCCTT
>JAPZDY010000002.1:11229244-11263244 GCA_029783645.1 Ctenochaetus hawaiiensis
AGAGGCATAAACAGTAGCTCCATCATCCCTCCTGGAATGCATTAAACATCACAAACAGATGTGAATTTTCCTTTAACCCTCAAGCTTTCCTCAACTTAATCCCAATGCTGATGTTCCGCTGTTTGGAGCAGAATGAATGGACATATTGAAAGCTGAAATATTTTTCTCATATAATTCAAAACAGGAGTCACTTGACTTGACATCTCTTTTCACTTATTGGCAAAATGTCCCCACTTTGGATGGTTATTGTCATCTTTTTGTGCTTTCAAGCACATTTTAGTGCTCATTCAAAAAACAGACATAAGAACACAGCCACATGCACACACACACACACACACACACACACACACACACACACACACACACACACGCGCATGCACATTCTGTCTTGTCTGTCATGAAAGCAGCAAGTCCATTAAGACAGACAGAGTGAATGCAGAGGGCCGGCTGGTCAAGCGCTGGTGATAATAACATGACGACCTGTATGGCGTTGCCATGGAGACTGAGGAGCCTGGGGGAGGCGGAGAACAGAAAGTTGTGTGGTCCTGCTTGTCAAAAATATTTTCATGTGTCAGATGAGGGAGATAAAGGTTCATCTGTGCGTGAGAAAGGCTGGGTGCATTTGAGACTCCACATCACAAGGGGGAGTATTTCTTTTGTGCTGGAAACGTCCGCTGTCACACTGTGCTGCAGACACTCGGCTGCTGCACCAAACAATATCCGTCAGGTATGCAAAGAAGAGCCCCAAAAGCAAAACAAGCGATACAAACATGCAGCTCAAAGGAACAAAAAGCAAGCTTAATAAGAAAAATTAATAGGCGCAAACTAAAACTGAAGTAGCAGCAAAAAGTCTACCAAAAACTGAGAAAGGGAGGAAAAAAATGGATAAACGGGGGAAAACAAGAGATGCACAGTCAGAGCTGGGGACACAGGACTGAGGAACCGAGACAGGAACAGGCAAACAGGGATACAAAGAAACAAGCCAAAATAGGATGAACTGACAAATGACAGAGAGAAAACACCTGGACTCATTATGCTTGGAACTAATTAACTGAGGAACAACAGGTGACAAAGAAAAAACTGTGGTAAACTAAACAAAGGCAGGAAGTAAAAACTGAAGCTTGACAAGAAAATCTACCAAAATAAATCAGAAACATTAGAACTTAAATGCTTACTATGACAATGTCTTTCACAGAATCTTATTTTAATAAAGTTTACAGCTCAGAGTGGCTCACAAAGTACCTTAGAATGTTTTTATGCTTTCAGAACAACAATGCTACATGTGTTAGATAAAAATGATAAAAGACCTTTTGACTTACTACATCTGATTGTTATTAAAATGTTCGACTTTGTTGTTATTTTTCAAAACACCTCATAAATCAAAGAAATCAACCTGAAAAGAGAAAGACAGAGAGCTGCCAGAGGAGCAGAGATGAGTTGAGAGATGATGAGGTGCTGACACAACATAGTGTCTATAGATAGACGAGCAGAAGATGGAACTCGAGTTCGAGAGCGAGCATCAGTAAAGATGGAAACCCTCAGAGGGTAAGAGACAGCCGGAGGCAGGGGGATGGTGGGATATGATGGGGAGGAATGCCAGAATGCCCAAGAGAGGCAAGAACTGCCAGCCAGCCAGAGACACAGCCCGTCTGGGGAAGGGAGACAGAGAGTGGGGGGTGAAAGGCTGGCCCCGGCAACACAAGGTCATGTGAAAAAGATCCCCCCTTTTCTTCACCCACCCACCTACTCATCCATCTGTCCATCCATCTATCCATCCATCTATCTATCCAATCATTCCTGTGTCCGCACATCACTCTGATCCCTTGAATGCTTTAGGTAGACAAAACATATGAAAATTGTTCATAGAAAAAAGCAAAAAGAAGAAATTGCGGGGGGAGAATGGGCTCGAGGAGACAGTGGAAGACAGTGGAAGTGTGTCTGGACCTAACAGGTCTTAAGGGAGCTTTTAGCCACAGAGTGCTAAGTGAAGCGTGCCGTGTGTTGAGGCCACTTTGGTCAACTGTCTTCATACTGAACAAAACCTCACATATACTCATGGGCACATGTGTGAATGTCTCTGCTCTTATGTTTTGTGGTCGCTCCCGGACAGGAAAATGTACAGTTTTGTTTATCAGATTCAGAGACTGGAAAGTTTCAAAACTCAGCAGCTACTGTCACTAAAATCACAGGCATATAAATTTTAGGAACAGGGACTTTGGAATTGGAGGGAATTGGAGTTCCTCATACAGTAAGGGTTTGGTTCCTCCTCAGATACACAAACCAACAGTTACTTTTTTACAAAGGAAGAGTAACAGCTGTTACATTAAAAATAAATATTTAAATATTAATCAATTTTTCATTACTGTTTAAAGCTGCATTTATACATTTTTAAGCAAACGCTTATTCAAATAAAATGTGATAGAGGGTTTAGTCGAAGTGGGAATTATGAGTTAAACTCTGTTGTCTTTATCACATTTTTTTGATTTTACGCAAATTTCTTTTATGACAAGAGTCCCAGCAGGTCAGTACACCTGCCTGCAATAAATAGCAGACAAATGAAGTGAGTGGCTACATGTAACTAGAAGAAAACTGAATATTTAGCACTTTTTATGATCAGCTTAGGAGAAAGAAAAAAAACTGGAAATGATTACTGAGACTTTGTCAAAAATGTTAGACGGTAATAATGAAGCTCCATATCCAATAGATGTGCAGGTGAGCAGCACATTAGCTTTTACTTGTACTTTCAGCCTTTAACTCCTCTGTTGCTCAAATTTGGTGAATATAATTCTGGTCGCTCTTGACTTGGCTCGATTTTCACAATACATCTGGATACAAATGATTTTTATGCTCCCAGACAAGTCAGGGGAAAGTGGCATGGAAATGTGCATTTGAAACAGGGCTCAAATAAATTTACCAAATCATATCCTAATGAATGTTTTTGTTGTTCCTAGTTTGCACTTTGTGGCTGCTTGAACACAGATTGGGGATTTTTATAGCGTTTTCAGTTTCACTGAATTTTTCTATAAAACTTTGTAAGTGCACTGGTTGGTTTAAGAGGCGATCACTTCTAATAGCTTGTAATTGAGTCAGTGCATTGTTGGGTTAAAACATTGTTTTTGTTTCCAGCTGGTTCCAAAATTTTCATCGAGACTGCACTTAAAAAAATGAGTTATATAATTCCTCATAAACATATAATCACAACATTTCATGAAACCTTTTTTTTTTTTTTTAAAGCTGGCGATATGAGTACCTGTTGCTGCAAATTAGGATAATCCACCCTCAAACACATTCTGCAAACCAGGGTTTCTCTCCTCCCTATCCCCACTTTATCCTTTATCCTCACTTCCTTCCCTCTCCCCCCTCCTTCCATCCCTCTCTCCTCCCCTCCGAACTCGGCTGAACAGTATGGTCTTTGACTGAGTCTTAATCTTCATTACATGGCATTAGTCCACTGGGGAGGCCTTGTCTCGTCTCCCCACAGCGCAGCCTGGCACTGTCCCGCAAGGGACGTCCCGCAACGGCACAGTGCAGACACCCTGCCAACGCCCCCCCACACACCCCTCCAACCTCCCCCACCCCCACCGGCTTCACCTTGGTCACCCCTTCGCTCAAATGAACTGTTAAATAAACGGCAGGCCTTAATCCACATGAAGGAGCGGGGGTGGAAGTGGTGGAGTAGGTGGCAGGGCCGGTCAGGAGAAACAATAGAGGCGGCCCCGGACCCCTCCATTTAAAACAACCATCAATCATACTCACCATGAGATTTCACTTTCTTTCTCTTTTTGACGTCGATTTTATCATTAATGACTAAATCTCAGGGAATCGGAGCGATGGTAATCTGAGGCATGTGACTCATATGAAGTCTGCGAGCATGGCCTAGTGTCTGATGATGCGTGCGTGTGTGTGTGTGTTTGTGTGTGTGTGTGTTCCCTCAAGAGGAATGTGACATACAGACCATTATAACTTGACTCAAGCCTCCTTTTTTTACTGTCTTTTAACTGTCTTAATTAACAGTCATCAAAAACACATCTGTGCACACACACTCATGCTCTCCTTCCGAGGCGGATGTTAATTTTCAAACAAACACAGAAACCAAGAAGCACACAGCTCCGTCAGTGTGTCACTCCTTCCGCTGAGCTTGCTAACAAGGACAGTTGACTCGCTGTGAATTAGATAATTAAAGAGGATGGCTAATTGAGTAAACAAGCATCAGGGCCATCACCCCTAATTAAGTGATTACAAGGAAGAGCACACTCAGCCAGCGCAGCGCTAATTAACACATACACAAACACACACACAGACATGTGTGAGGACATGGAGAATTATCTGATAGAGAAACAATGATTAGGCCGAGTAGGGGATCCCAGGAGAGGAAGGCAATGAGAGGGGATCACACACACACATAAACGCACACACACACACACAGCATCATCCCGAGAGAGGGGTTTTTCTGTGTCTTAGTACTAATTCATAGTGGTTAATCCTTTTATTCAGCTCACAACATTGAAACTGATGTGAACGGTGCAGTCAGAGAGAGTGACCTGCACTCTGCTGATACAAACCCTTGTAGACAATGCCTGTGGCCTGGGCACTGAGGGAGAGGGCGATCCAAGACAACAACACTGATGTGTTAGGCCAACGCTCAATTTATACACAATTACACCTCCTCTCTTTGTAAGTGGTGATTATTATCACAAGCAATAGATGTTAATGGAAAAAATCTATACCCAAATGTAATAATCCAATCAAAACTTTGTATATATTTACATATTTTGTTGTGCTTTCTACTGAAAAACCTATTTAGTTTTTTTCCACACTTCATGTGAACACACACAGGGAGTCGACCCCGGCTCTAATCTCGGCTGTGACATTTCAGATCGAGATGCTCATATGAGGATATTATCATAGAGAGCGTTTCCCTGGGGAGAATTATCCAGAACATTAACCAGAGTCAAAGAGATTATTTTGCCCCAATTCTCCTCAGGGAATATAATAGCAGTGTATATGACATGATTTATTTTAATATAAACTATATCTAGTCAAATATTTATTTGGATGTTAATGGATTTGCTCAGTGAGAGGAGATTCTGCCTATAAATGCAAAAAGGTAGGCCCTGCAGCTGAAACTGTACAAAGTACAAAATCACTTCCATGGGTCTAAAAAGCTAGTTTAATTTCACACAAAAACAGATTATTACATATTTTCATAACTTACTTCCAATCGGCTGTTTTTTCCTTAATGCACTAGGTCAGGTGTAGTATTTTTCCTGAGTGCACAGGATTTTCACAGCAGAGCCCAAAAGCAGATCAGCTTGGCTTAAAATCCACTTACAATGAAAAAAAAAAAACTGCATTAATTAAGAATCGCTCCGGGGATGAAGTCTAATTATTTTTGGAGCAGAAAAGATTTTCCACATTGGTCAGGATAACTGTGGTGTGGTGTTATCTGCTAACAACAAGGCCAGCCTTTCTTCTCCCCTGCTGGCACCATTGTAAGGCTGATTTAAGATCCCCAGCTAATGGGCATACCTGCCTGACAAACATGACTTCTTAGCAGGTGACTCCTGTCAAGTTTGTCTGAAATAACAGGTAAATGAATTAGCAATAAAATGGACTTAGGGGTAAGAGGCAGGGGTGCCCATTATTATCGCTCCTAATCACTAAAGAGATGCCATTCACTTGCCTTAAGAAGGCAGCATTTTTCACCGCTTGCTGGCCACCGGCCCCCTCAGAGCCACAACACATTTCTAATGGAAGGCTCTCTGCTTGAGCCCCAACCTCCCGAAAGCCCCCAACCATTTCTTTCTTTAGCTCTCTTTTCTCTCCTACACCCACACCCCACTCCCCTCGCTCCCCCCTTTCTCTCCTGTAAGATTATCAGTTTTGATTACCGCCGGCAACAGGCTCTTACCAGCGGTCGGAAGCGGCGTCTCACAGACCTGAAAGGCCCTCAGCAGGTTGTAAGAAGCTTTTGAAATTATGGGGCTGGGCTCAGAGGGAAAGTGCTCTGCGTGCTGCTTCGTGGCCATTTAATCAACTCCTGACTTTTGATAGTCAAATAATGGCTAATTACAGTAGCACCTGCCCACGGGGTTAAAGGGAGGAACAGATTTAATGAGAGAAAGAGTGGAAAAGGACAGAGAGAAAGAGACAAGAAAATGGAAGCGAGTGAGGAGTAAAGAAAGATGGAGAATGTGTATTATTATCTTTAGGTGCAATGAATCAGAAATCCCAGGGATGCTCTTATGTGCTTCCACCACTTTCTCACAATTAGGAGTTGTTTTTTTTAATACGGCTTATGATTGACAAGGGCGGAACAAAGGAAGAAGAAGGATAAGGTAAAGGAAAGTACAACTGACTTTGACTGATGGATTGTGTTTGTGTAAATTTAGAAAGACACATCTAATAAGAGATGCCCACCTGAGTTCTCACTTTCTTTTGTGAGAGCAGTGATCATTTTCTTGGCTCAGCTAATAAACATAATTTCTTGACAATATCTTGAAAGACAAATATTTTTAACCTTATTATTAAACTTGTGTAGTTCAGGTGACAAAATGTAAAAATGTATATTCAGAGAATCAGTTCATAAATGGGCAGAATTAATTTCTTATTACCTCACACACTTATTTAATTTGTTCATCCATGTCAGTCTCTTCTTCCTCCTTCCTCCTCAGGGAGGCGGTTAGAGAGACAATGAACGAAGAAGAATTGAGCTATTAAAAGGACAATTTGATAGTTCACACGCTGTGTGTGGTGTCCTGAAACAAGACGTGCTTGATAGAGCACAACCAAACACCTCTCTTAATACACACACACACACACTCTCTCTCTCTCTCTCACACACACACACACACACACACACAAGGCCCAGCTGGGGTGACAGATCAAAGCATATTAAAAATGACCCATGTGTCAGTGCATTGATCTCAGACCAGGTGGCACCCATACATGCAGGCTGAGCTGCTTGTTTGCTTTTTAAACATCCCCCTCTTCTTTCTCTTTCTCTCTTTCTCTCTGTCTTCCTCCTTTCTTGTGACCAGTGACAACTTAGTCCCGGCACTCTATTGTTCAGGCACAAAGGCTATGTAAAGACACGTCAGCGATTACAAAGCTGCAATGGCACAGCTCAATTACTCAAACGTTTCTGTGTACCGCGTTGGGATACAGGCGTCTGTAGGTGAATGTGTGTGTGTGTGTGTGCAAGAATAAGTCTGTGTACTCACAGCGAGTGTGTAGCCCCTGTGAGATATTAACAGGGTTGTGGCTGTGTCAGCAGCGCCGCACTGTGTTTCTAGTCTTTCATGTTCCATTTACTTGACCCCTGACCCTCAAACAAACAGCAGCTTTAATTCATGCCCTTTTATACACACCTCTGCACCATCTCACACACACACACAAGCACGTATCCACAAACATGCCAAAGCACACATCTTCACATACAACAAAGTAATCCATTTCTCTCTCTCTCTCTCTGAGCCTCTCCCTCTTTGTGCTATCACAAACCATATTTGCCCCATCCAATCAGTTTGATTAATAATACGCCAGACCACAGTCCTGCAATCAGATGACCAGAGCATTGTACCCCTCTCCACACGTAAACACACACACACACAAACACACGCGCACACATTAGCGCTTGTGGGGAAGTATTTCCCCATAGACATCTTCAGTCTGACAGCACCATAAACTGGCCATTTATCAAAGTGTCCCCCTAGTACACACACACGCACAAAGGCTCTCTCACACACATACACAGATATACACACACACCTTCTTACGCGTCTCTCTCTGTCTCGCTCTCACACATACACACACTAACACACTCACAGATAGACACGTTATAGAGGAATTGTGCCGTGGACTCAGTGTAGAAAACACCACAACTCTGTTTCTTCACAAATTTTTCCAACTTGACCATGAAGTTAAGTTGATTTACTTATTGATATTATCATTTATTAATTTTTACAGTAAAAGTGATCCCAACAACAAGTAGTGTCACAATTTCTTCTTAGCAGTTTTAAATTTCAAAAAGAAATTTAATCTTTTCTTGTTTTTGTTTCACAGTGCGCTTTATACATTTCCACATAAATTCTGCATATTATTTTTTAGCTCATCGTGATAAAGTCATATGAATCAAAAGATTTTTGTATCTTAGCTGTAAAATGGTTTAATATTAATGGGCATGATAGTGTGTATGTGGCAGGATGTATTTGTTTTTGTGTCCATGGGCCTGATGCCCTTTAATAGTAGCTGCATAATTCTGTGGCTTGAGTAATGCAGAACCCCTGCTGCTCTTCATGGCACATGGGTCAATAGTAATAATAATAGAGATATTCATAGACATGTAGGGGGGCTCGCACTCTGCCATATCAGCTGAAGATTTAAAAGCCCTGTTTTTTTTTTCTCCTTACACACAGTCTCTCTTCCTCTTTGTCTCCCTTCCTTTCTTTATTTTCTTCCATCTCTTTACTCTTTTCATCCCATCAATCTTTTGGTCTGGTCAGACAAAGTTAAGGCAGCAGGGGAAACAAAAAGCTCTCAAATGTCCTGGCCACAAAACCATTGTGACTAGTCCTTCTTTATTTTGACATCCTACTGATTTCCACACACATGCATATTCACTTTTTCCACAGATTGTAGCTCTTTTTTTTGCCATTGTGTCCTCTCTCGGTAGCGAAGCACATAAAGCACATATAGCATCAAATTTCCCCACAGTAAATAAATCTTTCTCCTCTTAGCTACAGCTGCTGTCCCAGTCAGCCGTACTAGCTGTGCAGGTGGGTTCGCAGCAGCTCATTGAAGCCTTTTTTATTGCTGGCCTATGTTCCAGAGGGCACTCTGTGTCAGTAATCAGGATATGGGGGTTATCCTGGCTGACCTATGTATTGAGCCTGCTAGTGCAGCCATTTCCAGTGCTAACACAAGTTAAAAGCACCGACTCTCACTGAGAGTAAAAGAGAGCCACTGGACTGCTGCCCGTAAACAACATGACAGGCCAAGGATGAACTGGCAACCTGCCTTACCTGGCATCAAGCCATTCAGCAAATGTCAGAAATTTTAGAGATGCACACTTGACATAATAACTGTGCAGAGTTTACAAAACTTGGCAAAGTTTTTTTGACATAAAAATGAGATTGAATGTTAGTTGAATGTTGAATGTTGAATGTTAGTTCACCCAAATAAAACTGAACTATCTACTACCAGATAGAAACTACTAGAAATAAGTGAGAAAATATTATTTTTTCCTTATTTAGCTAAACCGACCTTTTTAACATGACACTTATTGTATATATCAGTGTGTGACCCAACCCCTGACCCTGGTGCCACTGGTGCAGGGTTCTTCAAAATCTGTATTATCCAAGCAAAAAAGTCAAGACAGCTGCTGAGAGAGAGAACAAGATGGCAGCTGATTGTTTTCCAAAGGAATGAGCCTGGCCTGACCCTCTTGAGCCGAGCCATCTTTTGAATGGCTGACACTTTATTTGTTTTGTCCCTATAACAACAGAATCTCCCAAGCACCGCAGCGCCCGTTCACCCTGGTATTGTCACAAATAACTAGGCTCACTTTTCCTCTCCTTGTCTCTGTGGCGTGGAAAAAAAGCCCCAGGCTTTTTACACAATCACAGGAGGCAATGCTGAGGTATGTGTGCTGTGATAAGACAGAGCGATGGGAGACAGATATGGGAAGGGCAGCGGTGGTCACGCACTCACACACATAAAAACACACACACACACACACTGGCACCGCTTGTGCCCAGAGAGCAGGTCCAAATCCAACATTATGCTGAAATTATTAATGCTGAAAAAGATTAGTCAACCAGGATATTTACTATTAATGTTTGAATATATATTTGATCAAAGATAATGAGTGAGAGTGTGGAGACAAAGGGCTCATACACAACTTTCTCCTGTCACAATCTGTGTGTGCATGTGTGCATGTGTGAGTGTGTGTGTGCGTGTGTGTGAGTCCTGTGTGTGGACCCAGTGGCAATACTTGAATATCCAGCTGTGTGCAGGCGCCCCCTATTGCTTGATACCTTTTACTTTTCTATCTGCAGCAAGCAAACAAGAGAAAAGTTACACATGTGAACACACAGACACACACATGCACTCACATAAATGAATGTAGCAACAGTCATGTAAGCGTAGACACATGCAAGACCAGACATGGATCAAATCTGCCACAGAGGATCATCTTTATCAAGAAATGTCAGACTTAATAGTGAAACAAAGGTGCTTAGCTTGCGTGATCTCATAATAGCCCCACACATTACTTCCCTTTCCGGCAGTATGCACATACACACTCTACACACATTCACACACATAATTTTCACCCATCAATCCCAGCATGACCCCGTTTCAAATTCATTAACAAGGCTTCAAAACTTGCAGACACAGCAATCACCCCAAGCAAAATAAATTCCTGCGCCGGAGGAAAGAGAGAGCCTGTGTGTTTGTGTCTGTGCGTGTGTGTCTGTGAGTGTATGTGTGTGTGTGTGTATAAATTATAGCAGTGCTGCGTCGTCCACTGCAGAGTGGAGCGAGGAATCTGTTTGGACAACTGCTGAATGTTTTGGTTCCCCCACAGCGCCTTGGAAAGCCATGCAGCCGCTGTATCTTTTACAAATTAGCCCGCGTCGTCTACCAAGCACTTTCTCTTATCCCCGGCTCTAAGCCCTGTCTGCCCACCGCAGGACAACCCCGGTTCTGTTTAGGGTAGGTGGGGTTATGAGGAGAAGAGAGGAGTGGAGAAAAAAAGCAAGATAACAGGCATGATAGTGATGATGAACTGCATGTAAAATGCTGGTAATGACTCAGACTTTGAATTACAAATTTGGGTAAATAATGAATTATAATGAGTTCATGTTTCATTGCAATATATTATTGTTGTCACAGCAGAGGCTTTTATGAACTGATTATAATCTGACAAATAGTTTTAAAGCAAACTTCATATTAGTTATTAGCAGCTACTAATGTATGACACAATTACCAAAAAATTAAGAGGTTATAGCTTTTTGGCTTTTTTCTTGAAAACTAGTCAACTATGGAGGAAAATGAATTAAAAAGGCTTACACTGTACAGGACACATGACTATTAAAACAGAGCCTAAATGTGTCACTATAAAGGAAGCTACAGCATTGAGGCTTGACACAGTGTGTGAAGTTCTTTCCATCTGCAGTCAGTTGTAAATACCATCTGTGTCTGGTTAGCAGCACTGCTAAAGGCTACAGTAGGCCGAGGTGGGAGATATTTGATGGAGAAGGTCAAAGCTAGTCATGTGACGAGTGGAGCTGCTACACGGAGCGATGTTTTTACTACTGATTTATGATGTAAAAGCATTTGGGCTGGGGAAGCTATGGAAGAAAACCCATGTGTGAGTCAAATAGTCGATTTGATGATGATGTGTGCAGAGGAGGTAAGGATGTGTGCGCAGTGAGAGGCGTTACTGTCCGTCTGTCTGCTACTTCTTTAAAATCACGCACACGTGTTCTTGCCCAGCGACCGCTGCCAGTGGCCAAGCTCATTTTTTCAGGGGGAATAAGGAAATGATCCGGGATTTCAGACATGAATGTTCATCTTAAAGAGGTCCTTTTTTTGTCTGCATAACAAAAAAACAAACCCAGGTTTCTAAGGGAAAATGTGGCAGAGCACTGATTTGACGAAACAGCATAAATGTGGCTAACTTTCTCTTCTCCTGTGTCTTTCTGTAATGCGTGTCTCCTCTGCTCATGATGTAGCGTGTCATAGAGTATTAGGTGGTCCAGGGTTGAGGAGGAAATCCTCTAGGCTGAGTTGAGTCGCTGCTCAACAGTTTGGCCATTGTTCACCATCTCAGACACCAACACCCCTCTGAAAAAAAAAAAAAGCAAACCCAATAGGCAGCCGTTCTCTGAAACTCACAGGAGTAAAAAGGTGTGTGTGTTTGTGTGTCTGTGAGATATGGAGAGACATGAAAATATGACAGTTGAACCCGGGATGTTGCAGTAAGATTTTAAATGCTTCATGATGAATATGGAGCGTTTGCATTTCTTTACTTGTCTGCAAAGATATACATTTTGCCAACTTCATCTTGATGGAAGTTGTACACATTTGGATTATTAAGGACAAAGTTAATGTTTTGCAACTGATAGGAAGGCACAGTAATGTCCACTTATGGATAAGCTCTGTAGAGAGTGGTGCTCTCTCTAGTGGATTTACATGTTTTACTGCAAGCATGTTGAATAAAATATATTCAAGTATTTATATAGTAGTTTTTTTGTTTGTTTTTTTAACTTAGAGCTGATGATGTCATGTGTACTACTGTTGGGATTTATTGTTACAATTCAATTCTGTCTGTGTCTGAGATTTTTCAAAAGCCACAAAAACAACTAGACCGCTGTTTTTCTGATTGGTGTAGATATACATTGTTTTATATCCATGAATGCAATGGAAACAGGTTGGAGAGGAATATTTTTAGCTCTTAGACCATAAATCTATAAAGGTGTGCCCATGTTAGATACACAGACTATAACTGTCATCATTTTTAGATATATATATTTAAGAGGCAGCGGTAATACAGTCAGTTCAGTCCATCTCAGCCCACATGTGACCAACCTTCGCTCCTTATCAGTATGACATTTATTAAAATGTAAATGTCACATAGTTTGAAGAGGGGAGGAGGAGGAAGAGAGGAGGGGGACACATGATGTAAAATCCAATTATACAGCAGGACTTTCTCTTCTGCTAAGTGATAGTATCAGCAGCTTTCTTGCAAACACACAATCACTGCAAAGGTGTAAGTAAGCACTTTTTCATAAATTTAGATGATGGATCACAACAAAGTATGACAGTTCTCAGTTTAATCTATTCTTCTGTGGTGGTTGTGCTATTTGTCTGATGTCATATTTGGTTGGGAAGAAAATCTTCAAGTGACTCCCCCTTAAGGAATGTAATTACTGGATGAAATGTGCACAAATTCAAAATGTGGGATGGCTGACAGCTGTTAAATACCAACCTATGAACCAGCTCCTGTGGCAATCATTGTAGTCATAGATGAGCCCTCGTTAACTGACTCAAGCTTTTCTGTAATTATAACCAGCAGTTACATGAAAATAACATAAAACAGAGGGAGAATGCTGTCTGGTCTGTATTCTTCCACTTTATTTTAAAGGCTCCTGATGAGTAGTTGTCAGCCACCCTCTCTGCCAACACACAGGCCGTGTGCTGCCGGCTGTTAACATGGGCACTGAGTGCATGTTTGTGGTAAATGTGTCCTTAAAAACATATGCCAGTTTGTTAAGGTTATTAAATGCTGAGAAGTGATACAAACTGGGGTTTATCCTTATTTTTAAACACCAATAAAAATAATGCTTCTATGAACAAAGTAAAAGTAATAGTCTTTTCGTAACTGTTCCGCTGACCAGATCCACTCTTTCTCGTTACTAAATATGACAAAATACCCACTCTGATTTGTCAAAAAGAACAACATGAAGAAGAGTAAGCCATTGGCTGAGCAAAGAGGAAATATAACAGGCTTATTACTAAGTAAGATCATAATAGGAAGACCAGAAACTTGTTCATGGTCCTTAGTGGATCACTGGATGACCAGCCAACATGTAAGTGACCCTGCGTTTTCAGTCACTGCACACACACACACGCCATCACAACTAGGACTGATGCTTACTCAGTGTTTGCAGCACAAACATGCATACAGATGTACACATACACAGTTAGGCACCCGAGGGGGAATGTTCTCTCACGGTGGTGCGAGTAATTGAATCAAGCCAAAACCGAACGCTGCTTCGTTCCCCTGCCCGCCCTCGCCTCTGCCTTAAAAAGGTAAGCCTTGTGGCTGATGGGAAGCAGATGTGGACTGAGCCCTGCATGGTAAAGGTGCAGAGTCAGAGCCCCACATCCACCCCTGGCCAGGAATATATCTTCATTAAAGAGAATAAGGGTGTCCACTTACGTCTGCTACAGCACATCAAATCACACTCATCTGTGTGTGTGTGTGCATGTGTGTGCATGTGTGTCTGCGTGTTTGCATGTGTGTGTATGTGTGTGTGTGTGTGAGGACCCCTGGGATGTGACTGACACCTATTCCTATCACTAGACCCTGACAGCTCCACACGTCTGGCTCCAATATCCCCCCACTGTTTCTCCAGAAACACCATCCCATACAACCATCCATCGCGTAATGATACTTGTTAGCGTGTGTTTATGTGTGTGTGTGTGTGTGTGTGTGTGTGTGTGTGTGTGTGTGTGTGTGTGTCTCTGTCTGTGTATGTTACTGCCTCAACTTTAGCAGTAAGATCGAGTTGCTTAAACATGATTGGCAACCTCGGGCTTCACGGCAGAAACAGGAAGTTAAGAGTTGAACGCTGGGTGATTTATCTGTCTTCATTACTGAAATTGAAAGATAAAACTTGAACTGAACTTGTTAATTTTACTGAAACCATGGAAACAAATCGTTCACTTAGATATGACACATTTGCTCAAGCCCTAGAGGTACTTTTTCAAGAAAGGCTGCAAATATAATAGTTAATAACCCCAAAATAATGAATAAACAATTGTTCTGGCCCCTTTCAAAATATTCGCAGGCCATTTATTTTAAAAAATGACTTAAAAAAATTCCCCAACCACAGCCAATAAAACAATCACCTCTTTGCACCACAAACTTCAGTTCAGCTATGTCATCAGCGGCAGCACTTCTTCCTAATTATGCTTTTTTACCAGGCATCTTCTATTTTGAACCATTATACGATACATATGTAATTATGGTCTAAAATGCTATATGTTAGGCCTAAATCTGGCTTGTCTCTTCAAAACCTCGGGATTGCTTTCCAGGACCATACACCGCTGTAATTCTCTCCAGCTGTTGCATTAAACATATGGAGGAGGGGAGGCGTTGGGGATAGATGTCATTCAAAGGCAATAACACCAAGATAGAGATATTCAGTGTTTCTGTGCCCACACAAATAAAGTATGACTCTAATACTACTGATGAAATTGTTTTCAACATTTTGTTGCACAGTATAATGTACAGTGCAATGCTACCGTTATTTTTTAATGCCATAAAAGTCCAAAATACTGTGTTTCATCCAGTTACGTATCACTTAGAATTCTTTTCTGATCGACTGAAATTCATTCCTGCTCATTTTCTCTTTCAAATGGTGGCTATTACCTTTGTGTGGACATGAAACCTGGCATGATTTAACCTTCACAAAAAACCCCTCCGTCTCCTTTTCGCTCTCCGTCTAGCCAGGCTTTGTCTCTTCCCATCTACGCTCTTATTGGATCCAGCAGACACAACACAAACTCTAGGACTTTCCTTCTCTCTCCCCTCCCTCCACCCTAGACCACCCCCTCCCTCCACCTCTACCTCAGAGGATTTGGCAGTTGCCGTAAGCCAAAGGAGGAGAGGAGTGCAAAACACACACTGCAGCCTGTCAGTCTCATCAGTTTTTAGAAAGTAAGGGGGAGACGGCGATGTCGGGAGGAGAAAGGAAGGAAAAGAGGTATTTGTTTTCACTGCAGTGTTGTAAAGCCCCGGTCAGATCACAAAGGAATTCTCCCTCCTGTCACAGAGAAGACTTTTAATACGTATTTTACATGTTTTTATTTGAGTTGACAGTTCGTGTGTGTCATAGGTGAAGCTGTGAATCCTATTTAAAACAGTTCTGAATTACAATTTCATTTCAGTTATTCCTGGGTCTGACACTGAGTTCATGTTAACCATTTTTTTAATGGGAGGGGTTATTTTGCACCAACAGGTCAGTGGTGACTAATGTATTCATTAGTCCATTTGGGATTGACACAGAAGCTGCAGTAGTGGTTGTTTGGTGGGATTAAAATTTTACATGTATGTAACAGAAAAAGGCTTGCTAAAGAGCTTTTATCTATGGAACTTGCCTTTACACCACCTGTACAGTTGTGTCTCCGCTACTGATGCTTGTGGACAATTTTTGGTGCTTGAACAGAAAGAAAGCACCATCCCTTTTAATCCGGCCAGTAAAGCTCTCATTGGCTCGCTTCTTTAGCCAACTTTGGAAACAACCATCAATGAGCAAAACAGAAGATCTGTTTGAGCCCAGAAAAAAAAAATCTGGGAGGACTAAGTGGTTTATGGAACCAAGTTATTCAACTCAAAAGACTCACTAGAATTTCAAAAATGTTTAGTTAATAAATTTATATCAGTCTTGTTATTTTAAGTTCCTCAAAGAATGATCAAACTTTTTCACAGAACAGAACAGAGTGTCTTTCATTAGCGAAGAAGAGCACATGTGGACAGGGATACACAAAAATGACAGAAAGTGCAGGTGAAGCAACAGATGAGTAGTAGAGCTGCGGGACAAGCACGAGAGAGACATGGAGGGAAAATACAGACTGAGCCAAAAGAGAGAAAAAACAAGGAAGGAAGGAGACGAGGAGATGCAGAGGCAGCGCAAGAGGAGACGTCCCGGGAGAGAGGTGGGTAGGGTGAGTTAGCGAGTGAGTAGCCCAATGACAGACAGACTGAACCGGAGATGAGTGGGGAAATCCCCGCTGTGCACACATTCAATAAAATCACCCAGCTGCACTGTGTGTGTGTGCGTGTGAGTGTGTGAGTGTGTGCACAGTGTAATTGAGACAGTCAGAGGGGTGTATTCAGTTTATACAGTGTATTCTACCCCGAGGACTCCCTGTCTATATTATGTCATCCAAAAGCACTTATACAGACCTTCTGCTGGAACACACACACACACACACGCACACACACACTCACACTCAATCCTTCTCACACACTCACACACATAGGCTCTAATATATTCAGAGTCATATAGGCCTCCCACTTTGTCAGATGGCCGGGAGCAGTTCTGTCCATTTGGATGTGTTTTGGCTGGGGCTTCCTGCCTGATTTTGTCTTAATGTTGTTCCACACTGTATCTGATGGCCTTAACACACATGTGGTTTTTATGTCTCACACACACAAACATACACTTATCTTTGCATACACACCTACCCTCCCAGGATTGCACTGCAGATGTGCAAGGTCACTGGAATAATCTATAAGTGTAACTTAAGTGCATTCGTGATAACTTTTTATTGGACACCAAAACACATTTTCTTTCCTCATTGCTTTTTGTTGACGAATTTACGGTTGGATTTTTTTTTTTTTTTTTTTTTTTTGAGAAACATTAAATTATCAGTGCTAGAAGCACAATGTAAAAAAATATGGAGCTTGCAAGTAAAACGTCATTTATAGGTGTCTAAGGGACTTTTTGGTGCGGTTACAGCTTTGGGCTGTGGAACATTTTGGCATGGAGTCCCACTTGTATCAATGAAAACACACTGGCCCAAAAAAAAAAATTCCCATTCACAATCATAAGAAAATGAGCTGCATTTAATGAATACATAAATACATTTATGTGAGCCACACAGCACAAACACCCACATGACTTTTTTGTATAATCAGAATTTGATCACCGAGTCCAGAAAAAGTTTGGCCCTTTCCAGCGGACAAGAGTTCAGAAGAGCTCAGTGATTAAATTGTTGACTTGTATTTATGTGGGGAGCCAACAGGAATTCTTGGTAAGAGTAACCAGGACTCTGCTAATGCTGCATACTTTTTTGTTGCATGTGTCCAGTGAGCAGTTCACTCAGGAATGAATGAAGATCATCCTGGAACATATCATCCACTTTTCTAAATATCTCAATAGGTTCACCTCTGACGCCATATTTGCCATAAAAATGCCATATTTGTGTAACTGGAATGTGTGTTAATACATTTGTGATCGAATGAACCATTGATCCACCAAGTTCACCAAGCTTTTTATGTTGCACTGTTGTGAGACTGCAAATCTCATTGAAACTATATGTTATATAAGATTGTACATGAAACATGACATGCCTATAAAGCATCATCTGTGACTTTCAAGCACTAGTGACTTATAGCAGTCAAGAGCAGGTGGAGAAGTGAAGGACAGACTTGAAGTAATTTGAGTCAAACCTTACAGCTGAGGGAATTCATTAGTAGGGAAGATAGCAGACCTGAAGAGAGGAGCAGAAAGAGGAAAGATCCATGGCTTATTGTGTCAGCCTCCCACAGTGTAGCAAAGGACTAAATATGACACCTCTTCACCCTGACCCTGTCCTACAAGAGAAGAGTAAGAGGGAGAGAGAGAAATGGAGAAAGAGAGAGAATGCTTGGTAGTGACCCGCCCCGACCCTGCCAGCTCTTCCTGACCTCCCCTGTAGCCCCATGGCGCTTAATTCTCCCTAATTACATTCCTCACTGACAGAAAGTTGGCCCCTGACCACCCCCACAAAAGGCCCAGGTAGCAAAACTTACCACAGCACGGCTGGAGCACACGGAGGATCCATCCACTGTAGAGGTGAAGGGGGGTGGGGGGTTACCGGTGATGACAAATTAATTAATGTAAGTGGAGGAGAAAACACACACACAACCACGCTCATGCAAGCCCATGCTCGTGTTTTGGTGTGTGTAGCTACTGTGCATGTGGTCCAACCTACCTTGATTGGTGTGTCCAGTGAGCTCTGCAGCAAGTTGATATGACAGGCAGTGATGGATGGTGTTCAGTGTTGGACTCAGCAGTAAGTGGGGACGACAGGCCGAACCTGTTCCACGTTCACTTTTTGGACACTGCAGCGTGTGTGAATCTGTGTGAAAGCCCCAGGAAAACGAGATATCATGGTAACATTACTGAATACAAGAGGCGGCATCAATAAGCTCAATTTAAACTCTCTTTAAGTGGAGACTCAAACTGCCATGTGACATCGCAAGAGCTTGTTTAATTGCAAGGGTAAAGTTTGAAATAAGACATTTTGCTATGTGATGTAAAAGTTCTGCTCTCGAACTCGTTGTCCTGATTGGACAGTGCAGTTTCTGGCCAGTGTTCGGTTCAGGTGCGTGAGATAGGGTTACAGGAGTTCACCTGCATTTGTCTTTACAATGTAATTAATGGATTTTTGGGGCCTACAGTCTCAGAATGACAAACTCCTCTTGCTTGGAGAGCGAGACTCATGATAGAAAATCCATTTGCAAATCAATTCTTGAAAGTTAATACATTTTGTAGCCACCTCACAGCTAGTTGGATAAGAACTTGGATTCACATTAGCCCGTTTTTCTGTGTTTTTTAGGGGAGATTGCTGTTACCATCAAGCTGTAAACTGCTGATACATTTAACTGTAACATTATTATGCTGTTGCACATTGCACTCAAAGGGCCACACAAATTTATCTCAAGCTATTGACAAAAGATCAGATGTCACCCCTGAAAGAGTGGATTGTGACAGAATCCTTGTGCATCCCCCTGGTAATTATGGAGGCTCAACTCAATACAACAGTGTTGGCTGCATTTGATATTCCATAAACATAATGGTCTCATGTGACTATGTGTAGATAAATATCATGGACGTAGCCTGAGGGAGAGAAAAGGGGGGACGTTCCATTTTTTTTATATCACATAATACAGCTCTTGTGTTCCCACAGAATACAAGGGGGCCTTCTCTTGGCCCCCTCTGCTAAATCCCTTAGCTATCTTTCAAACAGTGATAGTTACGGAAATTAGCGGCGCAGAAATCCATAAGCGTCCATCATCGGGGGGCTTATTAGTGTCTTTGTGAGGTTATGAGGGGAGGACAGAAGGGCCAGAGCACCGCAGGGGCTCAGCTGAGACGCTACCTTCACAGAACACAACACACACTCACACACACATGGACAAGGACACATGCATTCAAACGGACACACACACAGTCATACACATTAAAGTTTAAGTAAGAACATTCATGCATGCATTCAGATGGAGCTTAAAAATATCTAACTTTTTACTGGGTATGTTGTTACTGTCACACCCTTGAGCCTAAAAGGCCAAGTCAGGCTTTTCTGCCACCGGGAGGCGTAGTAAATGTGCCAGGAAAGAGTCTGACTTTGCGTGCAGATGGAAGTCTGAGGTGCGTTTTTATAGGTATACCGTACATAAATGCATCGGTTTCCAGCTCACAGGGCCTGTAAACGACACACAGAGAAAACAGTGCTGAATTATCAGTATTATCAGCACTGTTGAAATGACGATGGACAGTTAAAAAGTCAAAAGTTTACTCGCCTTCACCCCCAAGAAAAGCTTCTGTCAGTGCAGTTGAATTAATAAAATCCTTGTTATAAGTGAGGATGTCATCTGGTCTTTTATTTTATTTTAATTTTTTTTTCATAACACAGCACACAGCATAGCTTAATTTAATAAATTTGGTTTTCATTAGTTCTGCTCATTAACATGTGTTTCTTTGGCGTTGTTATGATGATCTCATGTTATGAGAAACAATAAAAAAACTAAATTATGGGCTACGTGTACACAGCAAATTAAACCGGGAGGAAGAAACAGGCGCCATGAGACAAATAATGTTACTTACTTTTCAAAATCTGCAAACCGTTGCTTATCTTGAGGCGAAAGTGTACTCTGACGCACACACACTCAGAGATTCACAAGCCCAGCAGAATTTCCATGCTATGGAACTCCCAATATTCCCCCTTCATCTTGTTTCAGTTTACGCTGTGTGCATGTGTGTGTGTTTGGTTGTGTGTATGTGTGTGTTTGTTTGTTTGTTGGGATGGTGGGGGGATAATAAATGGCGGCAGACATGGACATCGATTTCGGTAATAACACGGAGAGCAGAGCAGAGGCAGTGGCAGACGTCAGCCCGAGGTCCATCCATCTATGAAACAGGACATGCCAGTAATAGGAAAACACCACACACCGTTATGGCCGGGGGCAACGCACACAGGCAACTTATCACGGCACTGAACTTTGATGCTTCGCCGCGCGCAGGGGAGAAAATATATATAATTCCATTATTTCTTCACAGATGATGAGACACAGGCTGTGTGTATGTGCATCGAGGTGTGTGTGTGTGTGTTTAGTGTGGGGGGATGTTGTGAACTAAAAGGAATCTTTCACACACACACACACAAACACACAGAAAGGAATATACTATTTCTGCTGACTTGGGAAATGCACTTGTTTATTTATTGAATTATTCTAATTCCTTTTTTTTTCCCAAGAAAGGTGTGCTCTCCGGGGGCATGGCCAATTGATTGGTATGAGTGTTTGAGCATCTGTGAGCCGAAGTATACCTTATACCTCTTTGTAATAGCACCTTAATGCACATGTCATGTTGCTAGATTGTGCATTTATTTTCAGGCTTGTTGAATAAATCAGAGCAGGCTCCCCCCATCCAAAGATGAGAACACAAAGCTTTGAACCCAGCGGGCGTATGGCTGGATAGCAAGCAGACCTTTTAGAAATGCAACTCAGAGCGTGTCTTAATGCTTCATAAAATAGAACTTGGTTGAACTTCAAACACAGAACTTTTAACATGTTGGAAGCTCCTGCATCCAAAACAATAGTGTTGCTACCAAGACCTGAAACTTTTACTGCTTTAACTTCATGATAGACGCCTCATTGTACTGTGCAGAGCTACTAATAACATCTTAAGCCTCAAACAAGCAGGCTATGGATTGTTTTTGCATGATGTTATATACACCACTGCCATATAATTGACCTTTGTGGCAGCCAGGTGATAACAAGAAAAAAAAACTAAATCCATAGCCAAATTAGCACTGGCCAAATGTTATAGCTCCCTGATGGCGTATTCTCACTTTATCTGCAACAGAAATAATCATGTACGCTAACTTATAGCCTGTAAGTAGCCTAATAAATCAATGAGTGCGTAGTTAAAGATACAAGTATTGTCTGCATACCAAGTCCAGTCCACAATTTTATTTAACCTGTAAAACAGTATTTTAATCCTGATTGCAATTTTGCTAACTCAACATGTTTGATAATAGCTACCACACACATATAGTTCAATGAAACTGATTTAAGATGTTGAATTTCCTCAGACCTGCACTCACCTGCATGTAACTATTGCTAAGGTAATAAAATGCAAACAATCACATTCTCACATTCATTATAAAACAAGAAGTTGGGTTACTCTTGGTTGGCAGCTTGTATTCTTTGTACTACTTAAAAAGGTTGTTAAAAGAGACTGTGCATTTGGCAAAGTTTGGCAGTGTGTTTGCCTCCGTTTCATGCCAAGAAGGAAAAATAGCATCATTACAATTCTTGTCTTTTCCCAGCTTTCAGCTGTCTGAATGTGAAACTACTTTTTAAAACATTTCGCTTTGTTGAAAAGAGTTGATTGTCATTGCTCTTGGATAAATTATTGGATGTTTCACTTGAAATAAATTTAAGTAGATTTTGCGGCTAAAAATGTGATGAATTTTATGCTCAACTGTTTTTTCACACCTTTTTTTCTACCATTGAATTATTAATGTGCAATGTGTGTAAACTGTCATCGACTCCCACACACAAATGCACATAAGGCAGGAAACATGAAAGATGGTTCATTTAATGTTATCCCTCCCCTTAAATTTTCCAGCAACACACACATGCATGCACGCACGCACACACACACACACACACACCTTCTGAGTAATGAAAAACAGATCAGTGCTAAAACAATCCCCGTTCTGTTGCAGCCTGTCACTCACTCTCATCCAGAAGAGTCTCCACCTCTCTTATTTCAGTCTCTCACCCCTGCTGTCTCAGTTTCTCCTCTCTGAGTCTCTTCCTCTGTTTTTCTCTCATGTCAGTGGCACTGCACTACTTAATGTCATTGTATGACATTAAGAAACAGTCGAATGGTTAAATAAACTGACTGTAATCACTTCCTACTTTATTAATCAAATCTCCTGCCCCTGTACATGCCTTTCTAAACCTATAAAAGGTGCAAAAGCTACAGACGAGATGTGTGTGTGCATGTCTGTCTACGTGTCCGTGTGTGCGTGTGTTTGACAGAGAGAGAGAAAGAGAGAGGATGATGGGTAGTGGGGAAAGGGGATCTGTGAATGGTGCGAAAAGTATTAAGTGCCAGTAATAATTGGAAGCGGGCCTAGAGAATCCAAATATAATCTTACAGTGGGAACACTTGTAATACATTGGATCTGGAGATGGGCCCAGAACACACACACACACACACACACATGCACAATCACACACTCACAGTGGTTTCTCCTGGACTGTTACAACAGGGGTAGATGTTATGCCAGACGCTGACAGTGCTTGCAGATGCGCCGGTCATTGCCCCCCATTAAATGTCCAAATCCCCCCATTAGCGTCCATTTGGCCAAAAGAAACATGGCTCATATTTTACCTGGCATACTTCAGAAATCTTCCGCTGCTTCATTTTCCATGTCCATCACCATATACCAAGCCAGTATGTGGAGAAAACTAGCAGCTCTAAAACAATTCTCCCGAGATTTCCTGTCTAATTTTAAACAAGAGTTTCATTGAGGTGGAAATTAGCAACACAAATTGTAGCTTTTATCTTTCAATATTGATTCATCAAGTAATCTTTCAGTCTTAAAAGTATCTAAAGCTTAAACTTAAACTATCTTAAAATTGTGTTTTTAATTTTCTTGCAATTAGCTAAATTGATTGATTAACTATTTAGCATTTCTGTATACAATTTATCTTCATGTGAGAAAGGGTGTGAAATGTTTATTTTGGACACACAGAAGAGTCTGTAAGTGCTTTTTACTGTTGTTTTGGTTCTGCACTCCAGCACATTTAATTTGACAGAAACATGTGTCTATGAGGTCAGAGTAGTGACTCTCAGCTTTAATTTGGGGTTAATTGCTTCCACATCAGATGAGCTGTTGAGCAACTGTAGCCCTTTTTTACATGTTGTTGTGCTTCTCTGTGTGACATAGTTAACCATTTTTAGTTAAGCAATAAAGAAAAGATGACCCATGATTATAAATGGAAAAGCAGGGGAGAAGAGAGGGTTCTTGGTGTCCCATGGGCGTCCCTAGCAGGTGTTAGCAGCGACTTGTCAATAACTGTTCAGAGGAAGCTGGTGGTTGGCCCAAGCATTCCAGCGGCTAGCCTGCCTCGGGTCCTTTGGCACGCGCTTCGTGGCCTGCCACAGAAATGCCAGCCTCTCTTTCTCTGTCTCACACACACATGCACAGCTGCTGGACCTCATACTCCACCAATATTGTATTTTTAGCTGTTGCTGTTTTGAAAACCCCATTTAGTGCCCATTTTTTGCCTGGTGGCAAGAGTTACAGGCTTATTTTAGGAGTGCTTGTATTTCCAGTCCTGGGAAGCAGGTACTGCCGTTGTTTTGTGGCTTTCGCTGCCATGGCGGCGAGGAAGAACCTCTTAAGCGAGGCAACTTTTTTTTTCTCTCTTTTCCATACGTTGCCAGTTTTTTCCCCTCTAGGAGTTTCAGAGAATTTCTCTCTAACAAAGCAGGTCTGTGGTTTGTGAGGTGTTCCTATTTTAATCTGTGCTCCTGCTAGGATTGGACTACAACGTTTTTTATTGAATTGTGGTACAATTATTTTCCATAATTCACTGTGGAAGCCTACAGTCAATGAATGACACGTTTAAACAGAGATGCTTGAGAATTCTTCTGTGCGGTGTGCGTCCGTTTTCATGCTTATGTATATAAGCGAGCGCATATGCATATATAGCAGGATGCTGCTGGTTTCCCTTGGCCTGCTCTTTGTCACCGTAATTCCCCCAAATGAGGAGGTGGAATGAGTCTCCATCCTTTACTGCTCCCATTTACAGACCCCATATCAGATGCCTCACTCACTGCACACCAGCCACAAGCACTTCATTTTTAAGACCGGCCCACAGAGCACAGACCCATCCAGCCTCGATCCAGCTGCCATTTGGGTGTGCAGTTCCCCCTCTGTCCATAGACTGCAATAGAAGTGAGCCCCTTCTTGTTGGAGCAGTAAATGTTTATTGAATTTCCCTTTTTTTCCAGGCAAAAGAGGGAGTGTAGCATAACAATAGAAAAAGGTTTACGTTTAGTCTCCCCACCTGCTTTGCTGCTCCAAATTAGCCCTGACGCTAGTCTTTTCTCAAGAATGTGGAATTCCTCCTCCTCCTCTGCATGAACCCGTTTCCCGTTTTTGCAAGTGCTACACTAAATCTTCTCAAACACCTGCCGTTTATTTTTCTCCCATGTTGTTTTCTGTGCTCTTCTCTTCTCCGCGCTTTTCTTCTCTCCACCTCTGAACTCGGCCGATTATTTTCCCTGCATCTCCCATGACACCTTGTTCCTCTTTGGAGAATCTTGTCGGTGCTTGTATGTTTATCTGAGCGACGGCGGCTTTCAATAAACCTGGCCCCTAGACACCGCGCACACGCATTCACACCCACACACACGTACGCACACCCACTTCTTCCTACAGACACACAGGCCTTGGTAATTAATCTAACATAAACACACAGCCTCACACATACTCATGTGCTAGGCAGAGGTACCCTGTAGGAAAATAATCACGCCAGAGAATGCGAGTTTTAAGCAACGTAAGATCCTGCCACCGTGTACTTTGGATGGGAACACGTATTGAAGCGATCTGGAGGACAAACACTGGTGTCTGTTCTATAGACAGACAAGGCTGCAAGCTGATAGCAGCCACCACATATCTTGTTACCTCACATGTTCTGCAATTGCATGAGTTAGATTCCTAAACTGGTGGGAAGAAAGGTTAAAGGTCACTGGACAAATAGAACAATAAAGGACATGAAGAGTTTATCAGATGTGGAAAATGTTTTTTTAGTTTAAATTATGGTTATCACGTGTTGCACAAATGGTTAGTGTTAAAGGAAGGGCAGGTCATACAGGTGACTTGAGAGGTGCAGAGGCGTCTGGTGGGAGTAGATTAGACATCACATGCACATGCACACACACACACACACACTACCTGAACAGAGAACAAGCCGCATCTGTGAACTGTGAACGAGGAGTAGCAGGAGGGGAAGAGGGGCAGAGACAGACAGAGAGACAGAAAGTTGAGCCGGTGGACCACACAGATAAAAGAGTGCGCTCTGTTCTTTCTCCTCCTGAAGGAACCTAAAGGAGGAAACTCCACCTCTGGGATTAAGGCTTGTGTTTCCCCAATTTACTGCCATGGCTGCCCCAGATAATATATTTCTGTTGTGCTTGTCTTGTGTCATTGCTTCTTTTCTTTTCTTTTCATCAGCAAGATCATCATAAAGAAACCACCTAGAAACAAAATATGCTTATGTGCATTTATAATGTAGAGCATATTCATTACTTCCTACTATGTGAGTCACCTGTTGAGTATAAAAGTAGACTGAACTGTTAATATCTGCAAATAGCTTCTTGTGCTCAGAAAAAAAAAATATTTATTTTTCCTACTTTTTTTATATCGCTTCATTAGATTTTCCTGACCCTGTGTCTGCAATATTTCAAAAACTCAGACTGATCCTTTTTTTCAGAAGAAATTCCTCATTTAACCAAATAAATGACATTAATTTCAGTAATTTATCTGAAATAGTAAAAAAAAAAATCCATCTTGCAATAAGTAATCGAGGAAAGCAGCCAAAACAGTTATGTGTAGTAATTATTTAACGTACTCTAGAACTTGTTTGGTGCATATTGTTTGTGTTTTAACTTAACAGATAAACTGCACTGTGTGGTGCTGTGTGGGATATGAGGGCATGCTCTGGCCCATTTGGTGGTGGAATTATCGAATTTGCTGTGCACTGCCCCTGAACCGGCCTACCCAACCACAAGAAAGACCTAGAGGAGGAGACGAAAGGTCTACACAAACATGATCGCATACACACACACACATGCACACGCACACACATACACACAGAGCCTCCCCCAGTAAAGGGGATGCTCTGCATATTCCCCCTAATTGCTTGTTTCAAGCAGAGGCTGATTGTGGAAAATTATACCCTTTGCATTTTCTTCTGTGCTCCCCCTCCTCCATTTTTTTCCCTTTTCTTTGTGTCTGCACATATGCATACAGTACATGTCAAGGGACCAAATGTACAGTATGTGTGCATGTGGATGTGTGTGCATGCTTGCACAGTTAAAGTACACCATTAATGTCCCTTTGCTCTTAATGGTCTCGGTGTGCATATGTGAGTGTGTCTGTCTATTCTGTGCTTATGTGTGTGTGTGAGAGGTTACAATGTTTTTGCAGTAAGAGATATAACTGTGCTAAAATAGTTAGATTAGCTGAAGAAAAGAAATCAGAATAACCTGCAACTATTTTAAGAGAGGAGCAATGGTCTGAGTCTTTCACCGGTTCTGGCCTCTCATGTGAATCTTCGCTGTTTTTCCCGGAGTGACATCATTATTGAATAATTATTATATTTGGGCTTTGGATTGGTGGTTGGACCAAAACAAGCTATATGAAGATGTCACCTTGGGGACAAAGAAAGGGTTGTCCCCCGCAACATGAAGCTAATAAAAAAAAAAATCCAGAGGAAAAAAAAACCTTAATGTCTCCAAATAAATTTGTAGATTTTGAGTGTTATTCCCTTTTCTCCCCTTAAGTTTTACCTGACAAATCAAAACAAGCGATCACCTGAGAATCTCCTGCACCTTTCCTCGCTCCTTCTCTTGACCCTCCCTCTTTTAGCAACTCTTCCAACCTCTCCGTCTCCAAATGTGTGGCTTCCTTACAGTGAGTGCTGCCAACCCCACTCGTACAGTATGCATTTCGCCCAGCACTGGCCAAGACCAACGTATAGGTCTGGGAAATCCACTTAGTGTGTGTGTTTATGTGTTTGTGCGAGGCTGTGAACCAGGTGCCTCTCGCCACAAGGTGGGCTTTGCAGGAGAGGTTGTGGTGGTCCCACTACTGTAACTACATAAGTGAGGAAATGAATTAAGTGGACTTGGGAGAAAAGGTGTGTGTAGACAGTGTATGTGTCGAGGTGGCAGCTATATTGAAATCAAAAACACACACACAAGCACAAACAAAGATGGAAGTACAGAAAATATATCAATGCTTCATGATTCTCACAAATAGCACCACTGGAGTGACAATTGTAGAATCAACACATTTGTTTGAACCAACGAATGGATCACCTAAATATGTACACATACACACATATACACACAAGCACACGCGCACACATATGCACACAATCTGGTCTGAGGGGCCTCGTCTTCTTCTAACAAGGCCTCTCTTACAGTATATGCAGCCTGGCCTGTCTGGTGCATTTAAGGGGCAAAGTAAATCTGTCATTTTAGCCCCTGAACATTCAGTCACTCACACACACACACACATGCTCACACTCACTCAGAGCCTTACAGCTGGAAGGAATTAAGCTGTCTCTCTCTCTCTCTCTCTCCCTACACCAGGGATGATAACCTCCACAGCTCGCCCTCCGTGATTGGAGAACCATTTATTTTAGCCATTAACAACATATCTGTTGGCCCCAAGGCTAATAGTTGAAAAGACAGAGAACCTTTAGTGTTTAGGTGAAAGGCAAGACCTGTCTGCTGTCTGGGAGTTTAGCTACTGTATCCTTCAACTGAATGCTCAGTATATGGTGTGTGTGTATGTGTGTGTTTAGCAGCTAAATGTATTATATGTATCCAATTAATACAAACATGCTTCAGGCAACTTTAAACACTCTCCTCTTCATCAGGCTTTTTTCCTTAGTTTTGTTGTCCATCTAAACTTTTGGCTGTCTGGATTATGATGTCACTGATGTGAGTGTGCTCGAATGTGTGTGTGTGTGTGTGTGTATGGACTCTCGGTGCCCCTCTGAAAACATGTCAGCTTAATCCGTGCTGGCGTCTCGGCAGTTCCACAGATCCCCAGGTCTCAGTAACAAACTGTCCAACTATGATGGCTGGTTATCATGCACTGAGCCTCTCATATTAGTCTTTATTTGATACAGAGAGGCTTTGTGTTCACATGAACTTAAACAGCAACATACATGTACCTGAATGCAGCATCCAAAGTGCACAAGGGGAACTAAAGTGCACAAGCTTTAGAAAATAGGAATGATGACATGTAGTGTGGATGTAATCTATATTGTATGATAAACATAACAGCTGGATTACAGTTGAGTTTAATTAATGTGACAGTGGTTAGACAAAACACAGCACTGTACACAGTTTACAGATACTAGCTTAATATAGAAAATTCCCATCTAGCCCTGCTGACTAATGTGTGATATTTTGTTAGCAATTATGTTAGCAGTAATGGATTCTTTAACATAATAAAAATATTCCACAAAATGTCATTAGGTGAAAACAAAGAAGGTTTAAGAAAAAAAAATGAAAGGGGAACAACTGAGAAAGAATATGGTGTGGAGACATGAAAAAAAGAAGGGAAACCCAAAAAGTTAACAACAACAACAAAAAAAACAATACTCATAATAAACAGTGAGTTTTTGTTTGTGTGCATTTACGAGTCATTTGGTGAGAAATGAAATATTCTTATACTCTGTTTGTCTGTGACATGCAGGCACTGTGACTGTGAGACAAACACAGACAAACATTAAGATATTATAATCAACAAAATACAAGAAATACAAGAAAAAAAGCTTTTGTTACTTATGCATTGACAGGCTGTCTTCCATTTCAGCCAAGACAAAAGCATGCCCCGTTGGCACTCACACACACATGCACTCACTCACTTCCACACACACTCACAGAGCCCTTGGATAGTGTCAAACAGGCCAAGCATGGCTGCAGAATGAGGTGTAGATTATAGAGCACAGTGTGACAACCAAATTGTCACTTCCTGCATAATGCTGCTTCAGGCTCTTACCTCCTGCCTTCTACTTCACACAGGGCTCTCTCTTTCTTTTTCTCTCCCTCTTTCTTTCTCTGCACTTATGTCTTCTCAGGCTGTAGATGCAGACATTTGCATCTTTTACCCTCACAACAAGATAAATTCAATTGTTATATCTGAAACCTAGTACAAAAATATGACTGAAACATCAGGTGGCAACTTGTTGAATTAGTCGCATTGATGCTGATAATAGTGACAAATCAGCCCTTTTAAAACACTGCATATGCCACTGAGAATTACTTTTCAAAGTTTTTTTAAGTTTGACAGTCAAACAACATTAGCACCAAAAAACAACCGCTGACTAGAGACGCAGAGTAATAATAAGAACTTATCGCTATACTTATTCACAGTGGCGTCTCAAAGTATATAATGGTGTGTTTCGTGAACCATGAAAATGTGGGACAAAACCACACTTGCTGCATCAAGTAAAATGTTTGTGACATTCAGAAAAGTTTGCATTGTCCTTAATATGGTGTAAACAACACGTTTTAGAGAGCAACAACTGACTTGAAAGTGCATTAAAAGGCATATATATATATGTCTTATTGCATTTTAAGTGGTGTGACTTTATTATAGCCTAAAAACTACAATTGTGCTCTAGTACAATATTGATTAAAACTAGTTTTAAATTAGTCTCTATATTGTGAGAAGCAGCAATCCCACACTCGATTTGAACATTTTTCAGTTGAAGTCCAGAGATCTTCTCTATGCACTGAGTTGTTGGCAGATCTTTCATTCATGTGATGCTTAAGGCCACAAATTTGCATGGATGCATTTTTTTTTTTTTCCTTTTGCAGGAAAAAATACCTTGCAATCAAAAAATATAAAATTATGTTTCACCTGCTGTAAGAGATACAGCCCTGCTCCTTTGTGTCCCCACTTCATCATCTCTCATTGTGTACCTGGCTGAGGGTAAAACACAGCAGGTTTGCCCACTCTGTAATCAGCTTGTCAAAAAAAAATAAAACCCCTGTAGGTAGCTGTAAAGGAACTGTTTTTTGTGTCTGTAGGAATGAGCTCATAACTGTTTCCCAAATTTAGTTTTCAAAAGAGGACTGACATCAGGCCTGAAGTGAGGAAGTTTTTTTCCAAAAAGGGCAATTGGAGCAAAGTTTTGTGAGCAACTGTAATGTCTTGATCATCTGTCCTTCGAGTTTTGATGTGATGTCATTCTCTTGTTGTAACCTAATAGCATGCCTTCAGCACAGATCGCCAGCATTACAGACTGGATGATAATATCTATAAATACACTCAGCAGCAGCGGCACTAGCCAGGCCCTGTCTGTCTATCTCTACCCATCTCACCATTTAGGAATGTATGACCTTAAATAGTCATATAGGAAGACGTTTTAGCACGCACCATTTTAGTCCAAAATTGAGTTTAGTGTTCAAATAAATAGATTTTGTCCAGAATATTGGCAATTCTTATAATGTGTTTTGCTTTTAAATCACGTGTTTTCTGTTTCTGTAATTTCATTCAGTCATAACTTGGTAACTGATCGCGCGCGTCTTAATTTGTGGAGGAGCCTTCTTTCTTGAGCCTGAGGGTTCATTGTTTTTTCAATACCCATTCATATCATTCTAGTTCCTATATATTCCCTCTGGTGTCGGTTTCTTTCCTGCTCTTCCATGCGAATTTTCTCCATTGTTCTCTCCATTAATCAGAATCTGTGTGTGTGTGTATGTGTGTGTATGTGTATGTGTGTGTGGCAGGTGCTCTCCTTTGGGATCTCTGTTGGCCAGAATAGAACAAGGATATGAATATAGGATATGTGTACTGTGGTGCACCTGCAGACGACTGTGAAAAAGACCACACATACACACACACAAGCATGCACACACACAAAAAAGACAGAGGAAGGAAATGTGAAATTCCATCACACATTATCTCTGGATTTCGTGGCTTTGACAATTGGTCAAAAACACAGTGAGAGCAAGTTACTAAGGCGTCTGTGTGGCTGTAAAGTCCCTGAAACTTGATCACTTCTTTTTTTTTAGTTTCTGAGTACAGAGATAAAAGAGATAATAATTAAGTTGTTAATTTTGCAATTTAGTTCTTGAAATGTTCACAGCTGCAAGTGACCTGTGGGTCTCTGTTAGTGAAGGCTCAGGCACGGCTCTATCAGTACTAAAATGACTGATCAACTGATCAAATAGACGATAAACAGGAACTTGATTAGAAATGAAAATTTTATGTTTGATTAATAATTGTAGCTAAAATGCCAACATGATTTTATCCACACAAATCAAATTTCATTCAGTTTTGGACTGTTTTAATCTTGCAGTGTAAGGACATACCTCGGGCTCTGGAAACCTGTGAAATTTTGTAAACAAACAATAGTTTAATAAAATCAAAGAAATTAATGGATTAATCAGGAAGGAAAGTAATTGTTCTTTGCATCCCCGTTGGTTTCATTCCATGTTGAGCAGCATCAGCGATGTCCCTGGAGTACTGTAGTCTACTGCTGCACCACTGTATGCTATCACAAGTGTTTAGACAGTGGGGCAATAAATAGACTGCTCCAGCTCACACACACACAAACACACACCTTGGTCCGTTGTCCTCCTCTCGAGGGAGCTGTGGTCTCTTTTCTCTCCTGCTGCCTGCTGCAGTGACTGTGGGGTCGCGGGGTCTCCCAGATAAGACCGCAGGGGTTTTGTAAAGGGAAGCTTGACTTTCAGAGCACAGGAAGGAGGGATGAATAACCAGGAGGAGAGGAGGAGAGTAGGGAGTGAGGTCGAATGAAACTCCAAACCACCTGCGCATCTGATAAGGCAGCACACATTAAGGTGAGCGTAAAGGAGAAGGTTAGCAGGGAAATGTCAATAAGCGCCCAGAGAGAAGAGAGTTAGGAGCTGGAAGGAGAGAAAGTGAGAGAGGAATGCAGACAGGAAAGAGAGAAAAAGCTGAATCCATCAGAGAAAGATCATGCAAGCAAAATATGAGAGGCCGAGGGGAACAAAGAGAACGGATGAATGAATTATCAATGAAAGAAAGACTACGGCCGCAGACTTGAATAGGTGATCTTTGACACAACACAATGCTGCTTTGAAATGGAGAAGTTCACAATCATCGGAAAAACACCAAAAAGATTTACACCCACCATGCTTTCCAATAGCCCCCTAACTGAAATGTGTTGTAGTTTCTGCTCATTGACATATTGAGCGGTTATGACAAAGGAAGTGTGGGGGACCTCAGGTAGCTCTGTGTGGAACCATTGATTTTCACTGTCCACATAAGGCCATTGATGGATAGGGCAGCACTGGAGTCATTAGATACAATCTCAACCAGCATCTGAATACGCACACACACACATACACATACACACCCAGAAAAGAAAGAGCATGAGGAAACACATATCTGCCAAGTTTCAAAATGCGGCACTTAAATCCATAAAACAATTGCTCGCGTACAACAATGAATCACTATAAACACAACTGTAATCATATTATTTTTTAAAAGTGTGCTGTGAATGTTGGATGTAGAGTAGGACTCTAACAAACCATTTGGCTTAAAGATGTCCTCTGACAACTACCACTCTCTTCAGTCTGGCTTGACCCTTGCGCCCTGTTGTCATAAGCTCAGTATTTATGGAGGTGGACGTGAACTCAAGGCCAAGGTGGAGGGCTTATTTTACAGATCTTGCCATAAAACGGTCAGCTTGAAAATATGAGAGACTTGGCAGGGGGACATGACTACCTTTGGGATCCTGTTGCAAATTGGCCTGCTTTAACTGGGGATGGACAGGGCGTTCTTCGAAGAAAGACACACAGACACAATGACACATAGACACAAAGTCTCGCTGACAGAGACATGATTTCTGCAGCAGTATGTTGGTGTTGAAAGCAGTAAGCCAACATATGACACCCCATTTCCCTTCTTTCGTCTCCTCTTTTAAATTTTTCCAAAAATGAATGAATAAATGTAATTGTGATCTTTTTGAATACTGTATTTGTTCTTAACTTAGATGCAAAAACTAAATAATGGAAATGATCAGGTTTGTTTTAATTTACTGATGGTACTTATGGTTCTAGTTGCAAGTTTTGCATAAATTCCTGTGATCAGTGTTTCTTAGAAAAAGGAAGAAAAAGGGTCAAAAAGGTCTTAGAAACAAAACCAAAACCTTTTTGAATAAAAACTTTTTGGCTTTAATTTTGTTTTTTAAATACAATATAATTTGTGGCTGTGTTGTAATTTGTTACTCTTTCAAAATAGACTCGACTGTGCAACTACAACAATGCATTGTGACATTTACATTATATTTATCTCATGATGAATGCCCACAGATTTACTTTGTGTGTATGGACTGCTCAGGTCTACTTGAATCAAGTTAAACTACCATGTTGAGCCATCAGACATGGTTTTC
>JAPZDY010000002.1:11267792-11285794 GCA_029783645.1 Ctenochaetus hawaiiensis
CGGGACTGAATGATCAGCGGCAGCTGCACAGAGGGGGTGTGTGTGTCCGTGAGTGTGTGTGTGTGATGAGCTGTAAAGAAAAGGATGTAGTCTGACATGCTTGAAGCAGTAACAGAGCAATATGTTGTGTCACCCTCTAGTAATTCTCCTCCGTCTCCTCACTGTGTGTCTGTGTGTCTGTGCGTGTGTGTGTGTGTGTGTGTGACTGATGACACCACTAATGGTGTGTCTAAACACTGGCAGCCCAGTTATCTCTTATCTGACAGAGAGGAGAGGGCTTGTGTCAACAGCTGCTCCTCCTCCTCATTTATCTCTCGCAGACCTTTCCTCCTGTCTTCCTTCATCTCGTGTTTCTCTCTGGCAAATTAAAAGCTCACACAGTTTTTGCTTATCATCATGTACAAAAGCTTAATTTATGATTTAAAATAATTATTAGCAATTAATAATTCTATCATTTATTGATATTTTTAATTAATGCACTTTTCTTTAAAATGTTAGGAAATTGTAAAAATAAAAAGCAATTACTTGCCTGATGTTGAAAGGGGTGTCTTCAAATAGCTTACTTTGCTTGACAAAATCATGTACAAAATTTATCAATACTAATAATAATTTCACACACCACATTATCTAATAACCAAAATTCTTCTGCTGTTTTTTCATTCCTTCATCATGATACTCATCTATTCCCATAACAGCTGTCCGATAGTTTCCAATAGTTTTGAGAACATGAGTAAAAAGAGGGCCCTCAAGTCTCCCTGTGCAGCTCCACTTTGGGCCCCATCTCCACCTAGGCCTCAATCACCTTAATGCGCCTGTTTAGCCATTAGCTTCACTGAGGGGGGCCCATATCCATCCATCCCTCCGTATATCCCGTCATACATTAAAGGGCAGATTGATAGCCATCAGCCAGGCCTCAGCCACTGACACACTCTTAATATTGTGTTTAACACAAACCAGATGGCTGCAGGGTTTCTCTGCAACACACACACACACACACACACACACACACACGATATTCTCAAACACTGATACCACCAGCTCATTCTAACATTCGCTGCTCTCTCTCAGAAGATGAGATGAGCGTTCTTAATTAATAAACATCTGGACATGTGGGCCTCTCAGTGGAGGTGGTCAAACTAGATCTGGTACCTGCACACTGGGGCCCTCCAGGGTCAGAGCAGGGGTGAAAGCTTAAGGTGGGGGGTGTGGCAGGGTGGTGCGGTGAGTCTGTCTGCATTGCATCCTGAAAAAAATTAAGACTAGTAAAGAAAAGTAAAATGTGATGGCATTTTTCTGACCATGAGCTGGTAGCTGCCAGCGCTGAAGCTAGCGCTGCGCCCGGCTCAGGCCAGGAGGTGTGAGCCATGATCTCAATACTTGTATTGTGTTCACACTTGAACGGGGGCCAAAAATCCTGTGAAATATCAGAGCGGAGAGAGGGAGAGAGAAGTGTGGAAATGAAACAATGGTTTACACAACAGTGAAATAGGTCTTTTCCTCTACTTCTCGCCAGCAGGCCTAAGACTCAGTGAGTACGCTTTATTGGCCCTCCTGTCCTGGCTATTTTCAGCCCCCGGTGGGGCATTAGAGGGGAGGGCCATGCAGGGACATGCATGTGTGCAGACAGACGTAGAGGCTGGTGTTGAACTGTGACACACTCAGATCTGCAGGCCTATGTTCAGCAGCCACACACAGAGCGCAGACAAGAACACACACATTAAATTATCCTTTTGTAGAAATGAGAATATCCAGATATTCTTCTAATCCTGTTCAACATGTAAGACGTCTCACAGCATCACGTTTGCCTCTGCGGCTACAGCTAATCCTTGTGGGCAGAGCCCCTTTCCTTACAAGAGGCAGACTGAGAACTCACGTTTTAGTCTTAATCTTTTTACCAAAAGAGATGAGAGGGGAGGACTGTCAAGATAAAGCATGAAAAATGACTAAATAAGTGTGTTTCTAGCAACAATAGTGATGCACAACATCGGTAGTCAACGAGACTGTGTAGTTTTTGGAAATCAGCTTTATCTAAGAAAGTCTCTCATGTCTATGTTAATTGATACCATTGCCCTGAATGTGACACTGTGGTTTTCTCTGGACATTGCAAAAAGTTGTTTTTTATTACATGCAAGAACTAGATATTTATGTAAATTTTGTTTATAGTGGACCTGGAAACCTGGTATTAGAGCGTGAGCCCCTGTGCTTTAAAGTCCACCAAAAATGGCATTTTGAAAGTATATAACTTCAATGCTGTGATGTAATTCCGGCATAAACGGAACATACAGGTAGGACGAAACATTAGGAACTTCACTTGTTAACTTATTTTGAAAAAGATATTTTCTGCTGCTCATGATTAATATAGAAGCAAACAAATTAAAACACGGCTCCTCAGACTTCGTCAGTAAACAACACTAAAGATGGCATAATTGCCAACCACATTTCAGTAGTTTCCTTAGGTTTTAGCAGATCTTTTAATCTAAAAATAGGTCTTGATGAAATGTTTGAGCCTAAATTAATTTATATATGTTGGAAATTCAGGCTGAGGAGTAAAAGCCTCAACACTAACTACAGGTGAGGATGAGGAGAGAGTAAAAACTGGAGTCTGGTTGTTACAATAAATGAAGAGCTCTGCTCAGATGGTTCCAATAAGTCCCAGGCCTGCAGCCACACAGGGGTCCTGCCACATGCTGTCCTGGCCAGCTGCTGGAAAATGCTCTCGTTTGGAGGAGGGGGACACAAATTGACTACACTGTGCATTTTTTGAGACGCAAGCTAGCTCTCAAATTCAAACCTCCTGCATGAACTCAGGTGGAGTGTTGATGTCGGAAGAGAAAAAGAAAGAAAGACCACGAGACAAAAAGAGAAGTGTGTGAGTGTCTGTCATTCACCTGCTGAGTCTCTCAAGTTTGAATGTTGCATAGCTTGCAGAGTTTAGATTTCATCCTGTCTCAGCTCTCCGCTGTCCTGCCAGACGATTGATCTCATAACTCACAAGGACACTGCAAGTTTCTGCAAATGAAATTTTCGTAAAGTAAAGAATAATTTTAAGAGGATGGCTGGAGACAGACGTGACATCCTCTGTTTTGTTTCAGTCTCCTTCTCTGTGATTCAAGGAATGAGGGAGAAATGCTGGGATAAAAGTTGAGGTCAGCATTGATTTGATACTGAACAGGAGTCGACATGCAGAGGGAAAAACTCTCTTTCAGTTCATGTAGGATATCTTTGTTGTCTGGTTTGGATCACTTAAAAATATGATTGTTGAAGAATAGTTTTTGTCACTGTGTTTCTATGACTCTCCTTCTCTGCTTCCCTCTCCCCCCATCATTCCCCATTGTATCACAAAAACAAATGTTGTTGAAGGAAGTATTCCTTTATTAAGGTGTTAATAAATAATTGATAGTGTTACAAGCTCTGCAAATTTGTACAGAGCACCACTTCCCTATTTGTGTTAGCACAGTTCCAGGAATTGTCCCATTTTGTGTTTCACTTCCGATGTCAGTCGATAGAGTGGAGGTCAAGTTGTGTCCGTGTTGAATGCGAGCTTCCTTGCCCCATTATTTCCCATTATTCTTGGCATGGATGCATTAAGCTTGATTGATTTAGTTGCTTTGATTTAGTTTAGTAAATCTTTGTTCTCTATCCCCACTATTAAAGATATAATTGTTTATATATTGTGTGCTCGATGTGGAGATCCAAATGTTATCCCACTCATTTTGATGTTTCATTAAGTAAATATTTAATATTTTTAAAGTTTTACGGGATGGGTTGTTGAAATGTGTAGATTCTTGGTCTGGGGCACATTTTCAAGGGCTGCTGTTTTTTCTAGAGAATTCAAATACACAAGTACAAACTCCATAAGTGTGTGCTTCCATGACATATGAAACACAAACATGTTCACATATAAGTACATTTAATTTTGCTCCAGAAAACAACCAAAGCACTATATTCCTCCCAAAAGTGAAGGAACTGAGATGAAATTGTTTCACATTTAATGTCTTTTTAATACACACAAACACATACGCACACACACACGCACAAGGCAGACAGGAAGCTGTTGATTGCATTATTTTGTTGCAACATAATTTTAAGGACTAATGACAACAGAAAATTTTGTAAAATTATTTGTCATGATCACATACAAATCCTACAAATATTGGCTGTATATATGTGTAGTAATTAATGCTACTTTTGCTCATGTGTCTGTGTGTGTGTGTCTGTATGTGGACTCTTCTTGAGACAAGCCCAGCAGCAACATCAAACATTAGCCCCTGCAGCCAATAATCAACCGCTTTGCTCACTGGGCGATCCTTCCAACCAATAAACACATTCTTTACTCGCTCTGCTCCCCTCTCAGTTAATGTTTAACCAGTTTACTCACTTTGTTCTCCTCTTCAGCCTGTTAACAATTATGTCGCTCATTTTAAAATGTGATAAATGTTCCTCATTGATCGTATGATTTCTTTGGCAGAGGTCAGTATGAGAGAATGTTTCTCAGTCTGGCACTCAGTGTGTGTGTGCTCCTGTTTGTCACACACACACAAGTCTCGCTGTGAGCCTTCAAACACCACAGACAGAGTGTGTGACCCTGATGTGCTGTTCATATATTTCCCCATTTGCACTGCACCTGCCTCGCTATAATGAGCCAATATATCTGCACACTAATTGCCCTAAATACATATCATAAAGCCGGCCTGTAAAAGGCTGTCCAACAGTAAAACAGACACGGCATGATGGTAACCTCTGTGTGCGCACACACATAAACACACATGTTACACTTGTACACAGAGCACATCACACATACATAAAAACACACATGCACACAGGTAAAAAGTTGCTCACATAAGCACATACACCTGCACGCAGACACAACACATATAAGATGTCATACACAAGCATGAGCACACCCCCATACACACACAGTCTTACACACACTCATCCAGCCCTTTAACAAGGGGCCGTAAATAACACAAAGCCATTTCATTAACGAGGTCCAGTCTGAAAACTCACTGCCTCTCTTCTTTAAAGCACGCACACTTCCTGTTTAAAGTTACCCCAACCTGGCAACCCAGCAAATGGCAACCTGCTCATTCAGGTGAGCTGCAGGGGTGCCGGAGGTGGCCATGGTGGGGTGATGCTAAAAATAACACAGCATGGATGCAGACATGTAATCACTGGCTGCACACATTAAAAGCTTCTGTCCAGTTATAATTGTCACTTTTTAGAAATATAAGCAGCTCAATTTGAAAATGGCTTTAAGTCAAAGCAGAATTGATGTTTGGCCTCCTGCTGCAGAGATCAGCAAATAAAACTTCTAAAAATATGAAAATCCAAAATTTTGTCAATGACCCATTAAATTAACCTTATAATAAGTTAAAATGTATTGAAATGTGTTAATGTGATATTCCATACTATTTAGTATAATTATATATCTAATTAAACATAGATTTATGATTTATTATATTTCTAAACTAAACGCCTTTTCATTAGCTGGTATTTATTATATTATCAGAGACCATAAAAACTATAATCAGAAATAAAGTTTTATGTTTTATCTGTCATCCAATCTTTTACTGTGCATATAATAAAGAGAAATGTAATAATTCTGGAATAAAATTAATATAATTTTAAAATTTATCCTTGTATTCCCCACCTGGGAACTACTGTCTACTATAAAATCTCTTAATAAAAACAATAAAAACAAAAGACGTCGGTTGATAACATTGTGGGGCTGTGTGGGATCTTGGGATTGATTTTTTCTTAGGAAATCAGCTGACATTGCAGATAAAAATCTGTCTGACTAACTCAGGAAAAAGTGTTCAAGAACATTTTTTTTTTATTTTATTCACTTTAAAAAAAAATATTCATGTTACTTATAAGCACTTTTGTCCACTTCCTTCCTCACTCTCTGTCTGGTGTTTGACTTTGAAGCAAGTGACAAGAAACAAAATGAAAAGCAGTTACTTTAAAAAAATTCTGTATTCCTCTGAGGCTGACCATTGATGGACATAACAAATAAAAATGAACAGTTCAAATATATATAAAAAATAGCATATACCTCTTGTAATGAAAGTTATAGGTTTAAATGTTGCATTTTTCAGTTTAAAGAATAAAGCTAAGTGACAAAATGAGGTTTGACTTTTCAGTGATTTGTGTGTGTGGGAGATAAAAACTGGAGCTTTTCACATGCTGTTTTCAGATTAGCACACACACACTCACCACAAATGATAGCTGTGTGATGCTGACTGTAGAGACGCTGATTTAAGAGAAGCAAGTCGGATCATTAGTGAGACGGGCCACATTCTGACACTCACAATGCATGAAGAAACTTACACACACACACACACTACAACCCAGATGGCTTTTACAAGGCCCCAGGCCCTCCCTGGCCTGCCTGCCTGGTTTTTAATTATGTCGATGGCTGCCCGGCCCAGATAAAATGGGTCACATTTAACACGCCTTCACTCACCTTCACACACACCACACATACATTTTTACACTGCAAGCACACACTCCAACACCTTGCATACATTGTGGTACAACTCATGCTCACACTGGGTGCAGTGATATTCCATCGTGCCTTTGACGGAGACAAACTGTAAATATGTGATATTCAACAAAAGGGCAAAAAGTGTGTATTTGTGTGTCTGTGTCTGTGTGCATATGTGTCTATGTGTGTGTGGATTTACAGCCTGTTTCCTCTTTAGCTGTCATTAGACTGCCAGACATGGCTACACAGGTGTACTATTACCAGCATCAGTAATTGGCCTTATACACACTTGCATACACACAGACACATCTATGCATGTATGCACACACACACACACACACACACACACACAGAAATACACTCTATTTTAAAGGCTCAATCTATATTCACAGTATGGTTCCTCCTTTGGCTCTGCTATGGATTCTCTCTATTTGGACTGAACATATTTCACTGAAAGTATGTTCAGTCTTTAATTTGAATCCAGGGGTGTGTAAGTGACAGCTAAATCTGTAATTTAAGGATTTCTATGGTTTGATTTAAATTATTGAACATGTGCAATAATGAGAGCCACATTGGCTGCATGATTTGATTGGCAAAGACGGTTGAAGCACATCTTCTTACATTTAAACTGAAGAACAAATTTGAATAATATTTGAATGTAATTTGAATTTAGCTGGACAAACAAATTCCTGGCTGCAACATTTGACAGTTACTGTTTTTGTTTTTTTCTTGGGATGCAGTGTGCAGATGGCTTGGTGTGTTTTTGTGTTTGTACTGTACAGTCATGAAAACTAAGCAAAGAGGAGATGTTGTGGCAGTGATATAACAAGATAAAAGACAATTTATAGTGTTAAGAGACAAACTCTCATACCAGGATGTGCTGCATTAACTTCAAGTCATTCTGCTGGGACTGGTGTTTATTTGAATCTTTAAACCGGGTGAGAAAATTTGGATAAGAAAATGAATGAGTCCACAAATGAGGTCAGTGTCACCATTGGAGCAGCACCCAAATGGCAAATTTTCATGGATTGATAAATGTTACACTCAGATGGAAATATGAATTTGTATTAACTGAAATTAACTGAAGCTTTCCCAAGCAAACTTCCAACTCACCTCTGCTCAGGTGTGTGGTTTCTCCCAAATCAGTATTACATTTTTGACACAGCAAAGTGTTTGTAGTCTATTCAATAGGCTAAAATAAGCTTTTGACATTTAAATGATTTATTAAAGTAATCTTAAAGCCTGTATACCTTCAAAAAACACATGCTTGATAAATAAAATTTGTAAATGTATAAAATATTTGTTTTGTTCACATACACAAAAACTCTTCTCCCAGGTTTAGATCAAGTCAAGCCATTTTACTTTCATTCAGCAGATTTAAACAAGGCTCTTTAATTTACAAAGATCCAAAAAGATCGGACACTTACTGACAGCAGTAAGAAATACACTTTCTTTTATCAGAGCAACACCTCAGGCAGAACTGGGCTCAATGGTATGCGTCCATCTGCCACAACAGGTTGTGTTGAGAAAAAAACAGAGACAATGAGAAAAAGAAATGTGTAGAAAAAGCAATAATATCTATAAAAACTATGATAGTAATAAAAACATTTACTAGATATAACGATAGAATATCTATGTTATAGCATATAACAGTATATGTGCATAATACTAAAAGTAGAAGAAGGAGAATATTATAAAAAGAAATATAAATAGGACCAAAGTGGTATGGATCCATGATCCTGACCAAATCCATGGCAACCTAAAAGAAGAGATGTCACAGTAACTTCTGGGAAGATGGCAAGTTAGTTCACAAACCTGCAAGAAGAATTTTGAGTTAAACACAACATTCAGTTTACATGCATCTCTTCTTCTTAATCTCACTTGCATCTTATTGTGTTTAAAGATCTTTATTTAATCACACAAAATAAAGTTACTAACATATTAAATTACATTAAAAAAGACGATTGAGTAAAAGCAGTGCTACAGTGCAAACAGCCACAGTGCATAAGTCCAGTGTGTTCCTCAGAAGACACAGAGGTCATCCTCCTACGGAGGTCAGCAAGTATCTGTTTGCCCCCCAACATCCTCTTCACACAGAGTCCACTGAAGTTAGAAAAAGATAAATAGACCCTTTCCTCACTTTTTCTGTCTGTCTTTATTCTCTGTCTTTTTCCTTCCTGCTCTCGGAGAAGGTTTATTGACAGGACCCCTTGTGTGTCTGTCCACCTCTCACCTTCACACACACACGCACACACACACAAATATGAACAGACACACACTCATTTAGACTGTTGAGTGATGTGGCAGGGTAGGGTCGTCTCTGCAGGCCTCCATCCATCACACACACACACACACACACAAGAGCTCATGTGAATGTGCACCAACACATCGGAGGCTGTGGGGATCTGCACTCTGTCAGACGCTTTATTAGTCTGCCTGTGTGTGTGTGTGTGTGTATGTGTGTGTATATGCATGTTAAGGGGCCTCCCAACTGGAAACAGATCCTTCTGCAGAAAGGATACAAACTCACACACACACACTTCTTTATTTCTTGTTAGTCATCCTGCACCTTAATTTGCAACACCTCTAACAACCAGCTCCGCAGCCCACTTCACAGTCACTCAATCTGTCACTGTCACTGCTCTGTGTTCATGACTGGCCCTCTCTTTAGCGTATAGAGTGTGTGTGTGTATGTGTGTATGTCTGTGTGTGTGAGAGAATGTGTACGTGTATATGTAATCCTTACCCTGTTTCACATGTTTTATTTTATTTTTTTGTTTTGTTTTTTGGAAGTTTCATTTCCACTCCAGCTCCTTTATCTGGAGAGATTTCATTCCAGGCTGCCCCCTAGCTGCTTTAAGAAGAAGTACAAGCAATCTTGCATTCTCTTTTCTTTCACTCCATGTATCCTTGTTCTTGTCTTTCTCTAAATGTCCACAAGTTAGAGAAAGGCAAGATTCATAATGAAAGGCAATCTGTCCCCTGCTCTTTGCTCTTTCTCCTTGAGACAATCTTTTTTTTTCATTTCTCAGTCACTTCCCCAGGATATGAGCAGGGGAACCAGGGGAGAATCAGCCTTCTCTCTGTATGTTCAAAGTACTTTCCTGTTTTCCACTGGTGGAAAAATATTCAATTTAGAGAAATCCTTCAGTTTAATTTTGTTGAAAATGAGTCTGTTCCTCTGTGTGTCTCTGTGTAACTATCACATGTCTCCCTGAATCCATAAAAGAAAAGTTAGGTAGATTTTTATTAAGATGAATGGCCATGGCTTTTTGCCCCTGACTTGTATGAGGCGAAGCAGTATCACTGATTGCCACTGATTGATGATATCTCAATCCACTGAGGCATGTGATATACCTTTTTCTATGTTCCAACATGGAAAACATCCCTGGACGAGACGGAGTGAAGTTGCAACACAGAGCTTTGAAATGATGAAAAACAGAATGAAAACAACTGCTCTCTATTACAGGCACAAAGACATGCAAACTAGGGTGTGTTCACACGTTGAAACCCTGGGGAGTGCAACAAAGCACAAAGATCACACTTCATAAAAATATTCCCTTCGAGACACACAATAACCTAGCAGTTATGTTTCACATGCTTGTATGTGAGTCTGCTTCTATCTCCATCTCACATCAAAATCACAATCAGCACTGCGCTCCGAGCTGCCATTTCCATTTTCTGCCCTCCGTCAAACAGAAAATAATATGTACCTTGTCACCAACGTCTAACCGTACAAGCAACTTTCCTCTTCTAATTCAGCCCTGCACGCCACACACATCCGTCAGATATAACTGGCGGAGGAGAGGGCATGCCGAGACATCCATTAAAGGTTCCTAGCTGTCAAAGGTTCCCCTTTGTGTTGTGAGGAGCTATATAAGTGTTGTGCTCTTATCAGAGCTTCCTGTGGAGTTTGCTCTGCATCCTGTCCACTCAGAGCTGCTTCTCTTTGACTGAAGTCTCATTGTGTCTGTGTCCACATGCATGTGTAGGTACATGTGTATGTGCTGTAATGTGAGACATTTTACGATGCTGTTTAAACAGAAACTATAGGTCGAGCTCTGAAATGGACTGTTTAGGATTTTTTTTTAAAGTTTTTTTAAAGCAGTGAGAGAAAGGAACAAAAGTTTGAATAAACATAAAAAGATGACTGTTTTTCTTCTTACTGGCCTTATTGGACAATTCTCTCCAAGTAATATTTCTTTTGTCTAATTTTCACAGGTTTTGCCATCATTTTTAACTGTTAATATACATTTCATTCACAGAAATCTAGCAAAATTATTATGTTGAAGTGTGACAAGGCAAGAAATGTCAGTAATCCAATGAGCGGGTTGTAAACAAGCAAACAGTTTAGCCATATTTTCTAAACCACTTATTAAACTGAGTCTGGAAGACAGTCCCTCTCGCTTGAGGCAACTGTGCGCGCTCACAGCTACAGCAAGTGCTTTGGGTCAAAGTTGAACCAGGAAATCGATTTCTAAACCGTGATGGATGTTTACAAATGGCAGTGCGGGTAATAAATTTACTATTGGCCTTCATTTTCTGTGCTAAATGAGCTTTGCTAACCTGTGGCTTTGTTAAAAACCTGATGATTGACTGACTGCTGGTGCATATTGTCCTGTCAAACTTCTTCTTAACCATTTTTCAGCATTCCCAGATCATAGCAGTTAACATGTTGAATACACTTTAGTTTTTATGGATAGAATGATAGATGACATGAGGAAGGAAAGGGTATAAACTATGAATGTAGGAAAATAAAGAATGAAAGAATAAAACTCTATCTGATGATAATAAAAAGGCATTTTTGATGCCTTCAATGTCACAATTTTTGATTCTGGCCTCTGAATTTGAAGGTGGAGAATTTTTTTAGGGACAAATTTAGAGTGGGTTGGCTTTGTTTAGCCGAGATCCTTCTGCACATGGAGGTGATGATTTCCACCCAGGACCCCTCGACACACACACACTCCCCCAACCCCCCCATGATGTAGGGAAGAATGAAAAAGAAAAGTAAATAAACAAACAATCAGCTGCAGGCTTGTTCTGGCTCTCCTTCTCTGTTGCACCTCATTTGAAGCCTTATAAATCAGGCTTCCACCCGGAGACAGGGTGTTAGCAGGCCTCCCCAATAACACACACACACACACTCACACACGTACACACGCACATACAAAAATGCACAAGACTCACAGGTCTGCTGCTCATTAAGCCCTAATCAGACCCTTTTCTCCATGTGTTCATAAAACATGTACGATACCTGTCGCAGCTCCCCGGCAGCACCGTGACAAGTGCACTCTGACTCCACAGCCTGCAGAAAAGATATTGGGTGGAGTAGTAGGTGTGTAGGAGGGGGTATGCCTGGTTAGTTTTCAGTGACTGTTTTCACACATAAAATAAAGGCCTGGACTCGATCAAGCAGAGTGTTTAAGTTGTAAACTGGAAGCAGAAGAGGCAGTAGCTGTAGATGTAAGAGGAGCGTGTGACTAACGGATAAGATTCAGATTTTATTTATAAGATCCTTCAGCGGACATTATCACTTTGTTGTGGCTGAAAATACATAACAGGAACTGATATGCATTAACAGTCTTTTTCCCACTCTCACAATCAGCACGTACATTTACATAAGCACTAGCCACAGTTTTTATTTCGGGCTTGTGGAACAGGGTTTTTTAAACATATCGAGTTAGTGCATTGGCTAAAAATAATCGAAACCTAACAGGCATTGTTATTCTACAGCAGGCACATTTAGTGATTAGGGTAAACTCACACCTTGGCTCAAAAGTAACACACCATTTCTGTTACCCCAAGCTGTTAACTCAACCATGCTCACATGCGTTCGCCCGAAACAGACAACGTATCTGTACAAACAAGCACACAGCAGTTCTTCTACACCTCCAACCAGACCCTTTACATATTTACTCACCAAACTTGGCACCTGCACCCCCACCCATGAACATACACCTTCTGCACGCGCTCACCCAGACAACAAGAACATGAGCATTCACACTTTACAAGCTGGAAAAAGGAAAAAAAAAAAAAAAAACACATGATCATGCCGTGAGGAAAGCAGCCAGTTAGGGAGGTTCACGAACTTTGCACATCTAAAAACGTCAGATGGCTTGTTGGTTCTTCTCCATCACACCTCGATTTCCTTCAGCAGACATTTGACTGTGATTAGGAGTGTAGAGAGTCAAGCTGGAGGTCAGCGCTGAACTCAGGCCAGGCTGATTGGGAGTTGTAATTAGAGGAGTTGCTCTGTTTCAGGCCAGTTCTCCCCAGAGGATTCACACAGGCTCAGTATCACATGCAGCACTGGGGCGAAATCGGAGCTTCAACCCCAACTTGGTGGTTGAGAGGGTGAGCTTAGGGGTTTCAGCTGAATCCCCAGCACCACCAAACTCCACCACATACACACACAAACACATACATATGTAGTTAAAGGATCCAAAGTAGAAGGCAACATCTCTGGCATTTAAAATGTATTCGTCCCTTTGTGATCTCTGCTGTTTCATATATGTTCTTGTGGCAAATATAAAGACTTTTTTATTCCTTATCATTTCAAATATGTCATATTATATCATTTCATTAAGAGGGAGGCTAAGTTTTTATATAAATTCATACAGCTTGGTCACCCCTTCCTGGTTTTCCCCCTCACTATTTTGCTCCACAATATGCCCCTCTTCTCTCCTCCTCCACATGCTTCTCTTCTACCTCCTTCACCTCCACCTTCATCCTCCTTCATTCTCTGTGAAAGCGGGTAACTTGAAACCTGCTCTCTTGGGTCTCTGGGGGGGCGTAGGGGTTACAAAGGGTGATCAATATGTGCCAGAGAAAGTCTTTAGATAAGTGAAAGAAGCCACAGTTTTCCACTCCCTCCTCCTTTCCTCCTCTAGTTGTCGGGATTGACGGGGTTCGGTGGCTCTAACACCCACTAACATGTTGCCTCTGTGTGTCTTTATGTTGACTGACATCAACCTCCTGGCACAGCATTCTTACACTCTGATGTGCACCTTAAAAATGTTGCATTTTAAACTATCCAGAACAAGTTTGGAAAATGTAATTTAAAGAAATATCTTGAGTGAGCTGATAGATGCTTGTTTGATGTTATTTTTGTCTTTTAACTAATATCAATGCTGTTTCTTGTCTCCAACAGGTGGTGGACGACATGGGCAATGTCAAGTTTGCGCTGGACACAGGCCCAGATGCCACCAGCAACAGCTGGCTCAAATACATCCGCTGTGCCCCGTCATTTGATGAGCAGAACCTCGCCGCCTGTCACCTCACCGGAGACCAGGTGAGTGACATGACAGACATGTCCTGGTTGGGTTTGTGGTCCGCACATGAGAGAAACAGCACTGCAGTGTCAGCACGAGGCAGAGACAAGAGGGAGTGCGGTCACAATACTCTTTGAATCTGTGCGGCATGTTTATGTGTGTGTGTGTGTTTACTGTTGAAGTAGCAAAAATGTGTGTGTTGGTAATGACCAAGGAATGGCTCTATTGTGTGTCTGTGGCTGGGCCGGTTGCCAGTGCTGTTAGGAAATGACCAAGAGGCTGAAGAATAGCCTGACACTCCTGAATCCCATAATAACCATTATCCAAAGCACAGTCCTCTTCTGTGGAGGCAGCAGTTTCTTCCCCTTTTCCTTCTTCCCACATCTCTCCCTCTCTCCCTCTAAAGAAACCTGGGGAAGGCATCGGATACCTTTGGAAAGATGCCGGGCCATTGCCCATAAAAACCCCAACTGCTTAACTAGGCCCTAACCCCCAACCCCATGCGATGTGTGTGCCACAACTTACTGCTGCTGTGTAGTGGCATATTTCTCTGTTTCTGTTTATGTTGCTGAGGCTGTTTTTTTTTCCTTTTAAGTTCTGCTTTGCTGACCTTGTCCCAGTTTCTTTAAATGAAATAGCAGTAGTGTTACTGTCATTTGTTCTTGACACAAATTTTGCTTTCAGTTCAGTTTGGACTATAATGACAACTCTCTGTTGGGCCTTTTTAACCAGTGTGAAATGGTTCCTGTTTGAGTTCCCACACCTGATTTTGAGCCACATGGAGAATTTTGGCCAAAACTAAATTTCATTCAGAACCCAAAATGCTGGAACCCAAAAAAAGTAGGTTTTCTTTGGGAACCTACTCAGCGTTTCTAATTCTCCAAGTTTTTCTGCATTATGCAACTCCCTCTGATGATGACATATCTTTTCAATTGTTTTTCTAGATAGCACCAAGGTTCCTGGCAGGAACCAGTACAAGTACCAGAGTTTATTTGACATCCAGTCATGAACTCAGATAGAATAAATGCGGAATTTGCACCAAAAAAGGGAGCAATGACAATGAAAAATTTTCACCTCAAAACAAACACAAAGCAACAAACCAAGAAAACCTGATGGGGGTATGACAGTAACCAAATGCATCCATGCGACTCGCCCTTGTGTCTCCACATTCCTGTCACTCTGCTCTTATTTGTTTCCTAATCCCTGCCTACATGGCTCTTTCCCCTCCTGTCTCGGTCTCTGGCCGCCTGTTCCTCACTGTCTTTGTCCCCTTTCTCTGTCCTCATGTCTTGATCTGCCACCTGTCACTCTGTCACACCGAGGGGACGGGCTAGTGTGTCCATTTAAGCTTCAGACATTAAGCCTGACCGATAGAGAGAAAGGGGGCTTGGACCAAGTAAGAGAGGGAAACACACAGGGGCCTCCGAGATTGACAAGCACCAATTGGCCTGCAACACCAACCCGACTAATCCTTTTAAGATTTTCACATCAGTGCCCCCTGCCACTGCCACACAATGTCAAAGAAAGAATCAGGGCACTGGCAAAAAATTGTGGAGAATTATGGGAGCCAGGAAAGGCCACGTGCACAATTGTTTTTTGATGTGTTTTGTGGTTGTTTGTACTTAGTGAACAGCTTTGCTTTTGTTTGCCAGACCAGTTGCTTGGTGTAGTGGCTCACAGGTATGAGCCTATCATTTATTTACAAACACCACAGACACACACACACAAACACACACTCACACACATATATACAGCCACTCAGCGCTAACATGTATAATTTAACAGACTCTTCAGTGATTTTTCTTTTCTTTTGCACAATGCATGAGTTTATGGAAATATGTGCACACGGGGCAAATTCAAAATACGGGCAGTAACCTTTTAAAAAGCAAGTGGATAATTTATTTGTTTATTTGTTTGTCATTAATGATGTAAGATGAACAAATGTGGGCATGACCATGCATTATTTAGATATTTATGGTCCTATAATTTTTGTTTGTTGGTTTGTTCTTCTCTATTTTTGCATATATGTCAGATGCATAAAATAAATGTGTTCTGGACAGAGTTTCTTTAGACGCGCTGCTGGGTTTTTAGTTTTTACAAATAGAGAAATATGTGTGTCTGTGTCAGGAAGATGTATCAGTGCTTTGTGTATGCATTTGCAGACAGCTATGCTTTTGTTTTTTCTCAATCAGTTCTCTCTTTCTCACACACACAAAGACACACACACAGACACACAGGTACATCAACACATGCTTAACTTTCCTTACTTAATCCTGCTTGCAATTTCATCCTAATGCCATATTTAGTCACCTAAAATTATGTCCTATCAAAACAAGGTAAATCAACAGTTTCCCTTGTGTGTGTGAGTGTGTCTAGGAGAGAGTGCTATAATTGTACGTGTGTGTGTGTATTTTCCTGTGTGTCTGCCCCCAATGAAATGGTTCCCATTCATTTTGAATTCCAACAATGACCCACAACTGGTGTGTAAGCAAGCCCATTGAGTGTTTCTGAGGCCAAGTTGCATCTAATGAAGGAAATGGCTGAGAGAGTGCAGCGTGTGAGTGTGTGTGTGGTGTGCTTTTTTTTAAGGGGGGGTCAACGGGTTTTGAAGAGCAGATGAACCTTGTCCACCTCCATGTCAGTCCTTCATCTTTTGAGTTTTGTAGTTGAGGCCTTTCTAAAGTGGTCTGATCTACCCCTCTACCCTGCAATGGATCCATCAATAAATAGACACTGGTGTGTGTGTGTGTGTGTGTGTGTGTGTGTCTGTATGTGTGTGTGTGTGGACACAGTGGGGGATTATTGCGGGCCCTAGGGCTGGCATTGATCGATGAGGCATCTGTTCCCTGAGCACTGGACAGAGATGGGAAGAGGTCGAGACAGGTCTGAGTGTGTGGGCCTTACTGTAGAATAAACGCACAAACACACACTCACACAAACAACGACTAATACATGTTAAGAGTGCTGAAAAAACTACAGATATAAATCTGAAATAAAATTAAAATTTCCTTTTTTTATACTTCAACCCGTCAAAATAATGACAAAGATTTGTCAATGATATTGCAAAGTAGCCATTTTTAGGAATTAAAAATTATTAGTGTTTATTAATTATTAGCCTAGAATACATAAAAAAGGTAGCATTTAAATAAGACATATCGACTCTGTTTATTGTCTAACCCTAATTAATTATTAATAATTAATAAGATTTCAGTCTTGCCTGTTGAATGTTTTTTTTATTTGCTTAGCAACAGAAAAAAATTTAAAAAATTGTTCGATGATGAATGCAAAAGAAAAAATATGTTTATTTAGTTGAATTTAAATATCATCTCTAAAAATTCCAGTTAATCAAAAATATTTTGACCCCATTTAATCCAAACTTAACCTTGGAGTTTAAAGAATTTTTTCCCACCATTAATGTAATTATGTCTATTGAGGTGATATTGAAAGAAAACGAACGAAATAATTTTACTGATTTGAAAGAAACTTGACCAATATTAATAGACAAAAAGCCTATTGATACATTTCATATGCTTATCTATAAGTTCGTGCGCGTGTGTGAGTATTTGTCCGCGCTCACATGAGTGTGTCTGAGTATGATCGAGTGACTGACAGACTGAGTGAAAGTCTGTCCGGCTGCGTTATCCATTATTTACATCAATAATAGATTTATCAAGCGGCCAAAACGGCGGCTGGGATCGGAGATGCGGGGAGGGGTCTGCGTCGCAGATCCCTCAATCCTTTTGGCTGGAGATAAGACGAGGAGGAGTGGCCGACGGGTAACCGAGAGAGCACCAAGGGGCAATAGAGAATCACTAATGAGAGAGAGTCAGTAAGAGAGAGAGAGAGAGAGAGAAAGAGAGAAAGACTCATCATCATCATCAAAGACGCGCTCACTGACTAGATCAGAGAGTCAAGCTGAGGAGCGTCGGACTTCATCCGACCAGTAGGAACGATCACCGACCGTCCGCGGCGCGCACCGGCCGCTCTGAGATCTCTACTCCCCGGCCCTGTCCGTCCGCTCCAGCGACCTGCTGCCTCTCCGGTAGACATACTATGGGTTGTGTCGCCAACTCCACCGGGACTGAAGTGCTACTGCAGCAGCTGGAGGCTCTCCGAAGCGCCGCGCAACTTTCCCAACTCTTCCGTCTCACGGAGAAAAGAAAGGTCAGGTCGAAACAGCGTACAGAGGCTGCCGTTGTGAGAAGCGTAGTTGTAAATAATAATAATAATAATAATAATAATAA
>JAPZDY010000002.1:11285894-11305355 GCA_029783645.1 Ctenochaetus hawaiiensis
ACAGAGGCTGCCGTTGTGAGTAGCGTAGTTGTAAATAATAATAATAATAATAATAATAATAATAATAATAATAATAATAATAATAATAATAATGAATACGTTATATTAAACTTTAGGCCTTTGCTGCATGTCTCATTTTGAGAGCGCTAAGTCTTGGAAGTTAGTTTCACCGGCCTGTGTTTGTGTGTACGACTCAAATATGTGTGCGTTTGAGTGAGTGAGCTCAACCTGCCTTGTTGTGGTGACATTGTTGAATTGGTGCAGAGCGCCCCCATGTGTTTAGAGGTCACAGCTTCTGCCTGAAGTGGTTGTTTGCGCTGTGGTTTTTGGGGATATATGATGCCTATACCTGTCATTTATTGGAGACCAAAATAGGTTAAATGTAAACGAGTTTTTTTTTTTATCTGGTTTGTGTGTGAAAAAGCTTACTTTGGTTCGCAAGATTTTTCTAGCTGTTAGATGGAGACTGGATGGGGCCTCGGCTCTGATTGGCCTCGATTATTGCCAATGATTCTTTTTTTCATGTTTTTACCTTCAGAAGAAAAGACAAAAAAATCATAGTTTTTTTTATACCAGATTACACAAGTTGAATTACCTCAATCAAATGAATAGTTGTGAGAAGATAAAGACCCGACATTTCCCGGTTGGCTGCAACTGTGGGCTTTTAAAAAAATTTAAAAAAAAACGTGCAGTGTGTATTTTCCTTTCACTCGCTTTTTTTCAGGCTGTTTAGAGTGATTACAGCGTTGTAGGCCTATTTGTTTCGTCTGTATTATTGTTGCATTTTCCCGCTTTTATAACATAGAGTTATCCTTTGAAAGAGACAAATCTGTTCTGTTGTATTTTTGTTTGTGTTTTATTTAAAATGAATATTTAATTGATTTATTTTATATTCGTTTTGTTTAATTATATACAGTTTGAGTGAATAAGAAATAAAGTATATCATTGTGTTGTAGACCCATTATGAAAATAACATCTGAAGGTCGGACTTTTAATTTAGGGTAAATAATTTTAATAAATTAATATGTAAAATATTGTGAACTTTCTAAATCTAATGTTTCTATTAATTTACTGCAGCCTGGACAATGCAGCTTATTCTGGTCATCTTTTTCTGAATAACAACTTTATTTATAAGCCCATACTAATATTAGCCTATCAGTTTCAACATCAGGTCCTTCATCTAACTGCGATAATAAATACGTGGGGGTCCAGACTTGTAAATTCCGTTTTGACCTCAAGTTAAAGTCTCCCTCTCTCTTTCTCTCTCCTCAGATTTATTATAAAGCTGTTCGGGACATCGAAGCAGGGGAGGAGCTTTTAGTGTATATGAAGGACGGTATTTTCCCCGAGGGATCCATGGCACCCAACCTACAAGGTAAGATTAATGCGCGTCATTAGCGCACATTTTAAACAAACTCCAACCTGCATCCTGTGCTGCTTTCGCGGCCAACACATAACCTCGCTAATGTGACGGGGAAAAAGACACCATCTCTCCCTCCAAGATTTTTTTTTTCTAAAGAAATGTGAATTATTCGAATCATAAATTTCCAGGATGGAATTAAATCCCGCATTAAAGCATCTGGTTGACGGCCGTTTTGGACCTGTCGTTTAAAATAGGCCTGCCAATAATGAAGGCTACTCGCAGGAGTCTGGTCTGAATTGTGCGCTCACAATGCTGCAGTGTAATGGGCCTCTTTGCCTGAAACACTGTATTAGGGTGTCAATTGGCACTTGTCATATTCCATCCAAAGTGAGTAGAAATTTTCTGTTAACGGAAAGCTAGGATCAAACAGAAATTATTAGAAAGCCATATCCTCAGGAGCACATTATGGAAGTACTCAGAGCCTTTAAGCCAAGAGTTTGTAATTCTTCTATTTATCACATCTGCCAAAGAATATCGATATTAATTTCATTGTTATTCATAAGTCAATATTAAATTCAGTTTAAGTGTTTTTTTTCTCTTTTTCTTTATCTTGGAAATTTCAGTGATTACTAATAAAACATAATCATTGGCTTTTACAAGCAAAGAAACAAAATTGCTGTTTAAACATTTTTCACCTTGTTAAATGGTAGCCTTCTTTTAGTTACCCTGTTCAAAAAAAATAAACAGAACAATCACACAAGATCAAGCCTTGCTTATGTATTAAACTATTGAAAAGAAACAAGTTGATTGAACCTGATGCAAGCACCTTATAATTCAGTCGAGTTTTGGCCCATGTTTTGGTCAAGCATGCAGTCATGATTAAGCAAATACCAATCTATGTTCAGGGTGGAAAAAAGAATTTTCCCTAACACTGTCTGTGTGGTCAGTGGTGTTAAATATAAAAAATAATATATTCTAAAATCTATGTCTATTTCAAGATAATATTCTGTGTATTTTGGGTTGCAACATGTAACCCTGCACGATCTTGTGTGTTGACCGTTCCTCCACCTTGCTGTACACTGTTGTCTGCACATTGGCTCACATTTCAAAGTGCGTCATGTTTTTAGTTGCTCTCAGCCACCCGTCTTCCCTCTGAGTGGGTAACCTGATTCACTGTACTTACTACCTCTTAACCGTGCCTCTATACGTCAGACTGAATGTGTCCAATATTTTATCTCATAATCTAACTTGGACAGCTGTTCACTGTCGATCTGGGCTTTTCTTTTCAAAGTTCACTTAAGCAGAAAAGGGGCCGTAGTTCCGCTGTATTTCGTTAAACATCTTGGACTTATTGTGGTGAGCTGCGGTTGTCAGGTAACATTGTTTTGTTGTGCTCCCAGTCGCTCTGGAACCGTGGATAAAAAAGAAAAATTTGATTACTCTTACTTGTCATTGATTGTAAAATGGTGGAGGGGAGGACAAGATGTTCGTGAGATGCTCTGCAGTTCACCAGTCCCCCCCCTGCGTGATGCACAGATCTCCAAGCCAAAGTCAAACTTAGGAACAGGAGCTCAAAGCAACTTGTTTATTGAAAAGAAGCAGACTGGCATGTTGAAGGGGTGCATCGAAAATGGAGCAGACTTGTAAATGATTTGCTCAGTTCCTCTGTGTGTATGTATGTATGCGTACTGACGCAGGCAGACTGAGAGAAAAGAGAGGCTTCCCACCTGCCAGAGTGTGTGTGTCAGAGGCAAAGTATTTGCTGATGTGTGTTGGTGTGAGCAGAGATGAAGGCAAACAGAAGAAATAGGTACAACAGTGTGTCCTCTGTTTTAAGATGTTTATTTGTCTGTGAGAGAGACAGAAAAGCAAAAAAAGAGGAGGTTTAAGAGAGAGAGACAATCAACCCACTGTAGGGATGACGGTGTCTGTTTTGTGTGCTTGTCTGTGTGTGTGTGAGTGTGTTCATGTGTGTGTGAGAGAGACAGAAAAAGGTAGCAGGGCTGAGTGGGAGCTTGGCAGTGCAGCCCTGCTCTCTGTGTCTGGCTTATCGGAGAAGGAATTTGAAGTAGAGGACTTGAGGAGTCCCCTGAGACCTCACCCATGCTCCCAGATTAGCTGCTAAACTGCACATAATTGTGCTTCCCTTCGTCTCCCAGAGAGCTATTAGTCTCCCCTTTATAAACCCCCCACCCCACTCGCCCAGACCGTACTAACTGAAGAAACACAGGCGCACTGATGCACACAAGCAAACACCTTTATTTATGTGCATCCTCACTGACACACATATGCACACCTGAGAATCCACTCTGGGGTTTTCTGTTACTTTCGGTCGCAAAAGAAGCTTTCAAGTTTTTTTTTTTTTTCATACACAGAGATTTTTCCATATTTTTTAAAATTAACAGCATTTATTATAGTTGTTTAAAGACCACTCCTTTTTCCCCTCAACAGTGTCAGACAACAACAACTGGAGCGGTGAAATGTTTGAGCATCAGAGCAAATGATGACCAACACTCTCAGAGTAAAAAGCAGGCGCTTTATGAAATATGTGCATGCTGGTGTCAGAGTGAGTGAGTTAGTTTAGCATTTGAGCCCAGTTTAATGGCCCATTGACCAGAAGGTCATTTATCCTTCTCCCCAAGGTTAGACACATTGATGTTGCTACACTAATGCCCTTTTAATGTGTCCAAGAAGTTCCAGCTGGATAAACGGTCACATGCAGTAGAAAACAGGTGAGCCATGCACTGTAAGTCATTTTGGATAAACTCATTTAGTGTAGCTTGAAATGATGGATGGGTGTGCGTGGCGTGGCGTGTTCAGACACCTGGGGGGACCGGCTCAGGCGTTGGCTGCCTGGGTCGTGGCAAAGAGGGTATGGCAGGTTGGCGCTGAAATCACCATGGGGTCGGCGCCACTGTGCCCCTGCTTACCTCTGTTCCTTGTGGCTCATTCTTTTTGGAAAACATTTACATAAACACATGCACAAACACGCACACGCACACACATATATGCCCGTGCACAAAGACACTCCACTGGGCTTTTCCCTGATCTGTTGAACTTGGCGTCTGATTCAGGAACTTGCTATTGAAAAAGCTGGCGTGAGTTTTATGCATTTGACCTTGGTGGTGAGAAGTATTGTAAAGGTTATCAACATGGAAAGGGAAGACCAGCCCTTATTGTTTCCCCTGTGTGCTATTATACCTACAGTCTCAAGCAAACACTTGCTTTAACAAGCAATTAACTGTGTTAATGAAGGCTGCATTTCACCGCTAATTGATTTCCATTTTATGTGAAAGTCAATTTCAAGATTGTTGCTTTAACCATTTGAATGGGAGTTTATTTAGCTGTAACTAACACACAGGTTGGTATCGGTTTTTGTTCTTGTTAAGCAGCATCAACATCTGTTTTTTTTGTTGTTTTTTTTTAACACAATTGGACACTTGGCTCTGCTTCTTCAGGAAGATGCAGCATACAGGATAAATACCAGGATGCAAACCAGTGTTTAATTGTTTCTTTGTCTGCAGCGGTGTAGGTATTGTCTTGACTTCCATTATATGAGTCTTTTTTGTTTTAATTTGTAAAAACCGGTAGGATAAGTTAAATGTCCTGAAACAAACTTTGTGAATTATCTCAGTTGCTTTCTAAAGATGTTTGAACTTAAAGTCCAAAAACAATATACAGCTGGTTACAACTGAAGAATGTTACTCTAAGTTTTAATATTTGCCTGTATCTTTATGAGGACCTTTTTGTTCAGTTTAATTTTATTTAGATAAATATTTGAATGTTAAAACTTTCTCAAGCTTTTTTCTCTTTGAACTTTTTTAAGAGTTTAATAAACAAGAGATATCTATCTATATATATATATATATATATATATATATATATATATATATATAAATGTGTAAAAGATTTCTTTGAGCATTTAAGGTGGATTTCAATGGTTTTATAAATTGTAGGGAGCTGATTTACGTGGTAGCTTAACAAATCTGTGTGTGTTTGCTGTGTGTGTGTGTGCAGATGAGCAGATGTACCGATGTGAAGACTGTGATGAGCTGTTTTCTTCGACACTCGAGCTGCGGCGGCACCAGAAGTATTCGTGCTCCAGCACTGGCTCCATCTTTGAGACACTGAGAGAAGACTTCAAACAGGAACGTGAGGACAGCGACGAGCCCGTCCATGAGTGTAAAGACTGTGAGAAGATTTTCCCAAATGAATACAGGTACACCGATGCATGATAGTAAATTTTTACAGCACTTGGGTACCCATTAGATTAACTGATATCCAGCAGATACAGTCCACTTATGCACTGGGTTACATATGTGACTTGTATGACTTATTAAATTCACTCATGAGTTTGTGCTCTTCTTATCAAGTCTGGGCCAACACATGATCGTCCACACAGAGGAGAGGGAGTACAAGTGTGACCAGTGTCCCAAAGCCTTCAACTGGAAGTCCAACCTCATCCGTCACCAGATGTCACATGACAGTGGCAAGCGCTTTGAGTGTGAAAACTGTGATAAGGTACAGCATACCCGGCACGTAAGTTGTGCACTGGACACACGGGCTTTAACTGCTTCAGAAATTCTACTGGTTTTTGTTTTTAGGCTTCACTCATAATGGTACAGGATTTAGATTTTGTAGTTCTGAAGAAGCAACATACCTGTATATTTCCATTAACAATTTTAAGAATAACAAAATATAGTACTAATAATTAGAAAAGTGGCCTCTATATTTTATTGTGCTGTTAATGGTTGCATACATTGTATTTTTATATGTTTATTTCAAATTACAGGTGTTCACAGATCCCAGCAACCTACAGCGTCACATCCGCTCCCAGCATGTGGGGGCACGGGCTCACACATGTCCTGAGTGTGGCAAAACCTTTGCCACTTCATCAGGCCTCAAGCAGCATAAGCACATCCACAGCAGTGTCAAACCCTTTATCTGTAAGTGAGAGCTTTGGAAGTAAATGACCAGCATAAAAAAACAACATAAACATCATTTTATTTTACATCTTTTTTCCCACCACATAAACTTCTCAATCACACAGCACCAATTATTATATAGCTTTAGTATCTTAAATAACAGAGGTGACCTGTTCACTTATGCTTTTTCACAACATTGTGACATGTAGTAAAGGATAGGTTTGACTACTACACAATTCTGAAATTTTATGTGTTTTTCATATCAGGTTATTTTTTATAACCCTTTTACAGTATATTCTAAATATAAAATATTTAATAATCTATAATTATTTGATAGTAAAATACATACAATGTATATACAGTAAATCAGGATCATTTGGTAGTTTTCATTTACAGAATGAGTAGTTGGTTTTATTTATAGAAATCAGTCTCTGTTTTTTCTAAAACTATTTTGTTTGCAATTTCCATTCAAATGTTTGTTTTGCTGTTCATTTGGTTTACAGAGATAGAGACAGTGTTAAAATGGGTTTAACCAGGCCCTGATGGGCTTCGTATTTTTGCTCCCCCAGGCGAGGTGTGCCACAAATCCTACACCCAGTTCTCCAACCTCTGCCGTCACAAGCGTATGCACGCCGACTGCCGCACACAGATTAAGTGTAAGGACTGCGGGCAGTTGTTCAGCACTACCTCCTCCCTCAACAAGCATCGACGTTTCTGTGAGGGCAAAAACCATTACGGCTCTCCAGCAGGGATGTTCAACCCTGGCATCCCCATGAGCTCTAGCCCCATCATGGCTAAGGCCAAGTCCCACCATCCCCACCTTGCAGGTTTAAACCAGTCAGGTTTAGGCTTCACCGACTACTTTCCCTCCCGACCTCACCCTCAGGCTGGCTTGCCCTTCTCCCCAGGGCCCCATGGTTTCCCATCCCTTCCACATGGTTTCCCAGGTATCTTCCCCCCATCACTGTATCCGCGACCACCCTTATTGCCAGCAAGTCCATTGATTAAGAGTCCACTGGGCGGCAGCAGTCAGGAAGTGAAGCTGCCTCGGAGTCCTCTAGATGCTCCTCCACTGTCCCTGGTCAGCTCCACAAACAGTAATGGAGGAAACAGTTTCAGTCAGCTGGAAGACAAAGAAAAAGAAAACAAACTGGATTTGTCCTCTAGTGGCGAAGCCAAGTCAAAATCCAAAATGGTAGACATGTCAGACGGTAGTGACCTTGAAGATGTTAATACCACAAGTGGAACAGATTTAGACACCACCACTGGAACAGCTTCAGGGGATGGTTCTGACCTGGAGAGTGATGGAGACAGTGAACGTGAACGAAGTGGTAAAAAAAGGAAGCCATCTGGGGCTATATCAAGTCAAGAGGGCCGCCAGTTAGAAGACACGAACAGTGCATTGTTATCAGCTGTATCTAGTTCGGGGAATCTCTCTGTTGACCGTCCCTTCCTTTCTCCTGCATCATCCCAGCACTCCTTCTTCCCTCCGCCTGATGAGCAGGCGCTCCCGCCGACGACCACAAATGCCAATGCAGCCACCACAGATTCCATCAAAGCCATCGCTTCTATTGCCGAGAAATATTTTGGTCCAGGTTTGATTGGTCTCCATCAGGAGAAGAAGATGGGTCCATTGCCCTACCATTCCATGTTTCCCTTTCAGTTCCTGCCCAACTTCCACAACTCCCTCTATCCCTTCAGTGCCGATCGAGGTGCCCTCAATCCCGGCATGTTTTTTAAGGCAGAGCCCAAGTCACCGCGTGAGCAGCTGCACAAGATGGTTTCTGGTGGTCCAGGAGCTCCTGCCTCTACAGGGGAGTCACCATTCGATCTCACCACAAAATCCAAGGAGACCAAGGTAGCTCCTCCCACCCCAACAAACCCCTCAAACCCCAACAGTAGTACTGGCAGCAGTAGTGGACCTTTAGCAATATCTAGCGGTGAAGAACAGCCATTGGACCTCAGCATTGGCAGCCGGAGTCGAGGCAGTCATAATGGTGTGGCAGCTGAGCCACAAAATAGAAAGAACCACATCTTTGGCATTGGAAAGGGGGTCTCCACCAAGGATGAAACCCCAGCTGGGTTTCCACTCCCCCATTCCCAGTTATTGCACCAATCCTCCATTGCCCAGCACCAGCAGCCTCAGACACAGCCACACCAGCCACCACCCCTGCACTACGCCAAGCCCTCAGCATTCTTCATGGACCCGATATACAGGTATTTCAGCCCCGATTAGACCAGAAAGTACTCATTCCACCCAAACAACATTTACATGTTTATGTTTTACACACTGACAAAGGTAGAGGTTGGTGCTTTGTTTGGTGTTAGAGGGTTTGAATGAACTCTGACCTTGGTACGTAACCCTCTGCCTTGTTGTTGGTCCAGCAGGGTGGAGAAGAGGAAGCTACTTGACCCTGTAGGAGCTCTGAAGGAAAAGTTCCTCAGGCCCTCACCACCACTCTTCCATCCACAGGTAGGCTCACAGAACTCACACATACACACTTCATATCAAGGAAGCCATTTGATATAATTTTAGGCAGAAACAATAAATGGTACATGTACTTTGAACAAAAGCAAGGGAATACCAAACAGAGGAATTGACCTCCAGGTATTGCATGCAGGCTGATTATTCTCAGATGCTATCAACTATTATTTTCAAACCATGTATTATGTGAAAATACCTCACTCCTGCCTCCCACGCCACTACAGCATGAATTGATAGGGCCCTCTGCACCATCATTCCACAGTGTTGATGTTATTTTCTCAAGGGTTCTGTATGATTTCTTCCTTTGTTTACTGAATGGCGCCTGTGTACCTCGTCACTTCTACCTATTTCAGAAGAGACAGTCTGTTATCGCAGCCCCTTTGATAATCAGTCACATTGTTTGACTGTCCCCAGACCCTCCCTGCCTCTACAAATCTTGATTACAAGCAATGATAGTATTAATAAAAGAGAGAATAATAACTGTTTGAATTGTAACAAACTGCCTCTCTTGGCCACGCTAATCTTAGTTGTGGCATTGTTTCATGTACTGAGAGCCCACAGGCCAGCTAATAACTCAACCCCCTCCAAGTTTTTTCTCTGTGGCTGGCTGGCTGGCTAGATAATAGCACCGTGTCCATCAAGGACATCCTGTGTTTGTCTCCAGGAGAATGGGGGGCTCTCGTTGGGGAAACGGTTTAATCTGACCTGGAAATCTGTGTCCTCTATCAACTGTGACTTTGCAAAACACTCATTTGGTGCACATGCAGACAGATAAATTTACACATGAACATGCATTATCATTAACGACTTTACTTATATATGTGTATAGTTATTCTTAACAAATGCATGATTGTATCATAGAACATTAAATTTTTTTTTAACTAAGCTATAGTGTCCTCTTTGCTGTCTTATTGAAGAAATCCAAAGTTAGTTGATCAATACTCCCAGGATGAAAAGTTCCCACAGGCTCTCATGTACCAGAGTCTCGTATCAGAGTGTCTCAGCTGTGATACTCCCAGTGATTCAAACACAATACTACCTCTAATTCAGTCTCATGACGGAATCCCCCCTCTCCCTCTCCACCCATTCTCAGACTGCGAATAAACACATTGCGACGGAGTGTCTGTCCCTGTGTCTCTCTCGTCCCGTAGTCACTAAAAAAGGAAGGATGTAAGCTGTTTTTGGCAAATAAACTCCTACATAACCGGACCCTTTTGTTCACAAGCTTCTAGGGGAGGGGAAGCGGCTATCAGTCGGGGGTATCTCAAACTATATTGTACAGTTCCAATCAGGGCTCTTGAATGCCTCATTTAGCCAGTTTACCAGCATGTTACAGTTGCTCCAGCGAGAGGAGACAAGAGGTAAAGAACAAAGCCTTGGACGGAGCTGGAGGTGAGGGTGTATGGTGGGGGCAGACTGAAGGAATAGTACTTGAGCATTTATGAATGTGTTATAGGTCATGGAGGTGACTCGCTTTTAGCACAAACAACAAGGCTAACCTCTGATATACTGCTTCCGCACTCTGTCTCTCTCCCTCGCTCCCTTTTTTTTCTGACATTGTGTCTTTGTTTTCAGTTCTTCCTTTTCTCTTTTAAAACACACACACGCACGCCCACACACACACACACACACACACACTAAAACACACACACACTTCATTGCTCTACACATTCATATAAAGCAGTTTTAGTGGCTTTTCTTATGTGTGATTACAGAACTGCCACACTGCACTCTCCACTTCAGGGTCTCTAATACCAAAATAAAGTGGAATAAGTCAAGAGATCAGGAGAGATAATTAAACCGACAGAAATGCAGCATTAAAACTAAAAAAGTTTGATAAATAAACACACATCTATATGTGTAGTTTTATATGTGTATATATGGTACATGTTTACATTCAAGCATAATCACCAAGGCAATTTTTAGGGCAGTTTTATTTTTTTCTCTCCCTCTAAAAATATAAAATATGGCCTCATGATTAAGGTTTGACTTCTTAGAAACGTCACCCATCAATTTTTACTATGTTTGAGTACCAAGCATCACTGATGTGAAACACAGAGTCTGCCCTCCCTGCACCTGCTGGAGTTCTGTGCTCTGTGATGTGATCTGCCAAAAAAAATGGATCACTTGATTCTCGTTAAAACCATCTCTACTGTCCTCTCATGCTCCTCCCTCCCAGATGTCAGCCATGGAGAACATGACGGAGAAGCTGGAAAGCTTTAGCTCTCTAAAACTGGACGCGCCGCCCAATTCACTGCAACACTCGGCTCATTCACTGTTTAACTTCCGCTCACCACCTTCTCTCTCAGAGGCCATCCTCCGCAAGGGCAAGGAGCGCTACGCCTGCAGGTAAGTGCATGTGCTACAGCAGCATACTATTTCCAGTGTTGATCAGGGGTTTACATACTTAAAACTGTATTATGTTACCGAAATGTTTGTTATGACAACTAAGTACATGTTTGTCCTCACTTTCTTCCACTTGTTATTCCTTTCTGTCCATCCTGCCTTCAGGTACTGTGGGAAAATCTTTCCTCGTTCAGCAAACCTCACCAGACACTTGCGGACACACACAGGGGAACAACCCTACAGGTATTCTACTCTTTTCAAGTTCACTATAGTCATTCTTAATCTTTGTAAAAGGCTCTTTGCTCAAAAAATGCTGTTATTGATGCATCTTCCTTTGTCTGCTCATCTTAATCTTGTTTTCTAAAGAACTGTAAGATGAGCATCCCTTTGCTTGGCACTGTTGTTCCTAAGACTTTATACTGACTGTGATTGGCTGAATCAAGAGAGAGTATCAGTTACATTCATTAAATCATGAGGGATCCTTTTTAGAGTTATTCCTGGCCTAATTTTACTTGCATAACAAAGATCCCTATTAGTTCCATGCCCTGTGGTACAAATATTTCATTTTGGACCACTGGGATCAGATTCAAAATCAGACATATCAGAAAATGTGAGTTAAGCTATCAGGAGGGTGCATCCCTAAAAACATGTACACATTAATCATAAAAACTGGATTTAAAATGGATACCTATGGTTAAACTACCAACATGTAGTTTAAATTACTTCATTTTTTATCTTACTCTGCAGGAATTTTGTAAAAGTATTTTCTAAGCTGTGCTACTTGGAAAACAATCTAAAGCTAATTTGCTCCATCTTCAAAACCCCAACATTTTTCTAACAAATAAATTTCTTTCTTACCTCAGCAGGTTAATAACAAGGTCACCACAAACCTGGCTAACTATGCCACTGTGCTATTTTTTTTTTAACCCTAATTCACATCCACTTGTTTTTTGGCAGGTGTAAGTACTGTGACCGCTCATTCAGCATCTCATCTAATCTTCAACGCCACGTTCGCAACATCCATAACAAGGAGAAACCGTTCAAGTGTCACCTGTGCAACCGCTGCTTTGGTCAGCAAACCAACCTCGACCGCCATCTCAAGAAGCACGAGCATGAGAACATTCCTGGTCAGTTTGCAACATGTGTGACTAAGTGAGACTGTGAGAACTGAAATGTAGTTATTAAACAGGGATGTGGTGTTTTGTGTTATGTTAATGGACTGAATAATAAATGGCTCACATTTCATTGGAAAATCGAAAATCTTCACCTCAATGAAATGTTTAGCTTGGTGCAGTGGATGATTTAACGTAGGAAAACCACTTAATTAAATGATTCACACTTACTTTTCCTACTGCGTTTCCAAAAACAGTCTTTTTATATCAAACATGAAAGGATGGCACTTAATATGGATGGAACACAGACTTTTTGAACTCAATGATCGTGTATTTGAGCGTTAACGTCCAAGTAATCCAAGCATTGCTGTTGTGTTCACATTTCTAAATTTGAAATGACGGCCTATTGAAACAAGGTAACACACTTTGTTTCCACTTCATGCAAATTATTCCCAGTGAAGCTGTGACATCCCAACATCCTAAGTAAATTCCTCAAATACTCAGCGATGCCATTGTTTGATGATGTATGCTAATAGGAGGCAGTTCTTTGTGGCAGAGTGACCAGTAGTTTTATTTCTTGATTTTTATTTAGACTAAAGTAAGCAACAGCATCTAAAATTATTCTGTATAAATTGCAAAGATACAGACTAAGAAAACACTGACTGGCTCCAGCTAAAAATGTTACATGCACTCCAGCACCGTCCTCAACTTCAACACAAACAAGGCTATTCTCATAGTTTATAAATGACACCATCCTTTCACTCCTAAACACCACTCTGATTCAGAGAATCAGTAAGACACAGAGCAGAAGTAAAAAGACATGAAGAAAAATATTTTTCTAAACCTAGAATTGCAGCATAAATATGATGTCTAAAGTAAGGTTCGAGTTTGACTACACATCGGCCAACAACAGTAGAAGACTGTGGTGGAACTGGCCGTCTCCTGTGTGTGAGTGAGTCTGGATATTCAGCAGGCTGCTGCCAGTAAAAAGAGCATCCAATCAGGACGAACACACAGAATCTGAGGATTTTTTAATAGTTTTCAGTGGTAACAGAGAGATAAAATTTGTGGAATTTTGCAAAATGTTTTTCTGCTCGTAAATGAAATATTTAGTAGATTTTAGTGGAACCTTTAAATTTGAGATTTTATTTCATCACAGTTCAAACAGTTCAAAATGAAATGTGAACATTCAACCAGTGTCAGACTCGTTGCCACTAAAATACAAGGTTCAGTGTGGAGCAGAGAGAGCAAAAAAATTATTGCAGAACCCTTAACCACTGAACATTAATCTACACACAAGTACCACTTCAACACACAAATATATAAATACATAAATGCTACAGTGCTTGACTCCTACTTAATGTATTTCAAGAACCTTTTTTTAAAAAAGGCCAAAGCAAAATATTTTGAAATTCTATGTCTTCAAACTTTGCAAAATCTACAGAGATGATGTTGGAATTATGCAGACAGATTTTATGTGAGAGGGATGAGCCAGCATTGTCACATGAGCAAGACAACAGGGAGAAAATCTAACCGTCAGCTTCCAACATTCAAGAAGTCAAACATGTCTTTAACAGGGATAAAACAACCAGCACAATTTAGTCAAAAAATACAGACTTTCCATGTTGACTGAGGGTTGCCCATGTAATGCAGAGCAGTGCTCAAATCCCTCATTTGCTGTCATTATATCACTTTCTGACAAAGCTGTAACACCCCCCCAACCCCCACCCCATTCACTGTTGCTGTTTTATTATAATGGATAAAGTATCCTATTTTCTTTAATATACCGATTTAAAAAAGCAAATAAGCCAAAAAAAAAGAACTTCTTCAGTAAACCTAACTATGTATGCAGGAAAGTGTAAGAAGCACATTGTAAAAAAGTCATTTAGCCAGAATGTAACAAGGCTCATTTTTGGTCTTTTGTCACTTGACATTGTCCCATTTGTTAAAGTTTTAACCAAAAGAAGCAAAATCTCATCTTTTTGAGAAAAATTATAATATGATTTATGTGTATAAAACCCTCAAAATGTTTAGTTTTTCCTAAACTCATCTATTATGTATGTATGATGATCATCAAATTAATTGTGCTTGTGAACTGGGCTGTGTGTGTGTGTGTGTCTGGCTGGTGTGCATGTCCATGTGTGTTTATGTGTGTGGATGTGTTTGTCTGCACGCTTTTCCCGACAGTGAGCCAGCAGTCTGGGATGCTTTCCAACCTAGGAACCACCATCTCCTCCCCAAACTCCGAGCCAGACAATCATGCACTTTTAGATGAGAAGGAGGACTCATACTTCTCAGAAATCCGCAACTTCATTTCCAACAGTGAGATGAACCAGGCCTCCAGCTCCACGGACAAGAGGTAAGCAGGAAACTCGCTCGCACGGACCACATTTGAGTTAAGATTTTTGCAAAGACCTTCAGTGATTACATTTGATCCATGAGCCTATCCTTCTGCTGCTCATGCCAAGCTCTAATTCTTAACCCAGCCTCATCCTGAATCCAGCTGTGATCCTAAGTCAAACACAAAAAAGGACTTGTGAAATGTCTTCACTTTAAAGAAATTTTTATGTCTCTCCTCTTATCAGGACATTTGATCCTGACAGGTATGAAAAAGCAGGAACAAACACACACATTTTCTGTGTTGTGCAACAGTTGTTTTCCTAGTTCTTCTTCCTTCTCTGCACTCAGTAACATCCATGCTAGTACTTGGTGCACAGTGCCCTCTAGTGGGCTTAAATTTGTATGCCAGTAGTACCCAACATCCAAGGGAGCTATGTCACATTTTCATTACACTGTAAATACAGACAGTAGTTGGATCTAACTTATTTAACAATTAATCTAACGTCACCTTTCAAAGCTAAGCTAATTATTTTTTTTAACAAAAAATTTGAAAATTTAAGATTTGTTTGTCATTTGAGATCTTTCTGCTCTTTTGAACACTTATCCACAATTTAACTTCTGCAGCTTTCAGTTGCTTGTTTCTTATATGCATTGCATTGTGGGGAAAAGATGTATTTTTCAGCAGCAAACATACATCCTGGTGGATTTCCCACATTCTAAATATTTTTGATTTAAATTATTTTTACACATCTTTCTATTGTGAAAGCTCTTCAGAACCCAAAGTCTTCTTTGAATTGCACAGTGTATTAAACTAAGAGTCAACATGAGTTCATCTCAACCAACAGAGGTTTCAATCTGTTTGAAACACAGCTGCATGTAAAGGTCAGCTTCTTGCTTTAAGTCCTGAAATGGTTTAAGTGTTAAGTTGGGGGGAAATTTTAGGGGTGTCGGAGGGTATCTGAAAAGAAAAGGAGGTAGAAATGTTTTCTCTCTTTCAGTCAGTGGTTTGCCTCTTTCATTAGGTTTATACACTCTAAATCTCTGTCTCTTTCTTATTCTCAATGGGAATTCCTTTCTGGTAGTCTCACTTTTTGTCTGTCTCTTCTTCCATCATCCCCCCTCCTTCATGTCAACACGCATTATGGCCTGCAGACCTAGTGGCAATTTAGCCCCTCTGCCATCTGGGATCAATACTGAGTCTCATCCACAACAGGCCAGGCTGACACTTTAATATCTGTAATTCAGACTAAGTATTGTGCTTTCTGTCTTCCAACCAGACAGCCCACTGTTTATTCTCCCTCTGAGTGACTGAAGTCAAATGCCTAATGCAAGCACACATCCACGGATGACTATCTGTAATCGCTCTTAACCACTCTTGCAACATAGTTTCGCCCCCTTTAACACTCCTTTTTCAGTTTCATGGCCAGTCAAAATAAAAGACCCTGCAGCTCTCGTTTTCACGTTAAACTTTGTCGTAGACTCTGAGACGGAGAAGCTGCACTACGGGTGGGAAGCTTCAAACCAAAAAGTCCCAGACTCCTCGGGACCACAACCCAGGTCATAAGCAGTGCTGGAAGGAGGACCCAGGTCACGTCCTGAATAAAGTCGAAGCTGGTTCCTTTTCTGGGACTCAGCCACCATGGCTAGCAGTTTGGACCCTGAGGGGGACTCAGGTTGAGGCATTTATCTAGGAGATCCACTGATGATGGAGCTCTTCCCCCATCCACCCACTATATCCATACCCCCAGCCTGCTAACACAAACACCCGACTGACATGTTTAGACTAAATGACAAAACCCAGGGCCCCCTATGTCAGAGCTACCCTTCTTTCTTCGTACACAGGCATGGACTTTTTTCCTCCGCCAACTCGCTCTGCAATTTGATTAGAGTGATATTTAATCTAGATTGAAAGAGGAGAACTTTTTTTTTTCCGCCCTAAAGTCCCCTTACCCACATTCACCCACCCACTGTGTGTGACCCAATCCTGTCCCTGTGCTCCCCCTCCCAGAGGTAATCCTGTCTGATTTGATAAATGTCCACTGTGTGGCAAAAAATGGAAAGGGTAAATTTGCCGTCCCAGAGGAAATGATATCATGAGCCATGACATCGTGGTCTGGGGGTGATGGAGGAGGGGGGTGGGGAGTCGCGGTGCTGGCTGGAAAATGTACAGATGGCAGGTCGTAATGACGGTGTGCTGATAGCCTGTTTGCAGATCAGCCATCATCTTCCTTCAGTCACACAGAGAATGTTTCACCATTAGAGGGTGTAGGGGAGCCAGGCTGAAGCGGGCCATCTCCTGCTCTGTGTCTGAGGAGCCGGCCAATTAATCATGCATGGGCCGTTTGAAAAGCGCTCTGGGCGCACTGTCAGCACCCATGTTGTTTGTGTGGACACTGGAGTCGGACTACGCATGCTGTCAACAGATTATTTATGTTTCCCTCTCTGATTGTGATGAGTCATGTCTTTAGTTGGTCGGGAACGAGTAACAGCAATTCAGCTTTAGACTGGACACGCCGCTAAGAGAATGAACTGAAAGGACTCTTTCTTAGCTTTCCATCCATCATTTCTGGAAAACAATAAAAAGAGCAATAAGCGTTTAGGTTTGCAAGGTTGGGGTAGGAGTGCCAGGAATATGCTCAGTTTTATTTCTTCCTTAGTTCAAAATCTTTTTCTTAAAAACCTTGGCTACTACACTACCCATGATTCAAACTTAAAGCATTCTTTTTCCTCAAACTCCTCCAACTAGCTATATTGTTCACACTTATATGCCTGTTTACGGCTAGCTTCAGGTCAGGTCTTGGAGCCAAAAAAAAACTATTTTGCACTCTATTTTTTGTTTACTTTTTTTGCTTTTCTAATAGTATTTGAGAACATGCAGCAAACTGGAAATACAAAAGTCAACATAATTTGGTTTCAGAAACACTTGAGAACATAAGTAACACTTCCTCTCTACTCTGACCTTTGATCCCTCTGCAGATCAGACCCGGCTGAGGAGGAGCGCCCACCCAGCCACAGTTTGTCCAACTCTAAGCTAGGGCTGCAGGGCCTGGAGGAGGAGGAAGAGGAAGTGGAGGGCGATGATGAGGAGGAGGAGGAAGGCAGCCTGACAGAGAAGTCTCACGACGAGGCGCCCGAGTCCCCATCTCCGGTTACAACAGGAGTGTATGAGGAGGACGAGGAGGAGGAAGAGACGGAGGCGGCTCCATTAGCAATTAGCTATGAACACACACGCAGGTATTTATTTTGTTAACGGTACAGAAAACCACATAAGTCAGAGTTCATGGACCCTCCTCAGCTGAATCTACACTAACTATCACAGCAAATGTTTGCTATGTATTGTATTTATTAACAGAAGCTGCTCTTATACCCTTTTTTTGTCAACTAATGCCAATACTAAACAACACTACACACTGAGAAGAACAGACAGGAGTAAAGACTTGAATTAAATGTCTAGGTTCTCTATGCAGAAACCCAAAATGTTAAAAAAATCAGTGTTTCAGTTTAACTGATGTGTGGTCAGCTTCTGCTCCTACTCTTTCCTCTTTCTTTTCCCAAATGATTCCCTCTGCCTGTCCTTTGAGTAACAGTGTCTTGCCTTTTCTCTTCTCTTCATGTTTTCTTTCACTTGCACCTCCTACTTTAAAATCGTCCTTCCCATCCTCCATCACATTAAATCTTCATCTGTCCTTTCCCCGCATCAATCTTTTCATCCATTTATCCAACCATCCAACCATCCATCCATCCATCCATCCATCCACCAACCAACCAACCCATCCATTCTGCCCATCCATCTATAACCCTCGGTGTGCAGGTGTATAGACGAGGAGGGCTCTCTCTTGGACCTGGAGGGTCTGCCCAGCTTTCCTAAGAGCCTGGAGGGGCTTCGTAAAGCAGCCAGTGGCGAGCAACCCTTTGATGTTAAAGACATATTTAACACTTCGCTAGAGTCAGAGGCATTGAAAGAGACATTGTACAGGCAGGCTAAGACCCAGGTATGTGAACGGCTCTTGGATGACCACAAAAAGAGGGAGGGACAGGAAAGACTTGTTATGTTAAGACAGGAAGAAGGACAACATTTTTTAAAGTGATTACAGAGATGAGGGGTTAAAAAAAGTTCTTTATAGAGTTTACACTGGCGGCCACTGTAGCTAAGAAGTGCCACTTGTCCCGCCCCCACATGCCTTTTTTCTCTAACTTAACCCACTAATTCTACCTTATAAATTGCTCCTATATTTCTTATCTGCAGTTCTGATGAAACATAATTACAAGGTGTGTCAAGAAATGTAATATTTACAATTTAATTACAACTTGAGATCTGCAATTATGACAAAATCGCTGCAAAGTTAGGCAATCTTTGTTGTCTAACTACTGAAAAATGTATTAATACCAATAGAAATAATTATTGAAACAACAAAAATAAGACCTTAAAACTAAATTCATGCAGAAATTTCTTGACAGATCATTGCAAATTGGAAGTGTTATTAAAATGTGAAATCCACAGTTTCCTCTTGTTAAAAGTCTCCTGTCTTCTCCTGCAGGCTTATGCAATGATGCTGTCCCTCTCGGAGAACAACCCTTTGCACGCGCCCTCCCAGAACTCTCTGGACGCTTGGCTGAGCATGGGAGGTGGACCGTCTGAGACGAGCAGCTTTCACCCACTCAACCACATCTAGACGAGAGAGAGAGAGAGAGACAGAGGAAGTGGGAGGATGAAGATAGATAGAAGCAAGAGACTGAGTGGACATGAGTAGTAAAAGGACATGGAGGCCAGAGAAGAATTCAGTGTCACATACATTCAAGATAGAAAGAACATGTTTTTGTGGATATGTATGTTAGTGTGTGTATATGTGTATTTGTGTGTGTGTGTGTGTGTGTGTGTGTGTGTGAGTG
>JAPZDY010000002.1:11336482-11348140 GCA_029783645.1 Ctenochaetus hawaiiensis
GGAATATTGAAAAGGTTATAGCTTAAAATCTTTCTGATTGTTTTATTGATTCCATGTCACAGTTGATCGTTTGGTTTATGGTTTATAAGAGTCGGCGTGTAGATTATTCCTAAGAGAGTAGGCCTACATATAGTAGGCCTAACAATAAAAATCTATTGGCCATTTAAAATGTACGTCTCAAAAACAAACCCTATGGTGTACAATTCCCATATTATTATCTCCATTTCGATTTTTGTGTTCAAATTATAGACTGAAATGTAGATTTGTATTTGGAGAAATAAAAAAAATGTTGATTATTATTTTTAACATTAAGTGTAGTATTATCATTTTGTAATTAACATCCACAAAATGTTTTTGGCGAATGTAAGTTTTTACTCTCGATTAAAAAGTAATTCGTCAGATTTTCCTTTTTTATTTCATTACAGTGTTTTAAATATGGATAACGAGCAGCATCAAATAATATCAACAACGACAAGGTCGTCATTTGAACTCTCAGATGGGTGATGAAATATTTCAATACTTCGGGCTGAGGAGGATCATATAAAACAATTTTTAAATTAATTTCTTCTCAGTTGGGACTGTGTATTTTCTAAAATGACCCTTGGGAGGACAGTGTGTATAAGTGTGTGTTTTTGCGTGCGTGTGTGTGTGTGTGTGTGTATGTGCGTGTGCTAGTGTTGTCATGGGTGCCGTAACCCGGGAGTGGAGACACAAAGTAGACACAGGTGAATATCAGAGAGGTCAAACTTGAAAGGATGGTGTGACATAGGCAAAAAAAAAAACTTAAGCATGCACGCTTCATTGTTTTTGTGGGGTTTTTTAAAGTAATAAGAGCTGCATGGCCTTGCATGGCACATTTAACCTAAAGATAATCAATATAAGTATAAAGCTTCTTGAATTTAAGCTATCGCGCATTTTGGTTTAAAATTTATATTACACCCTACAGATCGTATTTAACATTTTTAGGCACTTGTCAGTGATTTCATAGGGCATGATACCAATAGCAAAATGTAGGCCTATTTATCATTTGAAAAGTTCCAACTTATCCATGTTCATGCGTAGCCTATATAATTAATAGTTTAATAGATAATCATTATTGCGCTCGCCTCCCAGCCTCTGAAAAATGTCTGTGGTTATATTTGTTCAGTATAAAACAAGATGACGTTCCTTCTCTGAGGTGCAGGCTAAGTGAAAAAGTCGTCTTTGTCCAGGTGGAATCCCAATTAAGCAGCTCAGAGCGCGGAGCAGAGCTCTGAAACCAACCAGTTGTCTTTTTTCCCCTGCTCGTCCTGCAGAGACGCTTTGTCAGATCCCCTGCGCGAGCACACGAGCTGCTCTGGGATCTGACTTGGCGGCACTGAATGACGAGCTGGGAATGAGAGCCGGTTTCTGAGGCGGCAGCCACCCCGGGAACAGCGGGATCCTGCAGCTACGAACAGCTGCTGCAGCCTGTGAAGGAGGTTAATTATACAGGTGTTCGTAAGCTGCAGGCCTCTTAAACATGAAGGCCTAATGTAGGCCTATGTTCCATCTTTCTCACTTTACATCCATTGGATCATTTTGCATGAGTCGAAACATAGAGCTTGTAAAGACGAGCTTGTGTGGTAATAGCAAAAAGGTCACGTTAAAAAGGACAACCTCCGATCGGCAGTCATGACATCGCTTAAGATGTTTACTTTTCTGCATATCTTCAATCGATTGAGTACAGACCAAAGTCAAAAATGTCACATGTATAGATAACGTTACAGTAACCCGCAAATCCAATCATTTAAACTGACCGAGGTCAGGTATGCGTAACAGTTCAGATTTAAAAAGGGTCAAACCTGCAGTAAAATTACATTCATTAATTTCAGAAGTATTACGATTAATTATCGTGATTTGTTGCATCTTTAAAGCCACGCACCTTTGCCATACTTTTTGTGCAGCCTTTCATTGGGGTTACTAAGGAGATGTGACGCTGCGGTGGTGCGCAACTGTGAATGCAGTCAACTTTGGTACGACCAAATAGGCTATGCACGACAGGGATTTGAGCTGGATGTGGTATTGGCACATCAAGATACTGAAAGGAGACCTGCCTTTATCAGCTTTACGCGACAGGCCTGCAGCCCGTTTGATTTCTGTTTCTGTTTAGGCGATGCCAAACAAGGATTTATTCGACCATTCTAAATATTTTGACTCAAAACATCGCAAAGAGGCCCGGATGTCACCCTTTCAGGTAGCCTACTACATTTCGACTCTCACTGGAAACGTCTTAATCAGTTCTCTTAACATGACTCCAAGTTTTCTGGCATGGGATGGAGCAGCGATTCAGCAAAGTGCGAAAGCCTCGAACTCTAACTTTAGACAACAAGATCATAAATTCAGCATCTCTGCGCTGTAGCTCTACTTGCTATTTGCTTCGGCATAGCTCCATAATGTGTGAGCGCATGTTAAGGTTTCAGTGCAGGCTGAGTTATTTTAAGATGGATAAGATGATGCGCAGACTTTGCAGAGGAGAAGAACGGGTCCCCTCGGACCAAGAAGGTGATAAAGCAGGCAGGTCTGGGCACGCCCCGGCCCCCTGACACCCTGTGTCACCTCACTGGGACTACATTGGTGTGATCACACCTGGATGAATGTGTGTTTGTGTGTGTTTTGTAATGCTTTCTATCCCTCCCTTTTTAACAATGAAAGAAGTGATCATTTGTAAACTAGTTTGTTTTAAAATGTTTAATTTACTTTAATGATTTAATCCATTCTTGTTTTGCATGATCATGCTCATTCTGATTTATTGTTTGCATGCACATGTGCTCTGCAGAGTTATCTGCCCCTCATCAGACTATCCATCCTCTAAGATGTCCCAGTCCACTGTTACTGAAGAAGGAGGCACCTTTGAGCACCTGTGGAGCTCTCTGTGAGTGTCAACAACACCTGCTAAAGATTGTGTTATTTTACATACACTAAACACATTTTCTAAATGACATAATGATGATAAATGTGAAATGAATCAGGCGATGAATACAAAACAAATGATTCTGTCAGCACAGACTAGGTTGTTTTATGAGAAAATCGGAATAGGATTTTTGTACAATACTAGTTAGGATTGAGCTTTGTTTTGGTTGCTATAAGCAATATGAGTTTGTGAAAGAAAGCGGTTTCCTTTTTTATGCAGGCTATTTGAAAAAGATTAAAATATAGAAATTCTAGCATGCAGATAAAATCAAAAAGTCAAAGACAAACAAATGTCTGCATTTTTTGCCACTTAAAATTATCTCTTGCCTACTGGTGTATGTGTGATGTACTTAAAAATAGCAGTTTAAAATAACCTGTACAAAAAAATCTTTAATTTTATCACTCCCAAAATGCATTTAATTCATCTTACATTTGTCATCCTTTTAAAATATTCTATAAGAGTTTTTTGGCCTGTTTCTTTGCACATCAGGTACTTTGTAATGTAACATAAAAAAGACTTTCGTGCTATGTTGATTTTTAGAAATCTCATGCCTTTTCAATTAACACATATCAGCGGTGTTGTATGTTCACAGAGAGCCAGACAGCACCTATTTTGAGCTCCCCCCAGGCAGCCAGCCAGGTGAGCGCCCAGTGCCCTCAACCAGCACCCCAGGGGGCCATCGTAGTGCCGAGGGCTCCATGGACGTCTACCACCTGAGGGACATAAATGACAATGGAATGGTAGGTATATGAGCCAACAATGGACTTCAGCTTGTATCTTTGTGGTCAATATTTGCTTTTTCTTTTAAGACTTCATCTGTGTCAGATCTGATAGTTTCTTTGTGATCATACACAAAAAGCACACACATGTTAACACACACAAACACACACAAAAAACACACACGTTAACACACACACACACACACACACACAAACACACACACTTCCAATATTTTTGTTTTTTGTTTGTTGTTTCCTTCCACATTTTTCCCTCCAATGTTGAGAAGATTCCCTCCTGTGTAGTTTCCCTCTCTTATGCAGCTTTTTCCCTCTCTGCATCTCCCAGCTGAGAAGCCTGTAGGGACACAGTGTGTGTGTTAGTTTGTGAGTGAGTGTATGTGTTTGTTGGGGAAAGGCTAATTAAACCCCAAGCCAGAACCCCTTGCTGCTTCACTGTAGAGCCATCTGTAGGCAAAGGTGTGTCTGTGTACATTGACAAACAGGCGTCTGTGTTTGCAGATGTATGCACACAGAAAGCAAAAGTAAGAAAACTATTTATGAATTAAGACAAACAGCAAAGTTTCCAGCTTGACTGTCCCAACTTTTTTTGATTTTTTTTTTTAAATTAAGCCCTAAAAAGTAATTTAATTATTTTACTGATGGTCATTTTCAAAGTTTTTGCAGATTAATCATTCACCTTTGTTTGATCTATCCATCTCTGTCTTCCAGTTATGAAATCAGAAGTCTCTCTTGAACACACCTGTTTTTTCTTCCCCTTCTGATCTAGAATATTGGTCTGATCTAATCTTTAAGTGGGCAAGCCTGGGCCTGCCTGACCAGTTAATGAATAGTCATGACAGAAATAAGGGGGCAAAGCAGGGATTTGTTGTTAGATGCAAGACAAGTTGAGAAGGCCCGACGAGGCAAGGGAAACAAGTGGAAGAGAAGAGGAGAGGTGGGACGGCTCCTGTTTTCTCCATCATGTCCTGTTCAATAGAGTGGAGAGCCGGTCCACCAAGGGTTTGACTGTTAGAGTCACATTTAACCACAGTGGGGTGAAAGTCCAGTGAGAGCAAGGGAACAGGGACATCCTAAACCCCCGCATCTTTCCTCTTCAGGAGCCTTATGATGCTGTGTGGTGTGGTAAGTGGACTACAGTTAACTGCTAATGTTCTGCCATGTTTAAAAATGGCTTCTTATTGGTTAAATGGTCAAGATGGTTTGTGTCGTGTGCTACGGAGTGTGGAAGTTGTACTGTATCTTTGGTTCAGATGGTGGCAGTCAAACTGATGAAAGAGTAAATGATTTATCCTGCTGTTTAAGGGTAACTTAATGCTGGAAAATCAGGCCTGAATTCTCTTGTTTTGTTTTGTTTTTTTTTCATTCCTGCACAGGTGGCCACAGAGCTACCTGAATTTGAACTTGTGTGCTTATTATAGTGTTAGTGATTGTATTCATGTAAAATAGGGTTGTTTTATATTTAAGCACCAAAAACACTGACACATTTTGAACCAACCACATTGTGAAATGGTTAGCTGTGTTTTAGCTTACCTTCATCTTGCTCTGACAATAATCAAATATTCTGAAATTTACTCTTAAGACTTTATATGAATCTATTACTAATAACTTGAAGTTTATAAAATATAAATTCATTCATCAGGTTGACATTAATGTGCCTCTTGAGAATGAATGGTATATCTTGTTACTGCCAATTATTCCCAACAGGGGGCAACCTTCTTACACATCACTCTACCTCTTCTCATCCTCACCTCTGTATAACAGTCAGTGTAGCTCAGACATGCTCCAGATTCAGCACATGATGCTGTGTAAGACATTTATGTAACCTAACTTATCATTTTGGTAATCTTTTTTTTATTATTTTAGCAGGGCCATTTGACAGTGTGTGAGTCTGTGTTGCTAACTGTGTGAAATGTCTTTGATCAATAAAACTAGAGTTCAGTTTAAGGAACAACTTTAAACAGAGGCTGTAAGCAGAGTGATACTCTCCTTCTCTCCTTATCCTCAGCCTATTATGTTTCACTCATCTTGACAAGTGAGGTTTGTTGTGGACAGCTTATCTACATTTCTAAATGTTTTGAACCTTTAAAGCTGGGCTTTGAGTGGCAGCTACCAGGATGGCTGCCCATAGGGGACATCAGATGTTGTTGAGATGAGAGGCTTAAATTCGAACACGCAGTGATCACACACACACACATACTCGCTCACACAGTGGCGGTGGAGGTTTTAGCTCTGTTGCAACTTGTTGCAGATCGAGTTGAGGTATTAAGAGCAAGCACACCTGTGAGTAATGGGTCTGTGTGACACTGTATGTGTGTGTGTTTGCATGTGTGTGTATCAAGTACCTTTTTTTCACATGCACCTGGGCTTACCATGTGCTCATGAAGCCACTATGACAGTGCACATTGGAAATAGATTTCAAAGGTAGTAAACAGCAGGGTTAGGTGCTGTTTACATTTGCACTGATACAAGTATCTATAATAGTGCCCTGTTTTTGGTACTTTGTAAAAACAGTCATGTTCTAAGCATTTTGTAAGGAATTTGGGACACAGTCAGTGGCTGTTGCTTAAGTTCATGTTTAAGCTAACATCAACCAGGACAGTAAAAAAGGTCACTTATCTCTAAAAGCACCTTGTCCATCTAGCTAATTTAATTTTTTCATTTTTGTATAAAAACATGTAAATGAACTCGTCAATGCCTCAGGTAAAGTTTCTTCCTCTAAGGAGGTTTCAGCTTCTTCTTTCAGCAAATAATAAAACAATGCTGATAATTTTGTAGCCCAAGCTCTTCATTCACCTGTTTTTAAACCATAACTTAAACCCCACAACCCAAAGATATTCATTTATTTAACATAAATGACAAAAAAAGCAAACACAGATGATAAAGCAGTGAAAGAGAGGCATTTATGTTTAAATTCTAAAACAATGAATGGGTTATCAAAATTGTTTTTGATTGATTTGACTGATTTTTCTATTATTTGACTAATCAGTCATTTTAGCTTTACATTTGATAAGCATTGTATAGGGGTGAATTTGCTACTTATTTTAGGCTGCACATCTAGAGAGGAAATGATTGAATAACTATATAGCATTAATTGTTTTTCGACCCACTTGTCCCCCCTTTAAGGTGTGTGCTGCGCGTACCGAAGTTAGAGTCAATGTATAGATCCAAACATCTACGCATGCGTGCATCCTCGCTTAACCTACACAGTTTGTATGAAGTCTAGGGCATTGACCCGAGTCTTTGCTTTCATCTGCTGGACCATGGCATAGATACACATGAAGTTGACTTGTCCTTGTGTGACTCTGTCTTAGTTTTTGTGTCCTTGTTTGGTGTCAGTGTCTGAGGTTAAAAAACACAAAGCAGAGCTGTAAGGTAGGGCCCTGAGGTGATGCTGTGTCCTGCTTTAGGTTTATTCATAACTTAGAGTTTTGTACAGGTTAATATAAGATGGTAATAAATAAATAAATAGAAGTTTTATACCCTAAGTGAAACACTATATTCCTTATACTTTACATTCTAATACAACATGCTTGTGTTGTCTGTTGTACAATCGTCTTTTTTTTCTGAACGATCATGTGGCTGACATGTTATCTGAGGTCATTTAAATTTACATGCCCCAGTGTACCAGCTGTGCTCATTTTGCATTCTGTAGCAGTTGAAGAGGGTATTTCAAAATCTCATTATTCCTCTTTGAAAAAATTTGAGCAAATCAGATGCAGTTTTTTGATTGGTAGAATTTTTATATGTACAACTTCAATATAAATAATTTAAATCTCCCAGTAAAGGAGCATTGTTTATTAATTAACTATTCAGTGTAGATTACTGTATGATTTTGGATGAGTTCTGGCCAAAAGTGAAGAAATAAAACAAAAACTCCTCACTCTATATGTAAATCCTCCATAAAGAATACAGTTAAAATGTTAAAATCATACAGATCATTTCCATCTAGTATTGATTATTTACTTTTAGGTATCTAAAGCATTAAAGAGTCCCTTTTTTTAAAAATGATCAGCCTTGCTGATTTATAGCTCGGTGTGTGTGTGTGTATGGTGGGGTTGGTTCTAGTGTGTGTGTGTGTTGGGGGGGGGGGTCCTGACCCTTGAACTCTTGTTCTTTTATGTGTTTTCCCTCTCTCTCTGTGTCTGTGTGTCTGTCTCTGTTTCTCTGTCTCTCCGTCAGACCAGACAGTGTTTACTTAGTGCAGGCCTTCACAAGGTGTTTCGGAGCGTGTGTGTACATGCGCCCCGGCATTGCCGTCTATGTCCGGGCATGCCATAATTAGAACGTCGTACCATTTTTTGGGTTCCCATCCCTCTCTTTTTCCTCTCTCCTTCTCTCCCCTCCTCTCAGTCTATAGTTTCTCTCTCTCCACACCAGTCCTCACCTTTTTCCCTGTCCGTCCCTGGCTGCACATGTCTGTGTGTGTGTGTGTGTTAGTCCACTGATGCACACCTCACTTGAACTCTCTGGTTAGGCTATGGTCTCTCACTCTATTGGCTTTGCTGTGTTTGGACGTTTCTGACTGAAGAGTTGACAAATGAGACTTAAGCACTAGAGGATGTACTACGTGAAAAAGAAGGTAAAAAAAATTTTTTTTTCTGTTCATGAGATAATTTTGTGTGTGGATGTGTGCAATACTGCAGCAATTTAAGGGGAAACATGCCATCAGTCTCAGTTAGTTGACACACATATTGTATTTATAGCACAGGCAGAAGGGGAAAACCTAAGGGTATTTTTTTTATTAATTATTTTGATTATTTATTTCAGTATTTTGATCAGCACGTGCTGATCATTTTTTCTTGCGGAATCTGAATCACTTGGGTAATGAATTCATTGAAATTCAGAGAAGGTAACTGTGTGACATTGGAAGCAGTATGAGGGCAAGCGAACTTACTGTTAGCTGTTTGTGCTTTTTGACTTTCCTGTTTTTTATTTAAATGAGAGAAGGAATCAACAAATGAACCTGGATGATAAACAAGCAATAGCCAAAAAAAGTTTTCCTTCTACATTGGCCTCTTAGTTTGTATGCTGTGCAATTATCTGTGGGCCTCACAGAATGTGTTAACATTGACAGTGCAACAAATCTTCCCTCTGCTTGCACACAGCGGAGAGGACAAGATGGGAATGGCAGGCAATTAGGCAGATTACGCTTGTGTTTTACAACTTGCCTCATATAGCCCCAAGGAGGCTACTGTGGGGACCTCACTGTAACTGCCACTCACTCACAATCACTCACTGGTACATGAATACACACACACACACACACACACACACACACACACATATACACACATGACTTGTGTTAATCACACAAAAGGTGCTCGATGTCAGTTTTGGATACCTACCTGGACAGTTACACATGCACCCGTCCCACGCTCATGCAGCATGTTACACACATGCACATTTCCCGCAACTCTCCCATCACAGTGTAATCCGACCTCGTTTTGAGCCCCTGTCTTTGCGGCACCTCTACCTGTGCCCTCCCTCTGTCTGTCTTCTCCCTCCCTCTTTGTCTCCCTCATTCTCTTCTCTCGTCTCTTCTTCCAGTCCCAATACAACTTGCTGAGCAGCAGCATGGAGAGCCTGGGGAGCCGGGCGACGTCCGCCAGCCCCTACAGCTCCGAGAACGCCTCCTCGTCTGCCGTGCCCACCCCCTCACCGTACTCCCAGCCCAACTCCACCTTCGAAGGCCTGTCGCCGGCCCCGGCCATCCCCTCCAACACCGACTACCCGGGACTGCATGCCTTCCAGGTGTCCTTCCAGCAGTCTAGCACCGCCAAGTCTGCCACATGGACCGTGAGTACACACACTTTCTTGGCTTTGGCATGCAGTGTGTGTGTGTGTGTGTGAGTGTCTCTGTCTCCTTCTTTCTCTATAACAAGATCATCTCTATTTCAGGTCCTCTGTCTTACTGAGTAACTATCTTGTACACTCAAAAACATGCACACAAAGACATGATTTCACATACACATATACACACAGTCTCTCAAGCCAGCACATGTGCAGGCCTGTTGAGTTGCAAGAGAAAGTGGTGTATCATTCAATGATTCATCTTGTCCTAGTCACCTCCCGTCGTCAAATACAAAGTGATAAAAGCAACAGGGAAAGTTTGTTTTATGCTTGAGAAATTTTTTGTCCTGTCTGAGTTTGTTTTTTAGATGATTTTAGTGCATGGGCTACTTTAAAAACAACAATGTTTAACTCAAAAGTTTTTTAAATAAGTTATATTTTAATTCCTGGTACTGTCATTAGAGTCCCTTTTTATTTAGAAAAGCGCACGATTCAATGTTAAAAAGACAAATTAACAATTCTTTGCTCTACAGAATGACTCGAGATTATGTACAATGAGCACAATGTAAGTTTAGGTCTGGTTGCATCACATATTGCTTCACTAGGAGATCAGTATATTTTTAAATCAGTTATAATTATAACATATTAGTCATTATCTGGTATTTGATTTGATCTTCCTCCTGCAAAGAGGAACTCCACCTGTTGATTATTCTTAGTTTTGCAACAGGAACCATATAAGATGAGTACATGTATTGTTAACAAAATAAACTTTTACTGTTGCCACTCTTACATGGTAGCAGTTGTAGTATTGTAGTATACTACTGCATTTTACAATTTTATGGGCATAAGGACAAGACTTCACCAAACTACATAGCTACCTTGTGATGTGATGGTGGTGAGAGACAGGTGAAATGGGAGCTGTGTAATTTGTCATGACCCGATGAGAGGTCTCCTGCCAGAGAGGTGTCACCTCCGACTGTCACACAGTTGACCTCTCTGAAACAAGAGAACCGAGAGACAAACTGTGTGTGCATCTTCATGTGTCTGTGAGTGTTCAGGCCTGTGAACGTCTCCGTGTGATCGACTGAGGGGCTTCTCTGCGGCTGTGTTTGCTGAAAGTAACCATGCGTGGTGGGCTCTTTTACTCAGCCCTCAGTGATGTAAGAAGATCCCCCTCTGGACATTAGCGTGGTGGTCTTTGACCCGCTGCTTTTCTTTCTCTGTCTCTTTCTTCCTCTGCTCTTAACACACACTCATAGCTGTCACCTCTGGCGCCTTAAGTTTCGCCCCATCCTCTTCCAAAATATGTCATGATCTCCTTCTCCTCACATTCTCTGACTCAGGTCTCTCTCACAGTCAGTCTATTTTGACAAAAAACACAGAAAACAAAGAAAATTATTAGTTTGTTTACCTGAGAAATTACTGTAATGAAATGCAATCCTGAAACATGGCAAAAACATGTTTCAACCTGTTTGGTAAAACATGATACCCAAGCTACTCTCTACTCTCTGCCCTCCAAAATAATCTGACTTACTCTTACTGCCTCTGTTAGTTTGCAGACATGAACGCTCCTAGAAACTTGATAAGACAAATACATCAAATCAACCCCTTTTTTTAAAAACACCCCTTTTTTTTAAAAACATTGATTTAAAGGGCGCGTGCCAACAGATCTTTTTCTGATACAGTGTCTCTACTCACTACACCACCCTGCCGCAGTCCTTCCTACCCCTTTCAACAAAATAAACTTATCAGCTCTAGGTACAGGGATAAAATTATCCAAATTTATAGAGCAAAGAAGAAGACTTTAAATCCACCTGCCGTGTTTTTTTTTTGTTTTGTTTTTTTTGTTTTTTTTTTGCCATTAGAGAAGAGACAAAGGAGTTTTTGACGGGCACACGACTTAAGATACAGATGATGGCGCAGCAGAAAAAGGATTGTGAGGAAACCTGTGATTATTCAGATGCCTCTGCTGCCATTAAACAGGAGGGATTAGAAAGAGAGAGAGACTGGGTAATTGCTCTTAGCTTTATGGAATTTACTTTAATGCTTTGTTTTCATCTTGCACACCAGATTATAAGATTGGCAACCTATCAGAGGATGTATTTAAGAGTTATTATAATGTAGATATGAAACAACATTTTTAATGTGTTAAATAACGCATGTGTGATCCTGTAGGATAAAATATGATAGCACTGA
>JAPZDY010000002.1:11348240-11361361 GCA_029783645.1 Ctenochaetus hawaiiensis
AAATGTTTAAAAGTACATATGTCTGCAGTTCCTACAGTACATCCTTAAAAACATTTTCTCAAAATGCAGGCAAGAAAATGTTTCATTCCACTTGCAAAATAACAGCAGGCACTTTATTCATGCTTCACAGCAAACTAACCAAAAGAATACAAGTGTACATGAAGCTCTGCCTGATACATTTAAGCTTAAAGGCTTTTTGAGGACTCAGATCATGTTGGCATATTGTTTTAGAAGTATAAGTTTAGAAAATAATTCAAGATCAAGTGTCTCAGAATCAATAACTCTCTGTGAATGGGAGGGGAATTGCTGAATAGCAATATGGGTGCATGAGGATTGTGTGTTACTAATGTGCAAGCACATCTGGTTATGTGTATTTATGCAAATTTCAGTGAAAGGCCCAGGTTTGAACATGCTTGGAAAAAAGGACTATATGGACCAGATTGAGTCACTCAGTCTGAATGGAGGAGTTAACAGTCTCTGGGTTTCTGGCTGATTTCTTATTGCCTCAGGTAGTGGGGAATGCCAAATGCCATCGGGGCATATTGACAATTATCAGTTACAAGCCAACCTCGCCATCCCCACCCCTCTGCCTCCCACTGACAGTTTTGCAACAGGGACCATATAACCCATTTGGCATGTATCCACTGCAGCGATGCACTGCTTTTGGATATTTCAAGAAATATCTATGGCAATAAGCATTTCTCATTGAGTCCCCCCTTTTCTAGCTGTCAGATAAACAAATGACAGGAGGTTAGCTTTGTGTGTGCAACCAACCAGCTACCAAGTCCTTCAACATTTGCTTTACATTGGCCTCAAAAGGAGAGAAAAGAGAAGAGAAGAAAATAAAAACTAAAATCAGGAGAACTGATGAGAACTGATGGGAACAGGAGACACAGTACCAATGTTTCCACATTGGGTAAGTCTGTTCAAGCCCATGTTAAGCTAGTCTGGTAATCCTCCAGTCCCCCTCCTGTCTCGTCAAGACACGTGCATTAGTGATAATAGCTCTGAAACTCTGCCACTCTCTTGCCTCTTGAAGATGTTCCTGACTTGGACACACACTGACTGGAAATGAGATCTAACACCTTAGCCTTGTCAAATAATAAGAGCTCTTTCCATACACTCAGACTTTGGTTTTTTGTGTGTGTGTGTGTGTGTGTGTGTGTGTGTGTACAGTAAGTGTCAGGAGTGGGAGGGGGTGTGATGTGGTGGCTGCGGGCTCAAGCATGCACTGCACAGGCGGCTTGTCAGAAGTTGCTCTTCCCAGCTATTAGCCTCTCTCTGATAGGACACAGGTCTCAACACGCCCTGCACAATGCATCCTTCCCTTCTTTTTCCCTGTGCATCATCCTCAGCCACATCACTGCTGGCCTTCCTGCAAGGCAACAGATCTAAGAAAACACAATGTTTGGATGTGTTTTTATCAATGACAATACAAAAACTGATAAAATTGTTCACGCTTATGAATCTGTGTGATTCAGATCAGTTTGAACAGCCAAGATAAGTGTTTAGTTAGTAGCTTAGTAGATAAAGTCTAAAGAAGACTGCCTGTAGGATGGATATCTAACAGTATACAATGTAACTGCCTGTAATTGTATTAGCATTGGTAAGGAGACGTTGTAGAGTGGGAATGCCATGAACCCAAGCCTTAAAGTTAATTTGATCTGCTCTGCTGTGTGTCCCTTAACACTCGTCTAACACTGTGTCACTACTGTAAATTTTAAAAAGTTAATAGCAACATTAAAGTTGATTTTTTTTAGATCACAATTATTTAAAGTGGTTCCCCAACACAAAACTTTCAAGTGAATTTTCTAATTTATTGATAACTGAGGTAACAATGTTTGACAATGTTAGGTTTGAATGACTCATCAATTATGGTATTTCAGGGTTAAATCTTTAAGTAGAGAAACCAAGTTTAGATAATAGCTGTTGTTAAAAAAAACAGTCTCCAAAGGTCATTACATCTTTCCTTATTTTCTCAATAGTCTCATAGAGACAAACAGCAATTAACATGACGTCAAAGAGTGTGGTAGATTCTTTAATTTTCTATACTGAATTGAATCCATTATAATTACAGACTGTATAGAAGTTTAGACTGTGCGGATCCGCACAACGTGCATAATGTGTGTTTGTGCATGTGTGAGTGTGTGAACCTAAACGTATTTGATATTTGGACAGTTAAGCGAATTTGCAGTGGGCAAGCTGTTGCTTGTGCGTATGGATGACGGTCTGGCAATTATCACCCTGCCTTTAGGAGCCTGTCAGGACCTGCCTCCACCGGTCCACCGTGTAGAGGCAGGGATGGATGGATGGATGGATGGATGGATGAATGAATGAATGGATGGATGAATGAATGAATGGATGGATGGATGGATTAAATTGCAATTAAAACTGACTAGTACACACCAAGTTTATTGAGTGTTCCTGTAAGGTCCTTTATGGTGATCAGAGAATATAGGGATGAATTGTTAGATGCTTCGATTCCACACATTTGATGAAATGCATTTGAAATGCATTCAAATTGGATTTCAATGTTTGAAGTAAAACAAAAAACCTAGTTCTGACAAGCATAGAAGTTCTTCACTATGGTTAGATCGCTATTGATGGTCTAATTTCTTATGAGAAAAAAAAATTGTAGAAAATTGTTGGAAGGTAAGGGAGGTTGTCAAAGTTTATGGTGCAGATTGAGGAAACTTTAAAGGTTTTGGAACTTTTCATTATCAGTCGTAATCTAGTATTTCTTCTTCCCTTTTTAAAATTTCCTCTCTTAATTCACCTTGAACACTTTATCCAGATCATTGACAAAGCAAATTATTTCTTCAGTCTTCCCTTTATTCTTTTCTTTGTCCTGAGACATTTATACATCATTCATGATCTCGTCTGTACAAGAAGATACACACCAGATACTGTAGTTGGTTCATTAATGCTGCTCTTCACTTCTGGACTCACATATTCCGTGTGTGTGTGTGCATGACTATGTGTCATCTGTGCATGTGCACACTAGTCTGTGTGGTGAACAAGTTGAGACGTCTCCCTTGGCATCCCATGGGAACTCTGAAAATGTAATTTATGACTTTTTTTTATGTACTCTTAGGTGTTCACAAACAATATCACCAAACGCCGTTCCCTGCTGATCCCACAACTTATCAACCAATCTCTTTTTCAAATCATTACTGACTTGCATTCAAATGCTATATCTGCACATGTAATGTTGAGGTTGTGTGGGTCAGTTAAAACAGTCATAGGTAAAGGTTATTACCTTATTACTATTTTTGTGTGATAGAGGATGCAGCCTTGTCTTTACATTTGTCCTCTGGTTTCTCTTCTTCAAAAACCCTGAGTACTCAGTTACTTAATCAACTTGCACAAAAAGAAAGTTTCTGCAAGTTAACTAGCTGTAAACATGAGTAATATTTTTGTAACATTCTGAGGCCAATATACATTCATCCATTTTCTCAGGCAATGCTGACTTGCAATTTTCGAGTACTGGAAACAAAAATACCACTAAAGTCATTACCTTTTTTATCTTTCTTTCTCAAGAGATGAACAGCACGTGCATGTAATGAAAGCTGCATAACTTATCGCTTTCTACATTAGACCACAAACTTATGATTGAGTAATAATGTTGATTAATACATGAATATTTTGAAACTTGTCTCACTGTCTCCACATCTGGAAGACAACGTTTGCGAGGTGAATATATTAAAACATGTGCATTTTTTACACATATGCATTAAAACACCACGACAGTGAGAAACTGTTAATTCCTCTCTGTGATACTTCCCTCTAAAACACTTAACCACAGTTCCCGTGCTCTACTTATCAAATACTAATCGGGTTATTATTTTCTTTGTTGTGATCGTCAGTTTTTAAGATCTGATTGTCGCAACAGGGAATGTCCCCAAATCTGTAAATAAGACGTCTGTCTGTCTGTCTGTTGTACCTTAGAGAAATTATTTATTCATGGTATGGATGGGCTGTTGAGACTTGTCAGGGGAAGCTAGGTGGGAGAAGGTAATGTTGTGCACAGGTATTTTCATAACCCTCAAGGGAGTGCTCGTGGCTAAGGGTGTGTGTGTGTGTGAGAGAGAGAAAGGGAGAGAGAGAGAGAGTTTGTAGGGTGTGTGTGAGTGTATGCGGCTTTGAGGGGCTTAGTAACGGTGTCACAACAAGGAATCCAAGCAGTTGTTGGAGCTGACTCTTTTTCAGTTGTCATCAGGCCAGAGGTTGTCTGATTGGAGATTCTAATCAGAGTCTGCATGATCAGTGGAAAATTTTTTAAAACATAGTAAATTTAAATGCACAATATGTAATACTTGCTGCTAGAGGCCTCTCAGGTAAAACAATGAAAACAAAAAATGTAGTTAGAAGACATTGTAGAGTAGCGTAGGATCTTGGGATTAGTTTATTTCATTTTTAAAAAGATCAAAATCTATTTGACATGACTCAAGAGGATTATGATGTCCAAGGACAAAGTAACAAGTCAAATCTTTAATTCATTTTTGGTTTAACCACATTCGCCAATTTCCTTCCTCACTCTTTGACCAATCATGTAGTGTTTCCTGTGTGGCCGCTGACAGCCATCCAAATGGATCATGCTGTAATTTTGAATTCAATTACAGATCCCTTTGAGTTTGAACACTGTTGAAAACACTTAGGATCATTTAAGTACACGACGCAACAAAATAAATAACATAGTGCTAGCTGTTTTTAGGCATTTTATTCATACTGTGTGTTCTACAGTAAAGTAAAATGTAATTGATATGCCTGTTTGATTCTGCACATAGAGGGAGAGATAGATTTGAAATAAAAGGAAAGACGAGAAGAAAAGTATATTTTAAAAGGCTAATAATGAGAAGAGCTACACAGAGGAAAGCACGATGTGACTTTTGGTGGTAAAAGAGATATAGGACAAGAAGATGGATTGGCCAAGACATCACGACTTTTACTTCCTAAAGTGTATCACCTTGTCCTGGATACTACCTTTCCCATGATGCCACTATGAAATACCATCTTTTGTTAGACCCTCCCTGCCTTCTAAAGGCCTACATCCTTAAATTCCACACAGCCAGTTTGTTATAAAGGCTCTCTGTTAAGTCTCAAGAGTAAGCAGAGATAACCACAATGACATCATCACAGTTGTATTTTGAAACTTTGGAAAAAACTCCGTTCAGAGCCACAAAAGACTTAATTCAACTGTTTTCACAGGATGACTAGTGCACCCAGCAATGAGTAAACTAAATCTCTGCTTGATTGCACTGTGGATGCACATGTTTTTAAGACAACATGTGAGCCTATGTTGTGTGTTTTCTAAAAAAAAAGTTGATAACAACAAATGATTGTTGGGTGACACTTGGCAGACAGATTTGGTATTTATCAGGGAATGGGACATAATTGAAATGCTAAAAATGTAAATCTATAAACATTTTTCTTGCATAAAGACAATGTACAGATACAAACCCTATTCTTGAGATGTGATTTTTTTCTCACCAATAAAATATAAAAAGGCCAAAAGTCATTCAAATGTGTTCATATGCAGCTTAACCGACTTTGAGCTCAATACACTGGATTTCTGCCATATTTTTATTCAGGCCAATTGTAGCAAGTCCTTACAGGACAACTGTCTTCTCTGGTTTTTTTTTTTTTTTTAATTCCGCAAGGAAGATTGTTGAGATTTTGTGATTGTGTCGGGGCATGTTAAGGCTTTTCTACCTCTTGTTCCAATGTCTTTGGATGCATCTGTCCTGGCATCTACACACAAAACATGTATGTGCATGTGAAAACGCTCATAAATTAAGGAATCATTGAAGACATTACCACATCTCAGTATACTCTCATTGAATTTTACTGTAACTGACTGACTGACAGAAGTTAAAAACATTCTTTTTTATTGTTGTTATTCATCTGGTTTATACTCTGAGATTTTTTCCAGACTGTTCTTTTGAACTTACACTTCTCTGCCAACTGTACTATCTTATATTGTTACCCACAAACCCAGTCTGCTTGATAATAATCATTTATTTGTTTAAAAACACAGTAATTATCTTTACCACACAGGCATCAATTTACTGCTGACTGTTTTACAGTCCTCTTGTATTTTCCCTTTCACCGTCTTATTATGCTGTCTCTTTCCTTAAAACACAATTTGTTCTGTAGTCATGAATTAATGTAATAATTACAATGTCCTGTGGTCACATCTCACTATTTTATCATCATATCCCCACCAAGCTCTGTATTTGTCCATTCTTTCTTCTTGAATCACACGCTTATCATTTTTTAAAACAGCACCATTTACTGCACTATAGGTCTCTCTAGATGGCACCATCTGCAAATGCTGAAACAGTAAATTTGAAGTTAAAAATCAAAGGGAAAGAAAACTTTCCTGCAGTTAGAATGAGTTCACACTTCTTTCTGACTGACTGATTGTGTTGTATTGACAATATCTGAAGGAGACATTTATTTTATTGTTGCCTTATACACACACACTCTCACACAAAACTGCCTTTTTGTTAACCCAGATCACTGACTGAAGCCTCTCTGACCTTGTGTGTGTTCTTTTTTCCAACCAGTACTCTCCGTTACTGAAGAAGCTGTACTGTCAGATTGCCAAAACTTGTCCAATCCAAATCAAGCTGTCCTCCTCCCCTCCACATGGCAGCATCATCAGAGCCATGCCTGTCTACAAGAAAGCAGAGCACGTCACAGAAGTGGTTAAACGCTGCCCCAACCATGAACTAGGACGAGACTTCAATGACGGTATGAAGCCTCGTTCCCCAAACATAGCTGACTTTACTTAATTTTTAATACTTTAAAGCTTTTTCCCAAACTGAAAAAAATTCTGGGTTAAGAGTCAGTGGAATAAAATAGGGGAAGATAATATACATTGTTCATTAATTTGAGATTTTTGTGAATTTAATGTCTAATAAACAAGACAGACTGCTTGTAGGAGGCTTTGACTCATATCAACTGTGTCTTCACCTTTCTTTCAACATTCTCTTCACAGGTCAAGCAGCCCCGGCCAGTCACCTGATCCGAGTGGAGGGGAACAACCTCTGTCAGTATGTGGATGATCCTGTCACCGGCCGGCAGAGTGTCTTTGTGCCTTATGAGGCTCCACAGGTTGGCGGTTCATCTGTTACCATGTAATATAAAGTGACACAAAGCAATGCATCATGTCTTTTGGGGTCTGGACTTATATCAAGAACTCCAGTCACAAAATATTAGAATATTAACCCTTTTCATAAATTACAGTGATTAGGCTGACTTTTTAAATAATGTTGAAATTTGGGCAGATGACAAATAACAGCAGATGTAGTGAAAGCCTTTGACAAAATTAGATGCATTTGTGTGATAAGGACTTAGTGAATGTTTATACACCTTATTGTAAAAAAAGATGTGCAAAAGATTTTTTACAGTAGGTCCAATTTTGGTTGTTTAAAAGACACGATGAATCAGTCAATTTTTTGTCAAAGTAACAGTCGATTGTTGAGGTACTTCACAGGAAGTATGTCTATGAAAAAAAAAAAAGAAAAAAGATACTGGGCACGTCCAAACAAGCACAAGACTGAGAAATCGTCAAGTCTGTAATTGCATCCAAGGAGGTCAATGAAAAGCACGTATGTCTTGCTTCACAACAAAGCACACTGCAACACTGCCTTCTAGTGGTGAATACTGGAAATTCCTTTCATGAAGTGTCAAAGACGGAACAAACAATTAAATGGTGAGATTCATTTTTCTTGTTTGTTTCAGGTGGGGACTGAATTTACCACCATCCTGTATAACTTTATGTGCAACAGCAGCTGCGTTGGAGGCATGAACAGGAGACCCATCCTCATCATTATCACTTTGGAAACCAGGGAGTAAGTCAACTATTGTCAACTATTGTCATCTGGTTTATTTTAAGTCTCTCTGAGTAATGACCAAGCCATGAAAATGCAAAGCATATATAGTAAACAGCAAATAATTTACACTACCTCTATAAGAACAGATACTATAACTACAGATATGTCATATTAAGCGCCTCTCAACTAATAATGTATATTTTGGCATAAACCTAGATCGCAGTCATCAAATATAGTTTGATATTTACTGCACTGCACCAAGCTTAAGCAAAATTAATTTGTAGAGACATTCCTGGATTTAATTTGAAATGTTAGAGAACCTTCATTTTATTGCAGTTTTCATGAGAAATGTCACTTGCTGAGTATGTTTTTCATCCCAAATCATTTCTGCAGTGGTCAAGTGTTGGGCAGAAGGTCATTTGAAGGTCGGATATGTGCATGTCCTGGCCGAGACCGCAAAGCAGATGAGGACCACTTCCGGGAACAACAGGCCCTGAACGACAGTGTGGTCAAAAATGGCAGTGCCAACAAACGCAGTGAGTTAAACTGAGTGACAAATTCATGTCACCTACACACATAAACTGATATATATCAATAACTTTTTATATTTTATCACACTTGTCTTGCCACCTGGCTGTTGGTATACAATTGATGGCAAAATTGTCTAACATATATTATCTTTAAAATTAAAAAAAAAAAAAGTAAATTGTGTTAGAAACCTGTTTGATGAAGAATCTTTCCCTGTCATCTGCAGACTTCAAACAAAGTCCGCCAAATATTCCCAGTCCAAATATTAACTTGAGGAAGAGGCGACATGGAGATGAAGAGATTTACTATATTCCTGTAAGTGCATTTTACACATTTGGATGATGTAGACTGGAAATATGATTTTATTCATTAAATTTTTTAAAATTTGTTCTTACAGTAACTGGACATATTTTCGCTAAATACAAACAGGTCAAGTTACCATTGTTTTCAAAAAACTACAAGTTAGACAAGCCATTTTTTAACTGCAGCCTCCAAAGTTATTATTTCCTGAATAAGATTAATACGTTTTGTTATTGCTTACTTTGTGTGCAGGTCCGTGGTCGTGAAAATTTTGAGCTGCTGATGAAAATTAAAGACAGTTTGGAGCTGGTGGAGCTAGTGCCACAGCCCCTGGTCGACTCCTACAGACAACAAACACAGCAGCAGCTTCTGCAGAGACCGTGAGTCACGACAGCACTGACATATGCTAAGTCCCACAGATATGCTCATAAAACTAAAATTTAAGTCTTATTGATTTTTATTCAAGTGTCCTGAATTGTGTTCATTAAAACAGAGACACACACATCCCTCTGACCTCAGCCACATTCTCCTCTTTTCTCTAGGAGCCATATAGCATCCCCCTCCTCTTACTCTCCACTGTCCAACATGAACAAGCTCCATGCCCACGGAGGCCTCAACAAACCCCCTTCAGTCAATCAGCTAATGGGGCAGCAGCCCCAGCAACACCCCACTGCCCCCACCTCCATAGCTCATGTGGGTGAGTATCTACTGTGCATCAAATCAAACCAACTGAACTCAAAGTGTGTCTAACTAATTTATCATAAAAAATAGCTTATTAGAAAATATAAATGCTAAGATAAATTAACTGTGGCATTATAGTGGAGTTTTTTAATGCTATTTTGCAGTTCATTAGTTTATTCATCAGCCCTTCTTTTCCCACAGGTTCAAACATGCTCAGCAGCCACCACATGCAGGCCAATGGTGATATGAATGGTGGCCACAGCAGTCAGACATTAGTGTCTGCTTCCCACTGCAGCCCGCCCCCTCCGTATAACCCTGACCCCAGCCTTGTCAGGTACCTTACCCTCCAGTGACACTACTTCTTATTCTCCTGTAAATGACTTGCTGACAAACTGGTGCACTTGTTGGGTTACACGGGAATTGTTGACCGAATTGAAGCCACAACAATAGTTAGTTTGGCCATGTTTATACAAATCTGAACTTTTGCAGAAGTCTTTTTGCAGAGAAATATGTCTGGGTGGAACTGTCTTGTACATAAAGTTTTATTTGATTATTGCTGCTCTGTAAAGGCTTGCAATTACAATACAAATCTTCTCACAACTATGGCTGGTGTCATAATGAAGCTCTGCTAGAGAATAGGCTGCATAGAAAATGACTATATGTAATACAACTGGATAAAGTCATTCTCCCAAAAGGCTGTGTTATGGGAGAAGCTTCATTCATCTCAGTAGCTCCTACTCGTTGCATATCAAGTGTCTATATCAAATGTGTTGATTAGTTCTCATTTAAAAACAACACATTAATCATGTCTGCTTTAGTCATGCAGTAAAGCTGCACAAAAGTTGTAGACCTCTACTGGAGTTGCCCTCTGGTTTGTTTTGTCACCAAAAGCCCAAACTGTTTGCGTTAGACTTAACCTAAAATCATTCACATCATCACTGTGTATACAGCCATCCTTTGCAATGCACTACAGCAAATTTTCTTTAAAGGAAGTTGTTATTGTTTAAGTTGTGTTTATTTGAATTTTAAACTGTTTTTTTTCTTATTTTTCAATGATAATATGTTCATGAATGCACATGTTTTTATATTCAGACTTTGCTTTTGCAATTTAAACATTTTTAACTTGCTAGATGATTATGTTTATTGTACAGTTAAAGTTGCACAGTTAGCTTATTTTTCAGCAACAGTGTATGTTTCCAAAACTTTAACATTTCATGTATTTAAAATAAAGGTTCTTCATCAAAGCAAGAGTGGCTATATGAATCATTAATCAAAATGCATGTTCATGATTTTACTTCCCCTGCATCCATCGAGTTCTATAATTTCTTTACAATTGAGGCTAGATCTGTGCACTATTTTTTTCACATAATGATGTAAAAGAATGAAATTCTCTTCTATTCAGTTCCATCTTAAAATAAGTGCTGACCCTGGTTATAACTTTAGGTTATTCTCTTTTCTACACAAGTACAACTGCACTTTTCAACAGTGTTAATGAACATGAAGTTTTGACTTAAGTCCTACTTTTTTATCTCTGTAGCTGTGCTTTATTGGCAGTCTAAGCAGCCCTGCTTTTCTCCCCATACAGTTTTCTAACCAGTCTGGGCTGTCAGAACTTCATTGAGTACTTCACTTCCCAAGGCCTCCAGTCTATCTACCATCTCCAGACTCTCTCCATGGAGGTAACTACTCCGTTTGTGTATTCACAATAAAATAGTAACAGAGAAGGAAATAACAAACAATAATGTAACAATTAGAAAAGTAAAAACAATAAAAACTGAAAAAAAGAAATAATGATAGGGCTCCGTGTTTTTTGTATCTGTAAATGAACAAGGATTCATATGCATGCTAGTGTTATTTCGTTATCTGCTCTCCTTAGATCTTTTCTTATATTTTTACAATCCTCCAATGTCTAACTCTGCCTTTATCAGGATTTAGGTGCACTGAAGATACCAGAGCAGTCCCGCCTTGCCATCTGGCGAGGTCTGCAGGACATGAAACAAGGTTCCCTCCAACTGCCTGCCTCTACTCATCACCATGACTATCATGGCCAGCAGCTTCTTCGCTCCAGCAGCAACATGGCTGCCTCTGCCATAGCAGCCATTGGGGCTGCCGGCGGCGAATTACAACGTCAACGTGTCATGGAGGCTGTGCACTTCCGTGTCCGCCACACCATAACCATCCCTAATAGGTCAGGTGTAGTTGGGACATCGGGGATGGGAGCAGCAACTGATGAGTGGGCTGACTTTGGTTTCGACATGCCTGACTGCAAGCTCTCACGTAGCAAGCACTCCATCAAGGAGGAGTTCATGGAAAGTGATGTTCATTGAGCTCAAAAAGAACAATTGAACTTTTACAATACTGCTGTCAGCTTATTTACTGTTTTTTACTGTTTAAAAGCTTGTGGAAATGGTCTTTAAGTGTGGGTTTAGGTGTTGCCACCATATATCAGCTGGTGATTTTGCAGAAAGTGTATGTTAAAGGAAGAAAATACTTTTCTGAAAAACAGGATGTTGTTTGGTTGCACTGTGCAATAATACACAATACATTTTTAGCTTCTAATTACATCTATGGTAAAGATAAAATGTAGCAATTGCACAATCACACAAATGTCATAGACGTCATCATCTTTTTATTATTTGCTAATTTTAATTTTGTGTATAAAAAAATAGTTCTCAGCTGACTTATTTATTGTTCTCAGTTTTTTCCTCACTTGTATAAATGTATATACTCTATCTTGTAAATGTTTTCGACTAGATGTGGTTGAAATTTGGTACTTAGATTCAAAATAATGTATCTTCTGTTTGAACTAAATATGTAGAATTGAACAGTAATTCAAACAGCTAAGGAGCACATAGTCATATATATTTTTATTGACTATGATATGGTAACGACCTCTAGTTGATTTTACCCTTATCATTTCATGGTTAACTATGTTTAATGGGCCTTTGGTATTAATAGTGTGTATTCATCAGCTCTTCAAGGAAATCACAGTCAACACCTAATATGACAAGTTAGAAAATTCATCCTGTTTTTGGCAAGTCATAGGGAATGTGTTAGATCTTATATAAACACACATTGGAAGAGAGTTGAGAGGTAAACAATCAAAATCAGTATTATTTCTTAATGGCAGAGATTTAATCAGAATTGTGGGAAATAAAGTAAAACATCCCTGTTTACAAGACACAAAATAAGACAGTAGCATTTTTGTCATCTGTGTATTTAAAAAATCTTGCAGGGCAAGGTCTTCAGATATTAATCAAAGCTAGTCGTGTACTCAATATGTATCTTTATGGCACTTGTATGTAAATATTTAAAAGCAACATTCCAGTTTCATTTCTAGATTGCCATCTAGCATAATCAATCATGGTGCAATTCTAGTATTTGATGTCTTTTTTTGTAGTAACAACATGACTTTATATCATGATAATAATTTGTACTTAACTCTCAGCAGTTTTCTTTAAAGAGTCTTGCTCATTCTCAAAGACACAAAGACAAACATACTTTTACCCACCAACCAGGAACTGGTCAAGGAAAGAGCACTTTAATGCTTTATAGTAAAAGGAATTTAGGATTATTTGTGCTTATGATCAGTATTATGTATCAGTACAGTGTAAATAAAAAAGTGTTTGTTTTTAATATCCTGGTCCTTATCTGTTTTGTAAAAATGATTAGATGTGAAGGTATTGTTAGAAGTGTAACTGTTGTTATCAGTGTCTATTAATTTTTGAGACTGATTTGTTGTGGGGGGGAGGGGGGGGGGGGGTGGTGTAT